>VHKM01000333.1:0-305609 GCA_007210695.1 Neogobius melanostomus | reverse complement strand
GAGAGAGATTTAAACGTTCACGACCGTCCGCTCTTTATAGAAATGTGATAAAACGATCAACGTCCTCGTCTCTTTATAGAAATGGTTACAAACGATCACGTCCGCCTCTCTTTATAGAAATGTGATAAGTTCACGTCGATCCTTTATAGAAATGTGATAAACGATCACGGTCGCTCTCTTTATAGAAATGTGATAAACGATCCACGTCCGCGTCTCTTTAAGAAATGTGATAATCACGTCCCTCTCTTTATAGAAATGTTACAAACGAGTCAACGTCCGCTTCTTTTAAGAAATGTGATAAACGATCAACGTCCGCTCCTCTTATAGAAATGTGATAAACAGTTCACGTCCGCTCCTTATAAGAAATGTGATAAACGATCACGTCGCTCTCTTTATAGAAATGTTACACAACGATCACGTCCGCTCTCTTATAGAAATGTGATAAAACGTTCACGTCGCGCTCTTTAGTAGAAATGTGATTAAACGATCAACGTCCGCTCTCCTTTATAGAATTGATAAATCGATCACTGTCACGCTCTCTTTATAGAAAATGTTTATCAACGATCACGTCCGCGTCTCTTTATAGAAATGTGATAATACACGTCCGCTCTCTTTAATATGAAATGTGATAAACGATCACGTCCGTCTCTCTTTATAGAAATGTGATAAACGACTCACGTCCGCTCTCTTTATAGAAATGTTAAAACGTTCACGGGTCGCTCTCTTTATAGAAATGTGAATTAAACGATCACAGTCCGCTCTCTTTATAGAAATGTGATTAACGTGGGTAAAGGGACTCACGAGGAAGAGGTACTGAAGGCCGGTAGATGAATGGAGTTTTATCGTGAAGCACAGGTTTCCAGTCCTCTCTGAAAACACACACACACCATCAGTAAAGAAACACAAAGAAACACAGACAACACTGCACTGTCCCTGAGTAAACGCCGCTGCTGTCGTTTAATCACTGAGACTTCTTTATCGAGGAACAGGCTTTTAAAAAAGCCGCCACAAACGAGGCGGTCAGTCCGGTGTCTCGGCGAAAAAATGACGATAAAATATCTCTGACATCGTCCCTCAAAAACAGAATTGTCGCTGAACATGCATCAGTGAAACACAAAGTGTAGTTTACGATGCGTTCACAGACACGAAGTGTAGTTTAACGATGCGTTCACAGACAGCAAGTGTAGTTTACGGTTCAAACAGACACAAGTGTATTTACGGTTCAAAAGACCGACAAGTGTAGTTTACGGTTCACAGACACAAGTGTAGTTCTACGGTTCACAGACACAAGTGTAGTTTACGGTTCACAGACACAGTAAGTGTAAGTTTAAACGGTTCACAGACACAAAGTGTAGTTTTAGGTTCACAGACAGCAAGGTAGTTTTACGTTCACGAGACACAAGTGTAGTTTACGGTCACAGACACAAGTGTAGTTTACGGTTCACAGACACAAGTGTAGTTTACGATGCGTTCACAAGACAGAGTGTTAGTTTACGATTGCGTTCAACAACACAAGTGTAGTTTACGATGCGTTCAACGAGACCACAGTGTAGTTTAACGGTTCACAGACACAAAGTGTAGTTTACCGGTTCACCAGACACAATGTCAGTTTACGGTTCACAGACACGAAGTGTAGTTTAAACGGTTCAACAGACAGCAAGTGTAGTTTAAACGGTTCACAGACACAAGGTGTAGTTTAACGATTGCGTTCACAGACACGAGTGTAGTTTACGATGAGTTTCACAGACACAAGTGTAGTTTACGAATGCCGTTCACAGGACACGAGTGTAGTTTACGATGCGTTCACAGACACGAGTGTAAGTTACGACTGAGTTTTCACAAGACACGAGTGTAGTTTAACGATGCGTTCACAGACACGAGTGTATTTACGATAGTTTACAGACACGAGTGTAGTTTACGGTTCACCAACACAAGTGTAGTTTAGCGATGCGTTCACAGACACAAGTGTAGTTTACGATGAGTTCACAGACACGAGTGTAGTTTACGATGCGTCACAGACACAAGTGTAGTTTATACGATGCGTTCACAGACACGAGTGTAAGTTTACGATGCGTTCACAGACACGAGTGTAGTTTTACGATGCGTTCACTAGACAGCGAGTGTAAGTTTACGATGCGTTCACAGACACGAGTGTAGTTTACGATTGCGTTCACAGACACAAGTGTAGTTTACGGTTCACAGACCCGAGTGTAGTTTACGATGCGTTCCAACATGCACAAGGTGTAGTTATACGTTTCAACACAGACACGATTAGTTTTACGATGCGTTCACAGAGCACAAGTGTAGTTACGATGCCGTTCACTGACACGAGTGGTAATTTACGATGGCCGTTCAAACTGACACGGCAATGTAGTTTACGATGCGTTCACTGACACGAAATGTAGTTTACGAATGCGTTCACTGACACGAGTGTATTTTACGATGCGTTGCACGACCACGAGTGTAGTTTACGATGCGTTCAACAGACAGCGAGTGTAAGTTTACGATGCGTTTCACTGACACGAGTTAGTTTACGATGCGTTCACAGACACGAGTGGTAGTTTCACGACGCGTTCACAGAACCACGAGTGTAGTTTACGTGAAGTTCACAGCACGAGTGTTAGTTTAAACGATCGTCCAGACATCGATTGTAGTTTACGATGCGTTCACAAGACCACGAGTGTAGTTTACGATGCTTCACAGACACGAGTGTCAGTTTACGATGATGTTCACCAGAACACGAGTGTAGTTTACGATGCGTTCACAGACACGAGTGTAGTTTACGGATGCGTTCAAAGACACGAGTGTAGTTTACGAATGCGTTCACTGACACAAGTGTAGTTTTACGATGAGTTTCACAGACACGAGTGTAGTTACCGATGCGTTCACTGACACGAGTGTAGTTTACCGATGAGTTCACAGACACGAGTGTAGTTTACGGATGCGTTCACAGACCACGAGTGTGTTTAACGATGCGTTTCACAGACACAAGTGTGTTTTACGAGCGTTTCACTGACACAAGTGTAGTTTACGATGCGTTCACAGACACGAGGTAGTTTACGATGCGTTCACAGACACGAGTGTAGTTTTACGATGCGTTCACAGACAGAGTGTAGTTTAACGTATGTGCGTTCACTGACACAAGTGTAGTTTAACGATGCGTTCACGACACAAGTGTAGTTTACGTCGCGTTCACAGACACGAGTGTAGTTTACGATGCGTCACAGACACGAGTGTAGTATTACGATCGTTCACAGACACGAGTGTGAGTGTTACGATGCGTTCACAGACACGCAGTGTAGTTACGATGCGTTCACAAGACACAAGTGGTAAGTTTACGATGGCGTTCACTGACAATGTGTATTTACGATGCGTTACAGACACGCAGTGTAGGTTTACGATGCGTTCACAGAAACAACGAGTGTAGTTTACGATGCGTTCACAGACACGAGTGTAGTTTACGATTGCGTTCCACAAAGACACGATGTAGTTGTACGATGCGTTCAGCTGACATACGAGTGTATTTACGATGCGTTCACTGACACGAGTGTAGTTATACGAAGCTTCACAGACAGGATAACGAGTGTAGTTTACGATGCTTCACAGACACGAATGTAGTTTACGATGCGTTCAACTGACACAGTGTAGTTTACGATGCGTTCACAGACACAAGTGTATTTAACGATGCGTTCACTGACACGAGTGTAGTTTACGATGCGTTCACTGACACGAATGTAGTTTATACGATGCCGTTCACTGACACGAGTGGTAGTTTACGATGAGTCACAGACACGAGTGTAGTTAGATGCGTTCACAGACACGAGTGTAAGTTTTACGATGCGTTCACTGACACGAGGTGTAGTTTACGATGGCGTTCACATGAACACGAGTGTAGTTTACCGAATGAGTTGTCACAGAACGAGTGTCAGTTTACGATGCGTTCACAGACACAAGTGTAAGTTTACGATGCGTTCACAGACAACGAGTGTAGTTTACGATAGTTCACAGACACGAGTGTAGTTTACGATCGTTCACTGACACGAGTGTTAGTTTAAGATGCGTTCACAAGACACGAGTGTAGTTTAACGATGAGTTCACAGACACCGAGTGTTAGTTTACGATGCGTTACTGACACGAGTGTAGTTTACGATAGTTCACTGACACGAATGTAGTTTACAGATGGCGTTCCACAGACCACAAGTGTAGTTATACGTTTCACAGACACGAGTGTAGTTTACGATGTGTTCACTGACACGAGTGTAGTTTACGATGCGTTCACAGACACGAGTGTTTTACGATGAGTTCACTGACACGATTGGTAGTTTAGCGATGAGTTCACTGACACGAGTGTAGTTACGATGCGTTCACTGACCGTAAGGAATGTTGAGGCCACACGTTTCCCTCCAGGTCGATGTTCGGATGGTAAACCATGGTCTCACACTTGACTTTGGGCGGATCGTGGGGATAACCCTGCCCTACCTGCAAATACCACAGAGTACTTTTACTGCAGGACATACCACCACAGAGTACTTTTACTGCAGGACATACCACCACAGAGTACTTTTACTGCAGGACATACCACCACAGAGTACTTTTACTGCAGGAAATACCACCACAGAGTACTTTTACTGCAGGACATACCACCGCAGAGTACTTTTACTGCAGGAAAATACCACCGCAGAGTACTTTTACTATAGGAAATACCACCAGAGTACTTTTACTATAGGAAATACCACCAGAGTACTTTTACTACAGGAAATACCACCAGAGTACTTTTACTACAGGAAATACCACCAGAGTACTTTACTACAGGAAATACCACCAGAGTACTTTACTACAGGAAATACCACCAGAGTACTTTTACTACAGGAAATACAACCAGATTACTTAACTACAGGAAATACCACCACAGATTACTTTTACTACAGGAAATACCACCAGAGTACTTTTACTGTAGGAAATACCACCAGAGTACTTTTACTGCAGGAAATACCACCACAGAGTACTTTTACTGCAGGAAATACCACCAAAGAGTACTTTTTACTGCAGGAAATACCACCAAAGAGTACTTTTACTGCAGGAAATACCACCAAGAGTACTTTTACTGCAGGAAATACCAAAGAGTACTTTTACTGCAGGAAATACCACCGCAGAGTACTTTTACTGTAGGAAATACCACCGCAGAGTACTTTTACTGTAGGAAATACCACCGCAGAGTACTTTTACTGTAGGAAATACCACCGCAGAGTACTTTTACTGCAGGAAATACAACCAGAGTATTTTACTACAGGAAATACCACCAAAGAGTACTTTTACTGCAGGAAATACCACCAAAGAGTACTTTTACTGCAGGAAATACCACCGCAGAGTACTTTTACTGCAGGAAATACAACCAGAGTACTTTTACTGCAGGAAATACCACCAAAGAGTACTTTTACTGCAGGAAATACCACCAAAGAGTACTTTTACTGCAGGAAATACCACCACAGAGTACTTTTACTGCAGGAAATACCCCAGAGTACTTTTACTACAGGATATAGCACCACAGAGTACTTTTACTACAGGAAATACCACCAGAGTACTTTTACTACAGGAAATACCACCACAGAGTACTTTTACTGCAGGAAATACCACCACAGAGTACTTTTACTGCAGGAAATACCACCAGAGTACTTTTACTACAGGATATACCACCACAGAGTACTTTACTACAGGAAATACCACCAAAGAGTACTTTTACTACAGAAATACCACCAAGAGTACTTTCACTACAGGAATACCACCAAAGAGTACTTTTACTGCAGAAATACCACCAGAGTACTTTTACTGCAGGAAATACCACCACAGAGTACTTTACTACAGGAAATACCACCACAGAGTACTTTTACTACAGGAAATACCACCACAGAGTACTTTTACTACAGGAAATACCACCAAAGAGTACTTTTACTGCAGGAAATACCACCACAGAGTACTTTTACTGCAGGAAATACCACCAGAGTACTTTTACTGCAGGAAATACCACCACAGAGTACTTTTACTGCAGGAAATACCACCACAGAGTACTTTTACTGCAGGAAATACCACCGCAGAGTACTTTTACTGCAGGAAATACCACCGCAGAGTACTTTTACTGCAGGAAATACCACCGCAGAGTAATTTTACTGCAGGAAATACCACCGCAGAGTACTTTTACTGCAGGAAATACCACCAAAAGAGTACTTTTACTGCAGGGAAATTCCACCAAAGAGTACTTTTACTGCAGGAAATTCCACCAAAGAGTACTTTTACTGCAGGAAATACCACCAGAGTACTTTTACTACAGGATATACCACCACAGAGTACTTTTTACTACAGGAAATACCACCAGAGTACTTTTACTACAGGAAATACCACCACAGAGTACTTTTAATAATAATAATAATAATGCATTAGTCTTATATAGCGCTTTTCCAGACGCTCAAAGTCGCTTTACAATTCGGTGCATTATTCATTCACTCCATACTCGGTGATGATAGCGAGGCAACCAGTCTGCGCACATCAGCCACCACCAACCACTCACTCACTACATTCGCTAGGCTTCCTGGTGTTACTGAACGGTCTCCCATCCAAGTACTAACCAGGCCCTACCCTGCTTAGCTTCCAAGGTCTGACGGGATTGGGCATAGCAAAGGCGGTATGGCCACTTTTACTGTTGGAAATACCACCGCAGAGTACTTTTACTACAGGAAATACCACCAAAGAGTACTTTTACTGCAGGAAATACCACCAAAGAGTACTTTACTGCAGGAAATACCACCAGAGTACTTTTACTGTTGGAAATACCACCAAAGAGTACTTTTACTGCAGGAAATACCACCACAGAGTACTTTTACTGCAGGAAATACCACCACAGAGTACTTTTACTTCAGGAAATACCACCACAGAGTACTTTTACTGCTGGAAATACCACCACAGAGTACTTTTACTGCTGGAAATACACCAAAGAGTACTTTTACTGCTGGAAATACCACCAAAGAGTACTTTTACTACAGGAATACCACCACAGAGTACTTTTACTACAGGAAATACCACCACAGAGTACTTTTACTGCAGGAAAAACCACCAAAGAGTACTTTTACTGCAGAAATACCACCAAAGAGTACTTTTACTACAGGAAATACCACCAAAGAGTACTTTTACTACAGGAAATACCACCACAGAGTACTTTTACTGCAGGAAATACCACCACAGAGTACTTTTACTACAGGAAATACCACCACAGAGTACTTTTACTGCTGGAAATTACCACCGCAGAGTACTTTTACTACAGGAAATACCACCGCAGAGTACTTTTACTACAGGAAATACCACCGCAGAGTACTTTTACTACAGGAAATACCACCGCAGAGTACTTTTACTACAGGAAATACCACCGCAGAGTACTTTTACTACAGGAAAATACCACCGCAGAGTACTTTTACTACAGGAAATACCACCACAGAGTACTTTTACTACAGGAAATACCACCACAGAGTACTTTTACTACAGGAAATACCACCACAGAGTACTTTTACTACAGGAAATACCACCAGAGTACTTTTACTACAGGAAATACCACCAGAGTACTTTTACTACAGGAAATACCACCAAAGAGTATTTATGTAGGGAAATACCACCAAGAGTACTTTTACTACAGGAAATACCACGCAGATACTTTACTACAGGAATACCACGCAGAGTACTTTTACTACAGGAAATACACCGCAGAGTACTTTTACTACAGGAAATACCACCGCAGAGTACTTTTACTACAGGAAATACCACCGCAGAGTACTTTTACTACAGGAAATACCACCGCAGAGTACTTTTACTACAGGAAATACCACCGCAGAGTACTTTTACTACAGGAAATACCACCGCAGAGTACTTTTACTACAGGAAATACCACCACAGAGTACTTTTACTACAGGAAATACCACCACAGAGTACTTTTACTACAGGAAATACCACCAAGAGTACTTTTACTACAGGAAATACCACCAGAGTACTTTTACTACAGGAAATACCACCAGAGTACTTTTACTACAGGAAATACCACCAGAGTACTTTTTACTACAGGAAATACACCAGAGTACTTTTATACTACCACCAGAGTACTTTATACAGGAAATACCACCAGAGTACTTTTACTACAGGAAATACCACCAGAGTACTTTACTGCAGGAAATACCACCGCAGAGTACGTTTACTGTAGGAAATACCACCGCAGAGTACTTTTACTGCAGGAAATACCACCAAAGAGTACTTTTACTGCAGGAAATACCACCAAAGAGTACTTTTACTGCAGGAAATACCACCAGAGTACTTTTACTGTTGGAAATACCACCACAGAGTACTTTTACTGCAGGAAATACCACCAAAGAGTACTTTTACTGCAGGAAATACCACCAAAGAGTACTTTTACTGCAGGAAATACCACCAGAGTACTTTTACTGTTGGAAATACCACCACAGAGTACTTTTACTGCAGGAAATACCACCACAGAGTACTTTTACTGCAGGAAATACCACCGCAGAGTACTTTTACTGCAGGAAATACCACCAAGAGTACTTTTACTGCAGGAAATACCACCAAAGAGTACTTTTACTGCAGGAAATACCACAACAGAGTACTTTTACTGCAGGAAATACCACCACAGAGTACTTTTACTTCAGGAAATACCACCAAAGAGTTTTAGTTTAGTTTATTTGTTTGAGCAGTTAACCTGCTCAAAGGGAGTGGGCTGAAGCCAAAGGCTTATAAGCGCCCACCCCAAAATAAAAATAGTAACATTACATTTAATATTTACAAGGTAGCAAATCATAAACAAGGAACTTAGGGCAAAGTAACAATAAATGATGAAGAAGAATAAAACAAAAACAACAGCAAAATAAGAAAAAAGAATGTGCTACTTTTATGTTATAAAGGTGCATTCATACATATTATACTCTGAGATCTTGCTACTTCCCAGTTGTCATTACCATCCTTAATATAATTTAATTTGGGTTTAATTATCATTATTATTATATTTGTTTAATTGAGTTATATGTGAAGTATGATGTAAGCCCTGCATAATGAGGTGCATTAAAAAGCCAGGGTGTAGCGCGGGCCAGTTGAAGAGGGCAGTAACTCCCCTCAACAAACCCCCACCCAGCTGCCCTAACAGCTGATTTTGTAGATGATGTTCCTATGCTGAGTGGTGCATTAAAAGACAAGGTTTTGAGCCCGTTGGGAGGGTCCCTCTCAACAGATTCATAACTTGCCTACCCTAATTCTCAATTTGTAAATTTGAGCAATAGAATGACAACCGTTCCAAGCAGCAACACTCTTCCTTGATTATAGATAATTGATCCTACTGCGCCTCCTAGTGGCAACACATTTCTTGTTCTCTGTATGTTTCAAAAGTCTTTTGTTTGTATTTATATTTGAACAGGTTGATATTTGGACTTCGTTTCAACTCCATTTCCAGTTTATTCCACAATTGTACACCATTAACTGTTGGGCTAAAACTTTTCAAAGTTGAGCTATGTTTCTGAGTCCTAAAGTTTAATTCGTCACGTAATTCATAACAACCAGTACGTTCTTGGAACCTTCTTTGTATTTGGCCTGGTAACAGTTTGTATCTTGCTTTGTATAACATCTGTACAGTTTGGAACTCAACAATGTCACAAAACTTCATGATCTTTGATTTTAAAAATAATGAGTTTGTGTGGTCCAAAAACCCAACTTTATGAATTACTCGGATAGCTCTTTTTTGCAACAATACTATTGGTTTTAATGTGTTTTTATAAGTACTACCCCAAACCACAGTACAATAATATAAATATGGCAAAATCAGAGAACAGTATAAGATATGTAGAGCTTTGATGTTTAAAATGTGCTTTGCTTTTGCTATTACTGAAATGCTTCTAGAAATGTTCGTAGATATATATTTAATATGAGCTTTCCAAGTCATTCTGTCATCTATAATAACACCAAGGAATTTGATTTCATGCACTCGCTCTATGACAACACCCTCTATCTGAATGCTTCCTGAGCATTGGAATTACAGTTGCCAAATATCATCATTTGCTTTTACTCAGATTTAGAGATAGTTTATTTGTTTGAACCTGTAGTAAAAGAGTACTTTTACTACAGGAAATACCACCGCAGAGTACTTTTACTGTAGGAAATACCACCACAGAGTACTTTTACTGCAGGAAATACCACCACAGAGTACTTTTACTGCAAGGAATTACAACCACAGTACTTTTACTGCAAGAAATACCACCACAGAGTACTTTTACTGCAGGAAATACCACCACAGAGTACTTTTACTGCAAGAAATACCACCACAGAGTACTTTTACTGCAGGAAATACCACCACAGAGTACTTTTACTGCAGGAAATACCACCACAGAGTACTTTTACTGCAGGACATACCACCACAGAGTACTTTTACTGCAGGACATACCCCCACAGAGTACTTTTACTGTAGGAAATACCCCCACAGAGTACTTTTACTACAGACATACCCCCAGATTACTTTTACTGCAGGACATACCCCACAGATTACTTTTACTGCAGGACATACCCCCACAGAGTACTTTTACTGTAGGAAATACCCCCACAGAGTACTTTTACTACAGGACATACCCCCACAGATTACTTTTACTGCAGGACATACCCCCACAGATTACTTTTACTACAGGACATACCCCCACAGAGTACTTTTACTACAGGACATACCACCAGAGTACTTTTACTGCAGGAAATACCACCACAGAGTACTTTTACTGCAGGACATACCCCCACAGAGTACTTTTACTGCAGGAAATACCACCACAGAGTACTTTTACTACAGGACATACCACCAGAGTACTTTTACTGCAGGAAATACCACCACAGAGTACTTTTACTGCAGGACATACCCCACAGAGTACTTTTACTGCAGGAAATACCACCACAGAGTACTTTTACTACAGGACATACCACCAGAGTACTTTTACTATAGTTCCAGTCAGTATACGTCAGACTGACTCACCTTAAAGCTGAACACGAACTTGCCTCCTTTGTAAAAACCCTGGAACAGACAGAGCGGAGTTAGACGTGTGAGGAAGGGCATCCGGGTCGAAGCCCAGGGAACAAACCTCGTCTGGAGAAATGATGAGTCTGAAGTTGAGCAGGTCATCGTCGTCGGGGAAATTGATCTCACACGTTTTAGGCAGATTCAGCTCGTTAATGTCTGAAACACAGAGGGGAGTCAGGCGCCGCATACACAAGTCTGGCACAGGGAAACGTATCACAAAAGCTTTATTACTTCACCTCTTTTACTTCAGCTTTACCCAAATATAAGCTACTTGGTAAAAAGGATCGAGAAGGCGACACAAACAAAGAATACTACTAAACAAAAACATGATAAAAAAATTTTAAAAATGTGATGAAAACACGACGAAACAGACAGAAGAAAAAAGATCCATTTAGACCAGTTTCACGGGTCTTAGCTGTTAAATGAGACACTGGCCTATAAGGCTTTTAGATTTGGGTAAAGCAGAACTGGAGAAATGTGCTTGGTTAAGGGGTTGATACTGGAATCGAAAACATACAAGAATCGAAAGCAGGAACCGAAAAATATTAAACCTTTATAATCAAGTTTAGATGCTGTTGGTCATAGAAATTTACAATAAATTTTAAAAAGTGAAACATTCGTTATAAAAAAAAAATAAATAAAAATACGGGGGAACATTTTGTAAATTTGGGACTAGAAGACCAGGGAAATTTGGGAATTAAATTGGAAAAAATTTTATGGGGAATAATATGGAAAGATTTAGGGGGAAAAACTGGTTAAAAATGGGGGGAAATAAAAACAAAAAAACTGCCCTTGATGAAAACACAACAAAAGGATAATGTGGCAAAAATGTGACAAAACTAACTTTTGTCCCTGCGCTTATGTCACATTCTTGTAGGGTTTTTTTCACATTTCGTCACGTCTTTGTTGCTTTTTTGCTGCGTTTTCATCCTTGTTGTCGTCACTATTTTGACGTTTTTCTCAGAGAAGCTTTTAGATTTGGATAAAGCCAAACTGGAAAAACTGCTCAGTTCAGGTGGGCGTTAAGAGAGGTTAAACATTTCCTAATTTAGTTCAATTTGACTGGATTTCATGTTTTTTGACGACTCAATAATGTCGTGTTGAAATGGTTCGGTCAAATATCACAATAATATCACAATAATGTCACATGCAGCTCTATTTGGAGACAATATTTGTGACATTTCTGACGTTGAATGTGATGTATTTGATTTAGTGAAATTAAGCCAAAGTCTCCAAACTCACATCACTAAACCAGATTTGAAACGATTTGCTCCTTTAATCATTATAAAGTTTATTCTGTTTGACAGATTTTAGGGGCCGTGGCAAAGTTTGGGAACCACTGCACGACATCACTGCGATCAGGAGAAAGTGGAGCTCGACTTTGGGCCGTGAGCGGTGAGTTCACACACTTTCCTTTAGATAAAGAAAAGCAAAAACTCTCTCTTTACGATGTTTATTCTCTGAGATTTATCCAGGAAGTGACTCCATCATGTCTGTGTGTCTCCCTGGTCTTTCCCACGCTTATTCACTCACTAATACTGACATGTTTGGTATCCACGTGTAGCACGAAAGCCGCTGTAATCCAAATATGGTCATTTCCTTTGTGGGAGACAGCAGCGGCTAAAGACGGGACGAATATACACATGTGCAGACAAAGAGACTAAACTTTAGGGCCGTTTTTATTCCAGGGTTCTTCTACGGATGTTGCATCACCTAATATTGCGATACGATATTGTTTGCGATATATTGTGTAACCTTAGTTCCATCAGCAGAGAAAACATACCTGGAGCTCTAAAGAAAAACACTTCCATAAGGCAAATTTAAATAAAACCTGAACAGTAAAACACGGTAACTATGGTAACGACATGCACCAATCAGCATTGAGACGATCTAATCCAGAATTTATTCCCACGGCCCAAAGGCATCGATTTTCAGGTGAAGTCTGTTCCCAATCAGGGGTGCGGGGACCCTTGTTTTAGCATAAACAATCGAACATCTGGTCCCAGCTAAAACCCGCCTGAACCGAGCACATTATCTACAGTTCAGCTTTACCCAAATCTAAAAGCTTCTTGAAAAAAGTGTCAAAATAGCAACAGAAAAACGAAACAAAAACATGCCAGAAAAGCAACAAAGACAACATAAAAGTGACTAAAGACAAGAAAGCAATGAGGAAAAAAAACTATGAACAAGCAACAAAAACACAGCAAAAAAGTTACTATCACTTTTGTAGGTCTTAGCTTTCAAATGAGGCTTTACACTGGACTATAGGCTGTAAACTCCAGTCCAGACGTTTTTAGATTTGGGTAAAGCCGAACTGGAGAAAAGAGTTAGGGATAAGAGGTTAAAACATTTAAAAAGACCGGCTCTTTGACATGAACAGCTCCCAAAGATCCGGCTCCCTGTAAAGAGCCATGAATCCCTGTATCTCTGTATCAGAGTAAACTGGAATGTTCCGCAGTGTGGCTTTAACGCCCAAACCTGAACTCGTGTGACCTTTAACTTTGCATTAATTATTGAGACAAATCACCAAGAATGTAACGAATATTAACCTCTTACCGAGCGCATTTTCTCCAGTTCGACTTTACCCAAATCTAAAAGCTTCTCGACTGGAGCGCAACAGTGCAACGTCTGATCTGAAAGCTAAGACCTGCAAAACTGATTGTGCATTTTTGTCACTCTTTTGTTGCTTTTTTGTCGTGTTTTTGTCACTTTTATGTTGCGTTTTTGTGTCACTTTTCATTGCTTTTGGTTGAATCTGGGGAGGAAAAGGCGAGGGTTGGGCTTATTTAGCGATATATATATATATAATGACGTGACAGTTTTCAATCAAGTTTGTCTAATAAATCATTATTTATTTTGTCTCTCAATCCAACACAAAGGCCCAATCTCAATTCTCCCCCTTAGCCCTTTCCCTTCGTTTTGACCGTTCACGAGACAAAGGGGTGTCCCAATTCTATTTTGCGGCGGGGGGTAGGGGAGAGGGCCACATAGCCCTCAAAGTGAGGGTTCTTCTGATGCACACTTCAGACGAAGGGGTAGGAGGAGTTTGACAAAACACAGAAATAAGCTGCGAAATGAATTCACGAACATCATCATTAAGCACTCTTACAACATTTATAAAGTTGCAGAACGCTTCATGACTTTATTCGCTTTGTCCAACAATTAGAACAGTCCATTGCTATAAACGTGTCAGTTCTACGTTTTCGCTTTGCTGCTGCGAACGCTCCCAAACTTTCCATACGTCGCTATTGACATGACACACGGGGTTCAGTGCTTCGCTGCTGCGCCCGAGTTCTCCCCACGCCGCTGTGCTCTGAGCCCGGGTCTGAGGCGGTCTGTCCCCGGTCTGAGCGCACTGTGAGCGGGTCTACCTCTGCCCGTCCCGCTATGAGTGCACTGTGAGCAGCCACAGCGACCCGGCGGTAGAAGCAGCGACACACGGACAGGGGGAAGGAGAATGAAGCAGAAATAGATGAAAATCTGTGTTTGGGCTGAGACGAGTCCTGTTGTTTAGGTGTTACAAAACAGCATCAGTCAAGTGATCAACTGGTTCAGTAGAAACATGCTATAGAGACAAGTAGGCTTGCTTTTATTTATTTTTTTACATAACCTTAATCATCTGTGTTCATAGTAAATGC
Organism: Neogobius melanostomus; assembly: GCA_007210695.1. Taxonomy (NCBI): domain Eukaryota; kingdom Metazoa; phylum Chordata; class Actinopteri; order Gobiiformes; family Gobiidae; genus Neogobius; species Neogobius melanostomus. Next base: position 290,882 of record VHKM01000333.1, on the reverse strand, counting down.
AGTCAAATGGAGGGCTGTCCCATTTCTAAGGGCGGTCTTTTCAACCCTCGCCCTTTCCCTACACCCTGAAACCAAGGGCTAAGGGGTAGAAAAGAGAATTGAGATTGGGCCAAAGTGCATCAAATGAACAAAAAAACAACAAGTCTTTAAAGACAAAACAAGTGGTGTGAAGCCTCGGTCACTGCACGCCTTTACGCATCATCACAAGGAGAAAACTTAAAACTATGATAAAGACAAAAACAATGTGACGCAGAACAACACTCTGTCATGTTTTTGTGTCGCTCTTTTTGATGCTTATTCTATGAAGCTTTTAGATTTAGGTAAAGCCAAAATGAACAAATAACACGATGAGCTGTTCAGTCCATATCGCGCAGCCCGAGCTTACATGTATGTTTAGGTTGAATATCGATATACGATAAACATCCCCATATTTATTCCACAAAGTGAGAGCTGTGAAATGAAATGTTAAGTCAAAGCCAAATACGAGTAGTTTTATTGAAAACTCACTATAAAATGTAACAAACACTGTATAACAAACTCAGTGAGGTGTAGGGCTGCACCTAACGATTATTTTGTAATCGATTTATAATCGAATTTTTACGATTAATCGCTTGGCTGTGAATGATGTTGGAAAATTCTATTTTTTTACTTAGTCATGAAATTTTCAATGTACAAAACACAACATACACTAACAATAAAAACAAAGTAGGTTTTCATCAAAAATACATTTTCGCTCTATTCGAGTCTGTGTGAACCAGAAAACGATTAATCTATTACTAAAATAGTTGTCGACTTTTTCAATAATCTATTATTGTCAATTAATCAATTCTTTGTTTCAGCCCTACTAAGGTGTACATTTAAATAAAAAATATCTTAATTTAAAAATAGCTAGTGTGAACCCTCAGTCTTTTTACATAAGACTATATTTAAAATTACCACTGAATATGTATAGCACGAGGGTGATTAATACTGATCAATGAGGGGTAGGCACGCATAAGCTCGGCTTCAGCCTTCTCCTTTTGAGCTTTACTGTGATGAAATGTTTAATTACTGTGAAAATATGAATATAAACAGCTCATGATAGACAAAAACAATGTGACACAGAACAGCAGCGTGTCGCTCTTTTGACGTGTTTTCATCACATTTTTGTGGCTTTTTTGTTGCGATTTGATCACTCTTTAGTCGTGTTTTTGTCGCCTTCTTACTGCTGTTTTCTTGCTTTTCCAAATTGTTTTAATAGCTGGTGAACAGGTTCACAATTAGGATTTTTTGGTAAACATAAAACATACAACATTATTAGATAAATAATAAACTATAACATGTATAAGACTATAAGGGGATGCATAGGAATATTATATTTAAACTATGATAAAGACACAATAATGTGACACAGAACAACAGCCTGTCGCTCTTTGAAGCGTTTTCATCCTCGTTTTCGAAGAAGCTTTTAGATTTGGGTAAAGCCGAACTGGAGAAAATGTGCTCGGTTCAGGTGGGGGTTAAGAGGTTGAATAAAGTGACACCGGAGCTTTCACGGATCACCCGCTCAGGCCAAACCGGGCTAAAACTGGCCGGACTGGGCGAAACCCGCTCCGGGATGTTTTGTTTTCAACCGCGGAGCCCTGTTAGCATGCTAAGCTAGGCTAGGCTAGGCTAACAGTTAGCTCTAGCGCAGCCCGTTCGGCAGCCGGTATCCCGGGGGCCTGAGCCTGTCCCCCGCTCCTACGGAACACACCTCACCCCCGGGCCCCTCTCCTCACCCCGGGGCCCCCACTGCCTCCCGTACACCCACCTTTCTGGATCCTGAGCTGGGCCGCGCTGGCTTTCTTGCCCCCGGCCCCGCTCCTGTTCGCCCCGGAGGATTCCTCGTCCTTTTTCTGCTGCTTCAGGGAGAACAGCTTAATCATCTTCGACTCTTGGGGGAGGAACGGGCTCCTGTGGCGGTCAGGAGGCGCTCGGAGGGCGGGCAGGGGGCGGCTGGAGCGGGCTGGAGCGGCTGGAGCTGAGACAGAGCCCGCAGAGTCTGGGTAAGAGAGGAGGTCTGAGAGGAGCTGCTGCTGGAGGTAGCCGTTAGCTGTTAGCATTAGCTGCGGAGAGGTGCATGCTGGGATACCTGGGACTCTGACAAAACTGAGAGACACCGAGCTTTAATTTAGTTTAATTATGACACCGAGCATTCATTTACTATTTAGTATCATGACAAAAAATATACGCCTAGTTTGATTTCAGTCAAGATTTACTCCATTAGATTATTATTATTATTATTATTATTATTATTATTATTATTATTATTATTATTATTATTATTAGTCAGCAAAAAAATTCGTGTAGGGAGAGATGGGTAAGGTTAACTACCCTTTATATTTTGTAAATTAAAGTTTTTCTTATTTTCATGTTAGATTATAGATTTGATCTTAACATGATTTTAATTTGCCAGATTAAAAAAAATTGATGGACTGGCCACTCTTCAAAGAAAATGTCATATTAGATCATTTTGAAAGTGTCAGTTCAGCATAAAATAAATAAATACATTTTTTAACACATACCTTTGTTGATGTCAACAATCTTTGTAATAAAAGTTAGAAAACTGGGAAAGTATATGCGCTACGACCAATGGCCGCTGGCTGCTCTGCTTTATGACCACAACACTGGAGGCTGATATTGCTGTAGTACCTCCATATAGCCGGTAGTCTCCCATTAAAAATGTTTACATTTTAGACACATTAAAAACAACTTTAATGCCCGGTGCCTAATTTTTTGGAACATTCTACAGTTAGATATTCCTCCTGTGATTACGCTGGGTTAGTTACAATTAAAGGCACAGGGCTGGTTTTCATAAGAAAATTTTTAGAAATCTCATACTTAATGAGGGTTGGACTGTTAGCATTTGAGCTGCGCGAGCTACACATCACGCAAGGGCGGAGTCTACAGTAAAGATCCCGCCCTTATGACCTTTTTAGGAACATGCTTCGTCAGAGCTGGGGAGGAGGAGTCTGTAAATCCGCCATGATTTCCCCCTCGAACGTGGTCATTGTGGTAAACGGGGAGGAGTGAGGAGGAGTTGTCTATAACTTTTTACAGTCTATGGCTACGACGCTCTGTGATAAACAACAGCGTTTCTTTAAGTTTGCGGGAGGAGCGAAACAGCACCCCCAATGTGACACTGGTGGCCAAAAAGTGTACTGCATCCACACTGTGAGGGTTTACCATTGAGAATGAATGGGAAAAGTTAAGAGAGTTATATTACACATGTGCGGCCTAAAAGGAGGTCACTTTGGGCTTAAACTTTAGTGTCGCTGACGAAGCCTTTTTAATGAAGAGACAAAATGTTCTACACTTCAACTACAGAGTACAGAAAACTGACCTTACTGAGCAAACCAAGGTGGTGTTTGGATTCAGCGCTTCAGAACTTCCCTAAATCTGCTACAGAACTTAGACTCCACATTTGTTGTAAACCAGCACAGTCGCGACCTGTGTCTTTAAAAACCACAGCTGCATCTAAGGTTTGTTTTGAGTTACTGGACACGCCCTGTCCCAGACCAGGAAACAGAGAGAGACAGAGCTGCTGCAGACGACTGTGTGAAGACTGCACTCACTGTGAAGACTGCACTCACTGTGAAGACTGCACTCACTGTGAAGACCATAGACTGAAGACTCTGAAGACTGAAGAGTGCGGCGACTGGACTGAGGTGAGTCTAGAGTCAGAGAAATGTTTGAATAAAGCTGGAGTTTCTGAGCTGCACAGTCACAACAGGAAGTGAGATTGTGTTGACGAGAGCCTCCTGTTCCTCTGGACTTTGGAGCCTTTATAGAAATGTAGCGGAGCAGAAAGTGTTGTCTTTGAGTGTCCAGAAAGCGCTATATGGGGCGACGGTGGTGCAGAGAGTAGAGCGGTCGTCTTGTGACCAAAGGGTCGGCGGTTCGAATCCCGCAGGTGCCCACTGTCGTTGTGTCCTTGGGCAAGACACTTCACCCACCTTGCCTTCAGTGTCTGCGTACACTGGTGTATGAATGAGAGTGTGAATGGGTGACTGGTTCCTTGATGTAAAGCGCTTTGAGTGCCTAAAGCAGGTAGAAAGGCGCTATATAAAATGTGACCATTTACCATTTATCTATATAAACCGATGCATTAATTATACAGTGCCTTGCGAAAGTACTAATACACCTTGAACTTTTGCACATTTTGTCATGTTTACAACCCTAAACATAAAGATTTTATTTGAATTTTTTACTGAAAGTTCACACACGAGTAACAGACGACTGTGAAGTGAAAGCAAAAGGATTCATGATTCTGTTATTTTACAAAAATAGAAAAGTGAAAGTGGGGCGTGCATAATTATTCATACAGCATTTTCTGAGTGCATTAAATTGCCTTTATAACATTCCTAATGACTGCAGAATGTTCACACCTTGCCCTAACCATTAAATAGAGGCCACCTGTGTGTAATCTACTCTCAGTATAATTCCAGCTGTTCTGTGAGGGCCTCAGAGCTATGGTCAGAGTGTATTGGTCACTAAACAACATCATGAAGGCCAAGGAGCTCACCAGAGAGGTCAGGGATAAAGCTGTGGAGAAGTTTAAAGCAGCGTTAAGTTATACAAAGATTTCCCAAGATTTGAACATCTCACGGAGCACTGTTCAATCCATCATTCAGAAGGGAAAGAGTATAGCACCACTGCGAACTTACCAAGACACGGCCGTCCACCTAAACTAACAGACCGAACAAGGAGAGCACTGGTCAGAAATGTAACCAAGTGCCCTAAGATAACTCTGGAGGAGCTGAGATGTACTGCCGCTGAGCTGGGGGAATCTGTACATGGGACAACTATAAGTCTCTACACAAATCTGGCCTTCATGGACGAGTGGCAAGAAGAAAGCCATTATTGAAAGGAGGCCATAAGAATCCTGTTTGAAGTTTGCTAGAAGTCATATGGAGGACACAGCTACCATGTGGGAGAAGGTGCTTTGGTCAGATGAGACAAAAATTGAACTTTTTGGCCCAAATGCAAAACGTTATGTATGGAGTAGTGCTGGGCGATATGCAAAAAACTTATATCACGATATGGATTATTTTATATCACGATAACGATACATATCACGATATACCACAATAAAGTCAGTTTTCATTTATTCTTTGAAAAGTTTGACAAAATATCATTGCTTACTTTTTTCAACTTTATTTTGAAGCAGTGGTTTTGCTATGGATAATTTATATAGCATATATTGTCAATGTCAGGAAAAATGTGAGACTGCAGGATAAATGGGCTAAACATGATCTGACCAGAGTCAACACGAATTTAACAACAGAAATGTGTAACTCGTGCGTAGAGAACGACTTACTCAGAGCATCATCTGCTCCTCAATATCAAGGCTCATATTACACTAAAACAAATGAAAATTGGAGCTTATTACCGCCATTTCTCAACTTTAATGTAATGTTTAAGAAACAGTGGGCGAGCAGTTTGTATTGTACGTCTTTAGCTGCTCTACGCGCTGCCCGATCCGTCTCTTACTCCTGCACCACGCCTCTCCTCTCTTCTCTCTCGTGTGTTTAATCCAGATCCACGCGCTAAAAGATCCATCACTAAAAAGCTGTTTAGTTGCCGTGCGTAAAGCAGAGTGAAACCACGCGGTGTTTAACAGGGAGAGAGAGCCCGCGTGTACGTCCATTAGATGTCGCCGTTGCTACAGCAGGTGTGGTGGCGGACAGAGATATCGTAAAGCAGGGTGGTGTCGCAAAACACAAGGCAGAGTTTCTTTGCGAAAAAGTTCTTTTTATTCTTGTTTATAATCACTTAATATAAACTTAGAGGATGCATAGTGACAAGACAACACTAATACATTCTTGTGGCCTATTTAATGACATATTTGCTTTAATAATTGATTAAATTAGGTTAGAAACGATAGAAACGATAGAAGAGAAATGGCACGATAGGCACTTTTCTATCGTCCCCACGATATGTATCGTCATATCGCCCAGCACTAGTATGGAGCAAACCTAACACTGCTCATCGTCCTGAGTGCACCATCCCCAGTGTCAAATATGGTGGGGGGAGCATCATGCTATGGGGCTGCTTTTCCTCAGCGGGGACTGGGAAGATTGTAAGAATAGTTGGGAAGATGGATGGAGCCAAATACAGAGACATTTTGGAGGAAAACCTGCTGGAGTCAGCAAGAGAATTGAGGCTGGGGCGGAGATTCACCTTCCAGCAGGACAATGACCCTAAACACAAAGCTAAATCTACAATGGAATGGTTTAAAAACAAACATATTAATGTGTTAGAATGGCCAGTCAAAGTCCTGACCTAAATACCAGGAAGGGGAGTACAGGAACTTGATCACAGCCTTTGACTGGAGCACCAAGAACTCACATATTCTGAACACTAACAAGACCAAAGAATGACTATCGACTTTGGCAACAAAAAGAACATTGTACAGCCAATCAACACACATGGACAGGACATTGAACGTGTGCACACAAACAAATATCTAGGTGTTCACCTGGATGACAACTTGGAATATTGTCTGACATCCCAGGAACAAACTGACAAACCGTCTTCCTCTGTGCACTCACGGCACATATGAAGCGTGTGTTAGGCGTGTGTCAGGCGTGTGTTAGGCGTGTGTTAAGGTGCGTACAGACCAAACGCTGACACGCCACCAACTCCCATGTTAACCCTATGTAGACGCTTCGAAATGTAAGCAAAGCCGTCCGCGCGTATGAAGCGTAGCAAATGCGAGCAGATGAGGATAAACGCGCATCAAAGCCAGTGAGAACAGCGCGGTACACGAGCAGGGAGGCCCCGCCCACTGCTTCATGCACTCAAGTAATCACAATCTACACGTGCGTTCATTTACGCCTTGTTAACCAATCAGAGACTGGGCTCAAATAGTGAGGTCACCTGTTACCTGCAGCAGTGGCGCAAAAAGGGCAAACGCAATATATGCCTCTATGGGGAGGGCGTCACTTTAGTTGTGCTTAATTTGCGAAGCAAAAGTCACTGCTGGAGTGGGGCAGAGAGGAGTGTAGGATTGGCAGAGGGACAGTCATCTCCAACCCCCACGAGGAGCTCAAAGTGAGCATAAGGCAACAAATTTGAGAAATAAAGACCTAATGAAATAATAAACACGGTTACAGAGGAGATCGCGTTGAAGCAAAACACCTCTTTCACTTGCGTTGTTTTCTCCCCTCTTGCGCGAGGGAGAGAGAGGGAGAGGAGGAAAAGTTACGTGAATGAAGCAACAGAAGTTTAATCGGGCCGTGTGATTGTTTTTTTGTGATAACAACTCCATAGAGGGAAATGTCGATGTTATATTGTGTGAAATAGTGACATTTTCGTTAAAATAAAGTCAATTCAGAGGAAATTTATTTACTTTTTTTTTTAAACAACAACTATTGTGTGTGTGAGTGTGTGTGTGTGTGTGTGTGTGTGTGTGTGTGGTTGCGCCCCTGACCTGCAGCATGGCGGTTTGCGCTCGGCCTGAGTTGTATGACACGCCTCCTAATTATGACGCTTGCAAAACTTCATGCGCCGCAAACAGGCGTTTCTCGCGAGTGTGAAGCGGGCAACTAGAGGCTGTGTGTTTTGTTGACACGTCGTCGTTTACATAAAAGCAGATCGAGAGAAGATAAGACGGCTGCGTTTTCCTGGAGACTATCGCTATGGAAACAGCGCGTAAGATTCTCTGATCCATAAATGTGTTCTTTCTGTCTTTGGTTTCAGTTTGATCCAAAATGGCGTCCAGACTAGAGCAGGACCTGACCTGTTCCATCTGCTGTGAGCTCTTCAGAGATCCTGTGGTTCTGGCTGCAGCCACAGCTTCTGTAAGGTCTGTTTGGAGAACTGGTGGAAGGACAAACCCCTAAGACCTGTCCAGTCTGTAAGGAAGGTCCTCAAAGAAGAACCTCCACTGAATCTGGCTCTGAGGAACCTGGTGGAGACGTTCACAGAGGAGAGAAGACAAACATCTCCATCTCCAGCACAGCCTGAGTGCATTCTTCACTCTGAGAAGCTGCGGCTCTTCTGTGAGGACCATCAGGACCTGATCTGCCTGGTCTGTAGAGACTCCAGGACTCACAAAGACCACAGCTTCAGACCCATCGAGGAGGCAGCTCAGGAGCTGAGAGAGCAGCTGAGGAGAGACCTCACACCTCTACAGGAGAACCTGAAGGTAAGAGACCTCACACCTCTACAGGAGAAGCTGAAGGTAAGAGACCTCACACCTCTACAGGAGAACCTGAAGGTCAGAGACCTCACACCTCTACAGGAGAAGCTGAAGGTAAGAGACCTCACACCTCTACAGGAGAACCTGAAGGTAAGAGACCTCACACCTCTACAGCAGAACCTGAAGGTCAGAGACCTCCTCCTCCTGCTGCTCCAGTCAGTGGAACGTGTCCACAGAGCTGTGTCTCCTGCAGCAGAAGAACATCAGTGTGTCCTGCTCCAGACGGAGGCTTCTTCTCCGACAGCTCTTACTCTCTCTGATGTTTCAGGTCCTGGTTCTTTCTAACTCTCTCTGATGTTTCAGGTCCTGGTTCTTTCTAACTCTCTCTGATGTTTCAGGTCCTGGTTCTTTCTAACTCTCTCTGATGTTTCAGGTCCTGGTTCTTTCTAACTCTCTCTGATGTTTCTCCTCAGGTCCTGGCTCGGAGCAGAGCACAGTTGGAGTTTTCAGAGGCTCATATCACGGCCCAGGCCCGACGCGCTCAGACACAGATCAGAGCTCAGTTTAAGAAGCTGCACCAGTTCCTGAGGGAGGAGGAAGAGTCCAGGATGAAGGCTCTGAGGGAGGAAGAGGAGCAGAAGACTCAGAGGATGAAGGACATGATGGCGGCCGTGAGCAGAGACATGGAGGCCGTGTCCCAGAGCGTCTCAGAGACAGAGGAGCTGCTGAGAGCAGCAGACGCCTCCTTCCTGCTCCAGTACAAGACTGCAGCAAAGAGGCTGCAGCAGCGCCCCCTGGTGGAGAGATGGGACCAGGAGCTCTGATAGACCAGGCCAAACATCTGGGCAACCTGGGCTTTAACATCTGGAGGAACATGCAGAGCCTGGTGCAGTTCTACCCTGTGCTTCTGGATCCAAACACTGCAGGACCTAATATGATCCTGTCTGAAGATCTGAGCTCAGTGAGAACAGGAGAGGAACAGGAGGTCCCACAGAATCCAGAGAGAGAAAAATTATAGTAGTGTATTTGGATCTGAGAGGTTTGTCTCAGGGACTCACAGCTGGGACGTGGAGGTCGGGGAGAATGAGGTTTGGTTTGTCGGTGTGACAGAGTTTTTCAGAGAAGAGACGGCACAAAGGAGAGACTTTGGTACATAGAGTTTAATGGTCTTGAATACTCAGCCTGTTCTTCCTCAGTTCCAGGTAAACCTTCTCAGTGAAGAAGAGGCTGCAGAGAGTCCGAGTGAAGCTGGACTTTGACACAAAAACACTGACCTTCACTGACCTCGACACAAACACAGACCTCCACACATTCACAGAGTCTTTCCCTGAGGGACTGAGACCATGTTTAGCCACAACATATGAGCCCGTTCCTCTGAAGATCTTACCGAGGAACATCACTGTGACAGAGTAGAACCTACAGCTCTGTGTTTCTGTCTGTTTCTCTTTGTTCCTGATGAAAATCTGGTCGATGGCCTATTATACATGTTTTAGTGGGGATAGCGATGTTTATACATTGGTATATTGTTTGTATTTACCTTTTCTCTTGTACAGCATTTGTGATTTTATCTGTGAAAAGAGTTTTAGAAATAAATGTGACTTCCCTCGGCCGAGTCGTGCCATGAGCTCATCTTTTTAAGAAAGTGTCATTTTGTGTCATAAAGGGTCAGATCTGGGGTTTCTAAAGCTGTGGAGCTCTGTGTCTTCTGCTCTTACCTGCAGAAAAAGGACAAATGAGGCTCCAGTTTATCAGAGAAATGAGACGTGGACAGAGAGAGGAAGGAGCGCAGGCCGATCTCTGCAAAGTCAGGTCTGAGCCTGAGGCAGTAGCCCTCACTGAGACTGACCTCCAATCAGCAAATAGAACAAATATAAAAGGGCTTCATTCCAATAACCAATAGAAAAAATAAAACCAAAAACGGTCATTTTACTCCAATCAGCAAATAGAACAAATATAAAAGAGCTTCATTATGTATTATAACAAACGGTCATTTTACTCCAATCAGCAAATAGAACAAATATAAAAGGCTTCATTATAAAAAAAAAAAAAAAAAAAAAAAAAAAAAAAAAAAAAAAAAAAAAATATAAAACAAAACGGTCATTTTACTCCAATCAGCAAATAGAACAAATATAAAAGGCTTCATTATAACAAACGGTCATTTACTCCAATCAGCAAATAGAAAAATATAAAAGGCTTCATTTATAACAAACGGTCATTTACTCCAATCAGCAATATAAAGATTCATATAACAGAATAAACAAATATAAAAGGGCTTCATTTAACAAACGGTCATTTTCACTGCAGAGAAGTTTCAGAGTTCAGCAGGAAAAGGAAATCGTAGCTTATTGGAACAGTTGCTACAGATGCAGGATTCTTGGAGCGTCTGAATGAATGAAAGTTTATTTTTATGAAATGCTCTGTTTGTGAAATGCTAGTTCCTAAACTTATTTACACTTTTAACCCTTAAAAGTCTGACTAAGGTCTGACTCTCCTTTCCAGACATATAAAATTATTATAACTTTTATAAATGTTTAACCCTTTAAGAACAAAAGAACAGGCTGAGGATAAATATAAGAAATATAAAAATAAACTGACAGGTATCATTAGAAAATGTAAACAGGATTATTATAATAAGTTGTTAGATAGCAATAAGAATAATATTAAAGGTTTATGGAATATCTTAAATAGTATAATTAGAAATAAACCAAGATCGATTAATTATCCAAAATATTTCAAAGATGAGGATAACACTTTAAATAATATGAATGAAGTAGTCGATACATTTAATAAATTCTTTGTAGATGTTGGACCGAATCTTGCTGCAAAAATTGCAAATGTTGAGAACTATAATTGTGAACTGATAGACACAAATCCTCTGTCCATGTTCCTCAAACCTGTGGAGGAAAAGGAAATACTGGACATTGTTAAAGGGTGTAAAAATAAACCTCGACAGATTATTATGACATGGATATGAAAACTTTAAAAAGTGTTATTGAAAGTATCTCTAAGCCGTTAACACACATCTGTAACGTATCGCTGCAAACTGGACAATTTCCTGAAAGTATGAAAGTAGCAAAAGTGATTCCTCTGTTCAAGGCAGGAGATAAACATCTCTTCACAAACTACAGGCCTGTTTCCCTTTTACCGCAATTCTCAAAAATCTTAGAGAAGGTTTATAACTCTAGACTTGACAGCTTTATTGAAAGGTGTAATTTACTCTCAGACAATCAGTTTGGTTTTAGGAATAATCACTCAACCTCACACGCTCTCTTTGATATAATTGAAGAAATAACTAATGCTGTAGATAACAAGAAATATGCCATAGGGTTATTTATTGACCTGAGTAAAGCGTTTGATAAAATAAACTATGATATACTAATTAATAAACTAGAACATTATGGGATTAGGGGGTAGCTCTACAGTGGGTTACCAGTTATTTAAAAAATAGAAAACAATGTGTGAAAATAGGTGATTATCAGTCGAGTTGTCAAGAAATTGTGTGTGGTTTACCTCAAGGTTCCATTCTGGGCCCAAAATTGTTTAACATGTACATTAACGACATTTGTAAAACGTCTCAAGTACTTAAATTTATCTTGTTTGCTGACGATACAAATATTTTTGCATCAGGTGACGACTTACAGCAACTGTGTCGGATTGTTAACTTGGAACTCAAAAGTGTCAATAAGTGGTTCAAACAAAATAAATTATCTCTAAATCTGAGTAAAAGCAAAATGATGATATTTGGCAACTGTAATTCCAATGCTCAGGAAGCAATTCAGATAGAGGGTGTTGTCATAGAGCGAGTGCATGAAATCAAATTCCTTGGAGTTATTATAGATGACAGAATTACTTGGAAAGCTCATATTAAATATATATCTACCAAAATTCAAGAAGTATTTCAGTAATAGCAAAAGCAAAGCACATTTTAAACATCAAAGCTCTACATATCTTATACTGTTCTCTGATTTTGCCATATTTATATTATTGTACTGTGGTTTGGGGTAGTACTTATAAAAACACAGTAAAACCAATAGTATTGTTGCAAAAAAGAGCTATCCGAGTAATTCATAAAGTTGGGTTTTTGGACCACACAAACTCATTATTTTTAAAATCAAAGATCATGAAGTTTTGTGACATTGTTGAGTTCCAAACTGTACAGATGTTATACAAAGCAAGATACAAACTGTTACCAGGCCAAATACAAAGAAGGTTCCAAGAACGTACTGGTTGTTATGAATTACGTGACAAATTAAACTTTGGACTCAGAAACATAGCTCAACTTTGAAAAGTTTTAGTCCAACAGTTAATGGTGTACAATTGTGGAACAAAATGGAGATGGAGATGAAACGATGTTCAAACATCAACCTGTTCAAATATAAATACAAACAAAAGACCTTTGAAAAGTACAGAGAAGAAGAAACACGTTGCCACAAGGGGGAGTTGTAGAATTAAATTGCATTCTATTAACTAAGACAGTGTTGTTGCTCTGAACGGTTGTCATTCTATTGCTCTAAATTACTAAATTGAGAATTAGGATAAGCGAGTTATGGATCTGTTGAGAGGGACCCTCCCAACGGGCTCATAAACCACGTCTTTTAACGCACCACTAAGCATAGGAACATCATCTACAAATACAGCCAGTTAGGGCAGCTGGGTGGGGGTTTGTTGATGGGGAGTTACTGCCCTCTTCAATGGACCCGCTCTACACCCTGGCTTTTTAACGCACTACAGTATATAGGGCTTACACATTACATAATCCATTGAACACACACAACAACAAAACAACAAAAAACTGAATGAAGGAAATGACAGCTGGGAAGTGCAGATCACGGATAATATAATATGTATATTAATGTGCCTTTTGAACACAGAACTAGTGCCTTTGAAATTGTTATCTGTGTTTGGCAATGATATCCATCTGTAACCTTCTGTAAAGAAAGAAAAAGAAAAAAAGGATGTGTGCATATATGTGTATAAATAACTTAATGATCGCTTTTTTCACTTGCTTTGTATTAGTCATCGAGTACATGAAATGAGACAGTTGTTGTAGTTGTGTTTCCTTTCAGTTGTGTTTCCTTTCCATTTCGTTAAATTCTGTTAACTTATATTTATACGGACATTTCTAGAGGTGCTTTGTGGGTGTGGTCCGTGTTGAAACGACCGCTCTGGAGGGCTGTAGGTTCTCTTTTACCGGTGGGGCAGTATGATTAATGTAGGATTGATATTGTAAATATAACATGCAAAGTTGGGTCATGGAGGGGTACGTTGTGTGTGTGTGTGTGTGTGTGTGTGTGTGTGTGTGTGTGTGTGTGTGTGTGTGTGTGTGTGTGTGTGTGGTGTGTGTGTGTTGTGTTCCTGCTCTTGTGTCTTGTACTTTGTAACATGCTCCCTGTACTTGTGTGATTTGATCAATTGTTTTTATTTCAATGATGTCGGGGTGGGGCTTATAAGCTTTTGCTTCAGCCCACTCCTTTTGAGCAGACATTTTAACTGCTCAAATAAATAAATAAATAAATAAAAATAATTAATTCCCAACTTTCTGACCCAAAGTCACTAGTGCATGTTCAAAAAACACAAAAGTGAAATATCTTTAAATTCTCCAATGCTAAATATAACATGTGGTCTGGCTGATGTGGCCTGATGTCTGTGTGAGAAAGTTAAAATGTATTTATGTAGCAGCAATTTTAGTAAAAAACTGCCTTTGAAATATAGCTTCAAATGCAATACAAAGAACAAGAAGCTTGTAAATGTTTGCCTGGTGCAGGCGAAATATGTTATTGCTTTGAAATGGAAGGACACAGAAAAACCTGGAGTGAAACAGTGGATTAAACTGATGTCCAGTAACTTAGCGCTGGAGAAACTGACATATATTGCCAAAGGAAAACTGGAGGACTTTAAACACATTTGCCCTTTCTATCGCTTGTAAAAGACTTGGATTTGTAGAAAATAATTTTGTTGTAATTGAGTGAAGTGTGGGTTTTAGGGGTGGGGGGAAGGGTTTTATTTCATTTTCTTCTGGTGTGGGTGCTATAGTGTTTTGAAAATTACAATAAAATATTTGTGGGGAAAAACTGCCCTTTTGTGGTTCTTCACACAATAATGTGTTTGTAAGCCATCAAAAAAATAAAAGGCGACTGTGTCTTTAAAAACCAAACAGCTGCATCTAAGGTTTGTTTTTGAAGTTCACTGGACACGCCCTGTCAGACCAGGAAACAGAGAGAGACAGAGCTGCTGCAAGGACGCACTGTGTGAAACTGCAACTCACTGTTGAAGACTGCACTCACTGTGAAAGACGCATAGACTGGAAGACTCTGAAGACTGAAGACGTGCGGCGACTGGACTGAGGTGAGTCTAAGGAAGTCAGAGAAATGCTCTGTTTGAATAAAGCTGGAGTTTCTGAGCTGCACAGTCACAACAGGAAGTGACATTGTGTTGACGAGAGGCTCCTGTTCCTCTGGACTTTGGAGCCTTTATAGCAGAGGTAGGCAACGCCAGGCCCGGGGGCCAAATCCGGCCCTCCAGCACAGAACCTCTGGCCCTAAGATGATATTGAGAAATATTATTATGCAAATAAGGGATGAAATACCTGTTAAAGTACTTTAAAAACACCAGAAATAGTGTCAGTATGTTTAAAATTTCCTGGCAGAACAGCCCATTTTGTCATATATAATGTAAAACAGTGGTTCTCAACTGGTGGGTCGGGACCAGAAAGTTAATCGTGAACCTGTAAGGAACATTTCTTCAATATTTTCCATCTGGAAATGCATGGAAACACACCCAAGTCTGTTCGAATCAATGTTATTGGCTTGTTTCAATCTCTTAAAGGCAAATCTTCTGCTTTCCAATAAAAACTTGTGGAAAATACAATGTTTTATGATTAAAATCTGCCCTCCACGACACAAACTTGCCTTGCCCTGCTTTATAGAAATGTAGCGGAGCAGAAAGTGTTGTCTTGAGTGTCCAGAAAGCGCTGTATAAACCGATGCATTCATTATATATCTTTCTCAGCACAAATACTACTCGAGTAAAGCACAGAACCTCCATAACGGGCGGCACAGTAGTTCAGTGATTAGCGCTCATGCTTCACAGCTAGAAGGTCTCAGGTTCGATTCCCACCTGGACAGGGCCTTTCTGTGTGGAGTTTGCATGCTCTCCACGTGTCTGCATAGGTTTTCCTTCCTTCCTACATTTATTTAATTTGAGTTGTTTATTAATGGAAAGCCCCTTCAGATGCAGCATCTCATTTTCCAGGTGGTCCACAAAAACAATTAGACAAAACACAGAAATGGCACAAACAGCAGCACAGTTTACAGACAGCAACACAAACAAAACAAACATAAGAGAAACAACAACAACAACAGGACAATTACTCAACACAGTACAAACCAACATGACACATTTACAGCAGTAGTTCTCATCATTAACAGACAGAAAGATACAATACAAATATTCTCTCCAGGTGAGAACCACTAAATATAGCAAATAGTCCTTACAAAAAAGGATCACTTGCTACGGATTGCATAAGGTATATAAATATTTCAAAATAAGAATGAAAATAACAATTACAAGAATAATAATAATAAAAGAAAGACAGAAGCTATTTGAAACAGAGACAAGGAGTGTTAAGATAAACAAATAAAGATGCTTTAAACCTAGAAAAAGATGTTAAGACTCTTATTGAGACAGGTCACCTATTCCACTCTGATGGAGACTTATAGCAAAAGGCTCTTCGTCCAACCTCTTTGTAGATTAAAGGCACAGCAAATGAAATGAGAGTATGAAGACGTCGCAGGAGTCAGCAGTTGTTTTAAATATTGGGGGAAATCAAAATAAATGCATTTAAATATAAGTAAAACCCAATGGTATTGACGTCTATTTCATGGTTTCAACCAATTAAGTTTTCCAAATCACTGACAATGATGTGTTGGATATGGACATTCAAGTCTAAATCTACAAAGAGAGTTGAACAGCGTGTTTAAAGGTTTTAAGTATTGCTCAAATGTATTTTGGTAAATTATATCTGCATAATCAATGATAGGTCAAATTAACTGCATAATTACTCTTTTTCTGACTGCTTGGGTAAAGCAAGTGACAGATTGAAAAATAGGGTTCATAGTGGAATAGGTTCGTCTTATAATATAATCAATGTGAGGTTTAAAGTTTCATTCTGGGTCAAGCCACAGTCCCAGATATTTTACAGCTTCTACATTAAGGATGCTAGAACCTTTAAATTGAAAACTAAAATCTGAAAGGGAAGTAGATCATAATTTATAGTATGTACCAAAAATTATAGAGCCAGTTTTGAACCATATTAAAATCCGATTGAAGCCGACTATGAAGCTGAAAAAGATCAGGGTGGGGCGTGTAAAGAATAGTGTCATCGGCATTTAAATGTATTGAACAATTGGAGATGACTTGTGGAAGATCATTAATAAAAATAGAAAACAATAGTGGACCTAAAGTTGAGCCTTGAGGTGCTCCCAGTTCCATTATACTTTGATCTGACTGAGCACCAGGAAGTGAAACAAACTGTCGTCTGTTATGAAGGTAAGAATTAAACCATAAAATAGCGTTTCTATTAAAACCAATTGAGTAAAGTTTATGGAGAAGCAAGTAGTGATGAACCAGATCAAAGGCCTTCGATAAGTCCAGAAATATTGTACCAACAAAACAATTCTGTTCAAATGAGGAGAAAACATTTGAACAATGCGGTCGTGGTAGAGAAACCAGATCGGAAACCAGACTGAACAGGGGATAAAATATTGAATTGATTAATATAATACTGTAACTGTTGAAAATGATTTTTTTCAAACACCTTAGCAACAGCACAGATAATAGAGATTGGTCGATAGTTGTTTAAATCAGAAAGGTCTCCACCTTTGAAAAGTGGGGAACTCTCGCAGTTTTCCACAACAAGGGGCGTGTACAAGTTTGGAGAGACAGGTTGAATAAATCTGATACATTAAAACATGAGATGCCATTTTGAGATATTTCACCTTAAGGCCATCTGGAGCAGCGCTGCAATTGGTTTTAAGCTCCGATATAGCTGGATAAACATCTATGGGTGAAATGTTCCTAAAGAAGAAAGAGGGACCAGGAGGTGGTACTTAATGTGCAATGTTCTAAGACTTTGTATGTTGACATCAGTCTGCCCAGGGACTGCAGGTGGAATTTAGCATAAGTGTCACAGGTTTAAAATGGCAATGGGAGCCTACGTGATGGTGCAATCAATCAAAACATGGGCGGTTAAAAGTATAAAATACAATTTATTCTGGCCAGTTAAAAGTCACGATAAAAGGACATTAAAAAAGGGTTAAAATAAATAAAAGACAGGTTAAAATCGAGGGGCGTGCAGTGAGGTGTTGTCGTGGTCCAGCTGGTTCCGGGGGCTCCATAGCAGAAGCAGGGGTCCACCTCGGGGCACGTAAGCTGGGGGAGGCTTCTGCCGCTGCTCGACCCCGCCGTGCCTGTCCGGGGGACATCCCTGCCCCGAACGCACCGCTCCCGTACCGCCGTCTCGCATCATGTCCAGTCCTTCCTCGTCCGTGCCTCCTCGTGTGTGCACCCTTCTCCTATGTTCCAGCCAGCGGTCCTTCCTTGTGTTCTGGCTCGGGCTCCGTCTGCTGCTGCTGTCGCCGCCGAGCCGGGCCGGGCCGCACCTGCCGCAGGCCCTCGTGTCCTCTCTCTGTCTTTCCAACCCCGTGTGCCTGCTCCTCCGCCTTTTTATTCCTCTGCTGCAGTCACCTGCAGGTGTTTCCCCTTGATTAGTGGGCGGGGCTACAGGGCAACAAGCTTGGGGCAATTAAAACATGTATAAAATCATCTTAAAACATGCATAACAAAACACACTAAAAACAAAGTAAAAACAGCCCGCTCGTGCCCGTGTCACAAGTGCTACAACCTGGTACAAGGCATCTCTCCTTTCTGAGGTTAATTGATTGACTGCGGAATTTTCCGCAGTCAATTATTGGTTTTCGTTTCTTTATTATTATTATTGATTGACTGCGGAATTTTCCGCAGTCAATTATTGGTTTGCGTTTCTTTATTATTATTATTATTCCGGCACATTTTTCCTGATTTTCTGCACCTTTCAGCACTTTCATGCTTTGTGCAATTTCTGCAAGTTATGCATCAAAACGTTCCGCATGTTGAGGAGAATCCTGCTATTACTTTTGGGACTTCTGCGATTTACGGTTTTTCCGCAATCGGACGAAATACCGCACATTTTTCCCATTGACGCATAATGGGGCTCCCGCAAATTCATGCTTTTCCGCATTTTTTTCCGCAATTTCTGCAATTTCTGCAACTTGTGCATGTTCAGCTTCCGCAACTTGTGGGATTTGAGAAAAATTGGCCTTCTGCAGTTTTCCAGTTTTTTTCTACAGGAATTTGAACTTTTTGCATTGGTGTGTATGTGGTCTCTGCTCCATTAGTGTGTATGGCGAATCCAGCCAATGTATTTTAATAGGATTTCTGGCTCTCCATGTGTTTCAGCCATTTGTGCAGCTTCTGCATCTTCAGCATTTAGGCGATTTCAACAGTTTGACCAGTTTATGGAATTTAAAAAGTTTATGCAATATAAACAATTTATGCAAATTAACCACTTTATGGAATTTAACCAGTTTACGCATTTTAACCAGTTTACGCATTTTAACCAGTTTATGCAACATAACAATTTATGCCATTTAGGATTCATGAAATTTAAACAGTTAATGCAGTTTATATAATTTATGCAAATTAACCAATTAATGCATTTGACCGTTTTTTTTGCAATTTAACCAGTTTATGCAACATAACAGTTTGTGCAATTTAAACTGTTCATGCATTTTACCGGTTTATGCAAATTAGATTATGCAAATTAACCAATTTATGCATTTTACAGTTTTTCTGCAATTTTACCAGTTTATGCAATTTCACCAGTTTATGAACATTAGATTATGCAAATTAACCAATTTATGCAAATTTATGCAATTTCTGCATTCGATTCCCGCAGTTCCGCAGTCAATCGCAATGGCGCAGCCATTGCTGCATTTCTAGTTGATTGACTGCGGAACTTTCCGCAGTCAATTATTGGTTTCCGTTTCTTTATTATTATTATTATACCGACACATTTTTCCTGATTTTCTGCAGCTTTCAGCACTTTCATGCTTTGTGCAATTTCTGCAAGTTATGCATCAAAACGTTCCGCATGTTGAGGAGAATCCTGCTATTACTTTTGGGACTTCTGCGATTTACGGTTTTTCCGCAATCGGACGAAATACCGCACATTTTTCCCATTGACGCATAATGGGGCTCCCGCAAATTCATGCTTTCCGCATTTTTTTCCGCAATTTCTGCAATTTCTGCAACTTGTGCATGTTCAGCTTCCGCAACTTGTGGGATTTGAGAAAAAATTGGCATTCTGCAGTTTTCCAGTTTTTTCTACAGGAATTTGAAATTTTTGCATTGGTGTGTATGTGGTCTCTGCTCCATTAGTGTGTATGGCGAATCCAGCCAATGCATTTAAATAGGATTTCTGGCACTCCATGTGTTTCAGCCATTTGTGCAGCTTCTGCAATTTCAGCATTTAGGTGATTTCAACAGTTTGACCAGTTTATGGAATTTAAAAAGTTTATGCAATATAAACAATTTATGCAAATTAACCACTTTATGGAATTTAACCAGTTTACGCATTTTAACCAGTTTACGCATTTTAACCAGTTTATGCAACATAACAATTTATGCCACTTAGGATTTATGAAATTTAAACAGTTAATGCAGTTTATATAATTTATGCAAATTAACCAATTAATGCATTTTACCGTTTTTTTTGCAATTTAACCAGTTTATGCAACATAACAGTTTGTGCAATTTAAACTGTTCATGCATTTTACCGGTTTATGCAAATTAACAAATTTATGCATTTTACAGTTTTTCTGCAATTTAACCAGTTTATGCAAATTAACCAATTTATGCATTTTACCATTTTATGCATTTTACCAGTTTATGCGATTTTACCAGTTTATGAACATTAGATTATGCAAATTAACCAATTTATGCAATTTTAGCAATTTCTGCATTCGATTCCCGCAGTTCCGCAGTCAATCGCAATGGCGCAGCCATTGCTGCATTTCTAGTTGATTGACTGCGGAATCTTCCGCAGTCAATTATTGGTTTTCATGTTCTTTAATATTATTATTATTATTGATTGACTGCGGAATTTTCCGCAGTCAATTATTGGTTTTCGTTTCTTTATTATTATTATTATTATTATTATTCCCGCACATTTTTCCTGATTTTCTGCACCTTTCAGCACTTTCATGCTTTGTGCAATTTCTGCAAGTTATGCATCAAAACGTTCCGCATGTTGAGGAGAATCCTGCTATTACTTTTCGGACTTCTGCGATTTACGGTTTTTCCGCAATCGGACGAAATACCGCACATTTTTCCCATTGACGCATAATGGGGCTCCCGCAAATTCATGCTTTTCCGCATTTTTTTCCGCAATTTCTGCAATTTCTGCAATTTGTGCATGTTCAGCTTCCGCAACTTGTGGGTTTTGAGAAAAAATTGGCCTTCTGCAGTTTTCCATTTTTTTTTCTACGGGAATTTGAAATTTTTGCATTGGTGTGTATGTGGTCTCTGCTCCATTAGTGTGTATGGCGAATCCAGCCAATGCATTTTAATAGGATTTCTGGCTCTCCATGTGTTTCAGCCATTTGTGCAGCTTCTGCAATTTCAGCATTTAGGCGATTTCAACAGTTTGACCAGTTTATGGAATTTAAAAAGTTTATGCAATATAAACAATTTATGCAAATTAACCACTTTATGGAATTTAACCAGTTTACGCATTTTAACCAGTTTACGCATTTTAACAGTTTATGCAACATAACAATTTATGCCATTTAGGATTTATGAAATTTAAACAGTTAATGCAGTTTATATAATTTATGCAAATTAACCAATTAATGCATTTTACTGTTTTTTTTGCAATTTAACCAGTTTATGCAACATAACAGTTTGTGCAATTTAAACTGTTCATGCATTTTACCGGTTTATGCAAATTAGATTATGCAAATTACCCAATTTATGCATTTTACAGTTTTTCTGCAATTTAACCAGTTTATGCAATTTCACCAGTTTATGAACATTAGATTATGCAAATTAACCAATTTATGCAATTTATGCAATTTCTGCATTCGATTCCCGCAGTTCCGCAGTCAATCGCAATGGCGCAGCCATTGCTGCATTTCTAGTTATTATTATTCCATCTTTTTCCTGATTTTCTGCACCTTTCAGCACTTTCATGCTTTGTGCAATTTCTGCAAGTTATGCATCAAACGTTCCGCATGTTGAGGAGAATCCTGCTATTACTTTTCGGACTTCTGCGATTTACGGTTTTTCCGCAATCGGACGAAATACCGAACATTTTTCCCATTGACGCATAATGGGGCTCCCGCAAATTCATGCTTTTCCGCATTTTTTTCCGCAATTTCTGCAATTTCTGCAATTTGTGCATGTTCAGCTTCCGCAACTTGTGGGTTTTGAGAAAAAATTGGCCTTCTGCAGTTTTCCAGTTTTTTTCTACGGGAATTTTAAATTTTTGCATTGGTGTGTATGTGGTCTCTTCCCCATTAGTGTGTATGGCGAATCCAGCCAATGCATTTTAATAGGATTTCTGGCACTCCATGTGTTTCAGCCATTTGTGCAGCTTCTGCAATTTCAGCATTTAGGCGATTTCAACAGTTTGACCAGTTTATGGAATTTAAAAAGTTTATGCAATATAAACAATTTATGCAAATTAACCACTTTATGGAATTTAACCAGTTTACGCATTTTAACCAGTTTACGCATTTTAACCAGTTTATGCAACATAACAATTTATGCCATTTAGGATTTATGAAATTTAAACAGTTAATGCAGTTTATATAATTTATGCAATTTAACCAGTTTATGCAACATAAGTTTGTGCAATTTAAACTGTTCATGCATTTTACCGGTTTATGCAAATTAGATTATGCAAATTAACCAATTTATGCATTTTACAGTTTTCTGCAATTTAACCAGTTTATGCAATTTATCCAGTTTATGCATTTTACCAGTTTATGCAATTTCACCAGTTTATGAACATAAGTTTATGCAAATTAACCAATTTATGCAATTTATGCAATTTCTGCATTCGATTCCCGCAGTTCCGCAGTCAATCGCAATGGCGAAGCCATTGCTGCATTACTAGTTATTATTCCCGCACATTTTTCCTGATTTTCTGCACCTTTCAGCACTTTCATGCTTTGTGCAATTTCTGCAAGTTATGCATCAAAACGTTCCGCATGTTGAGGAGAATCCTGCTATTACTTTTCGGACTTCTGCGATTTACGGTTTTTCCGCAATCGGACGAAATACCGAACATTTTTCCCATTGACGCATAATGGGGCTACCGCAAATTCATGCTTTTCCGCATTTTTTTCCGCAATTTCTGCAATTTCTGCAATTTGTGCATGTTCAGCTTCCGCAACTTGTGGGTTTTGAGAAAAAATTGGCCTTCTGCAGTTTTCCAGTGTTTTTCTACGGGAATTTGAAATTTTTGCATTGGTGTGTATGTGGTCTCTGCCCCATTAGTGTGTATGGCGAATCCAGCCAATGCATTTTAATAGGATTTCTGGCACTCCAAGTGTTTCAGCCATTTGTGCAGCTTCTGCAATTTCAGCATTTAGGCGATTTCAACAGTTTGACCAGTTTATGGAATTTAAAAAGTTTATGCAATATAAACAATTTATGCAAATTAACCACTTTATGGAATTTAACCAGTTTACGCATTTTAACCAGTTTATGCAACATAACAATTCATGCCATTTAGGATTTATGAAATTTAAACAGTTAATGCAGTTTATATAATTTATGCAAATTAACCAATTAATGCATTTTACCGTTTTTTTTGCAATTTAACCAGTTTATGCAACATAACAGTTTGTGCAATTTAAACTGTTCATGCATTTTACCGGTTTATGCAAATTAGATTATGCAAATTAACCAATTTATGCATTTTACAGTTTTTTGCAATTTAACCAGTTTATGAACATTAGATTATGCAAATTAACCAATTTATGCAATTTATGCAATTTTTGCATTCGATTACCGCAGTTCCGCAGTCAATCGCAATGGCGCAGCCATTGCTGCATTTCTAGTGTATATTATTACACTGTCCCTGTTCAAATAGATATATACACTAAACTAAACTAATCACAGACAAGGAATTTGAATTCCTATTAGAACTGATGGAGGGAAAGTGTTGATTGAAGGCTTGAGAAATCATAGGAGAATCAGAGATAATTTCATCGTTTACATGTTCTGTGTTATTTTTAGTTTTTTTTTTAATTTTAGATTTATTTAAAAGTTGATCAAGTTTACTCCAGAAACGTTGGGGTTATTTAGATTCAGATCAGAGCTTCCTTAAAATAATCTGATTTTGCATTCCTGGTCTGTGTTTACATTGATTTCTAAGAACTCTATAGTTCTCCCAGTCAGTAAGATCCTTAGAGGAACGATATTTGTCCTGAGCTTGGTCCTTTTTCTAAAAAGCAGAGTTGATCCAGGGCAGAAATCTGCCTTTAACACGGAAACTTTTCAAAGGAGCATGAGTATTAATTACATTAGAAACTTCAGAAAGAAAGTAACTCCATGTGTCCTCTACATTAGGTATACGTTGAAATCTATTCCAATTAATGTTAACTAAATCATCTATAAATTGTACAGGATTAATATGGTTTGTCTCAGTTTAACACATTTTGATGGAGTTTTTGGTCATTGAATTTTCCCGACACAAAATAGAATGATAAAAACAATCAGACATAACTCCTGACAATGATATTCTTTCTGGATGGGTCACTAATATCCAGTCTGACAGTGAAGATGAACGGTGATCTACACAGGTGGTTCTTTATTAAATGAGTGAGATGAACATTACCGACCAAATGTCTGTCATTAGAAGAAGAGCGATGAAGCCAGTTAATGTTGAAATCACCTAGAATCATCATTTTATTATGTCTTTAGAAAGAATTAATTGTAGAAAGAATACATTTCATTGAGTCACAGGGGCAGATGGGGTCTATAAATATTAGTTATTGTTAATTGTTTATTAGTATGAAAATGATATGGACAGAAATGCCTTCAAAATGAACTGGCTCAATGCTAGGAATAACACGTACAGAGGTTAACATAGAGGATACATAGGTTTCTACAGCCCCGCCCCCAGAACCTCTGTCTGCTCGATAAACAACATATCCATCAATGTTTACATCATTATCAGACATATTGCTATGAAGCCAGGTTTCCCAAATAGTAATAATATTGGGCTAATACAAAGTGACCCAGGCCCGTAAAAGATCAACTTTGGAGACAATGCTTCTTATACTAAGATGAATAATTTTAAACCCTTAACTGACTCTATCTTTTATGCACAAGGATAGAAATGATTGGATAAGAGACAAACACAGAACACACTCACACATACTAAACATACAATGAAAAAATAAATAAATACAGAGCTAATAAAAGAAATGACCATAAGCCAGGCTCAGTCTGCATTCTAGTTGATCCAAGTAATAAACACATTACCAATAATGGAAAATAAGAGAGAGACAGAGGAAAAGAAAAGGAAAAACTATGATTAAACTATGAAGGAAAATGAATAATAAAAATAATATATAATTATAATATAATTTTATTCCTTCATAATTAACTATTCAGCCATTCCATTTGAAGAGGGAAAACCTGGACTTGAGAAGGTGAGCTTTATTTCCCATGAAGCTGCAAATAATTTCATTTCGTAGCTGGCGAAAGGAACATGATTGCTCACTATCTCTTTGGGAATCCCGTGTCTTGCAAAGACAGATTTCTGAATCACTGCATAGGCTGTTTTGTTTGGAAGGTTGAGCACTTCAGGAAATTTTTGTTAAGTAGTCAACTAATAACAGATATGGAAAAAGAAGCAGAGTGCTCGCTGGATCACTGTGGTTGGATGGTAAAAGCTAGATAGCAAAAACAGGTGCTCTTCAAGCTTAGTGGGCCAAGCATACCGAATTCGCTGAAGGAGATAGGCTGAGGCACTCTGAATTTGCAGATAAAAAGTTTAATGGCGCGTTTCGACTCAATGAGTCTTCATCAGGGTAATAACAGATATGACTGACCATTCAGCTCAAAAATGTCCGCTCCAATTTTCATCCATGCACACTAAAAAATGCTGGGTTAAAAGTAACCCAACTTTTAACCCAATGTTGGGTCAAAGTTGGTCCGACCCAGCGTTGGGTTATTTTGACCCAACTGTTGGGTTATTATTTTTAACCCAACAGTTGGGTTAATATTTTAACCCACCGTTGGGTTGTTTATTCTTAATTTTACCCAATGATTGGGTTAATTCGTAATGATCACCCCAGTGCTGTTTTAGAAACTTTATTTCTTACAAAAGCAGAACATAATTGTTTAACACAACATCATCAGCAGCAAATAATTAATTTGGTTGTTAACAAGCCTAAGGAAAGTCCCCATTGTCCATATTGTACTTGCTGTATTTTGGTGAAGTGGTCCTTTTCAGAGTCAGAGACAGGGCTGTGGACAGTTCAGTCACAGCAGGGACAGGGCTGGGAAAAGTTCAGTCTGAAGCAGGAGACAGGGCTGGGGACACTGCAGCAGGAGACAGAGCAGGGACAGGGCTGAGGACACTGCAGTCTACAGCAGCAGAGACCACTGTGGAAATAAAGAGAGACATTGTCACAGATGAAATCCAATACCTGGTAACCATTACTCCACCAGGGACACCAGACAGTGACAGTATAATGTAAGATCTTACCTTGGTGAAGTAACAGAGGCATCGTCTCAGAGGCAGGCGGACACTTCCACTGAGCTGAAGATTCCACTGGAAGAGAAACATTACATTTGTGTTTGGTCTAAGACTATAAAGGGTCATGTTATATATTTTGTAAAAAATATACTTCACTTACTGGGACTGGTGTCCAGTGATGCAGATGATGATCTTCAGACAGACAGAGCTGTTGGATGAGCTCAGGAGAGTTTGTTTTCTGTAGGACACCCATTAACACAAGTTTGTATTTTAGCAAATGAATTAAACAGAGAATAAACATTTCTGATCATTATAAACTGCTGCTTACCTGTAAAGCTTTAGTGGCATTTATCAGCTCTGGAGGTCCCACATGGAGAGGGTAAAGTTGATCTGAAACACACAGGACAGAGGCTTTAAAATATCCTAACTGAAAACTGTTAACACTTTTCTCTGTTTCTCCCATATCTGAGCCTCTCCTTCTCTCCTCTACTGCTGCTGCATCTCCTCATCCCTTTAACCATATTAAATTACTAAAGGCATTATGTAAGAAACAACAGCAGAGATAAGACACTGACAAACAGTTTAAGAGTTCGCGTTAGCATTAGCATTAGCGTTAGCATTAGCTAACGGTTGTCGCGCGCATTATATTAAATAGGATATCATAACCGATTATTTTAACTACCTTTAGCCCTCATTATTTCAGTCAATACTTGTCCTATCAACACGAAATAAAAACTGGGACAGAGAGTGAAGTGTCCTCTGTCAGGATTATTTAACTACACACCTCTGTGTCGAATCGTTTTTTAGCTACAGCTCGTCCAAAAGACGTGACTTTAACCCTTTCTCTTCTATGACAGATGCTAACAAGGTGTTAGGGAACACAAAGCCAAAACCAAATTGATTAATTATTTGTGCCTAATCAGTTTCATTTGGATAAATACTGACTCTTAATGACAGAGTAATCAAATAAAAACATGTATAAATACCTTTATGAGCAGTTTCAATCGGAGGAGGTGGAGGAGCAGTAATGGCCGCTGCTGACAGTTGAGCTCAGTGGTTTTGACCCAACCTGCTGGGTAGGAAAAAAACAACCCAACTCTATGAAAATAACCCAACAAAATGACCCAACAGCCATAACCAGCAGTTGGGTTGTTAAAATAACCCAGCATTTTTTAGTGTGTGGTAGCTCTGGAATTGGGTGTGGGACAAGTGGCTCTGCTTGGTTCCTTGGTTGCATTTGTTGGCACCGTGCACATTTCTCGATCATAGTCTCTATATCATGTGCCATTCCGGGCCAGTACAGTACTTTGCGAGCTTTGGCTTTTATGCGCTGTACTCCCTGATGAGCTAAATGCAACTTCTCCAAGATAACCTTCCTGAAGTTCTGCGGTATCACGATATTGTCTCCGACCATAACAATGTCCTTTTGAATGCTGATATTGTGTCCCATTGGCCAATAGCTGTGGAGTGTTTTGTCCAAACCTTTCCTTTTTGTAGGCCAACCATGTGTTGTATTGGTGGAATCTTTTGGTAGCAAACACAATGGCAAGCCACTCTTTTTTCTATTTGTGCGTACCTTTTTTCAGTGTCTGTGAGTGCTCGTGACGCATAGCACACAGGGCGACCTTCTTGTAGTAGACACGCACCAAGTCCATCTTTCGAAGAGTCAGCTTGCAGTGGTAATGGTTTCTTTTGGTCGTAAAATCTCAGAACGGGAGCTTGCGTAAGGGCCGTTTTGAGTGTCTGCAGCGCCTCACTGTGGTGTGGCTGCCACTGTCACGCAGTGTCCTTCTTTAGTAGTGTTCTCAAGGGTGCAGTAAGTGACGCTTCATTTGGTATATACTGCGCTAGGAACTTTGTCATTCCCAGTCAGCGTTGGAGACCTCGTTTGTCCTCTGGGGTGGGCATGTTGACTATGGCTTTGATCTTTGTGTCATCAGCTTTCTGACGGTGTGTTGAAAGTGCATAGCTTTGAAGATGACTCATCCAGTTTGATCTGCCAGTATCCATCCTTTTCGTCCAAAATGGTGAAGACGGATTTCCCTGCAAGTCTGCTGCGCACGTCCTCATGTGTGGGAATGGAGTAGTGCTGGCGTTTGCCTGCTTGATTCAGGTCACAAGGGTCCAAACACACCCTTAGTGTACCGTTCTTCTTCTGTGTAGCGACAAGACTGTTCACCCAGTCTGTGGGCTCATTGACAGGAGTTATTGCATCTCTGTCCTCCAAGTCTTTTAATGTCTTTTTAAGCGAGTCCATTATAGAGAGAGGTACATTTCTGCATGCGTGAATGACCGGTGTGACGTTCCTCTTTGGTGGCTGGTGGCTTGCTCAGCTTTAGTGACTTGGCTGTGAGTGTTTCTACTCTCTTCACCAGCTGCAGCTCCTCACAAGCTTGTCCACCTAGGATCACCTTATCAGCTTGTTTAGATACAATAAAGTCGAGCATAGCATTGCATTTGGTAGTTTTACATTTAAGAGATACAATACCATCTGCATGTATACGGGTCCACCAAAAGCTACTAGCACAGTTTTTGTGGGTTGTAGTTGAATGGGATCCGGTAGCTTGTGGTATATGTACTTGGGAAGCACATTTGCATCAGCGCCTGTGTCAAGTTTAAAAGTGATAGGCACACCTTTAATTGTGGCTGTTTCTTTCCAGCTCTTCGCCTCACTTTTGTCACTGCACACCATGCCAATGTACAAAGTGTCCATTTCTGTCTCAATGTTATTCACAGTCTTTGTTTTCTTGTAGCTACTGTTTTTCTCAGTATTTGTTCGACATACCTTTGAGAAGTGATTACTCTTTCCGCATTTGTGACACGTTGCTCCATAAGCTGGACATTGCTTAGGCTCGTGTTTATTTCCACATTTTGTACAAACTGTTTGCTTGTTACTGAAGGTTTTGTTTCTGTTGTATCCTGGTCGTGTGTGTCCGGTTGCTTTTTTCAATGCATCCACCGAAGCATCTTGGACGACAGGAGTTGTCTGCATCACCTGAATTTGCGCCTTGGCCGACATGTTTCAATAGCTTTGTTCAGAGTGAGCTCTTTAACGCGAAGCAGTCTCTCTTTCAGACGTGAATCATTATGCTGAATACCAATTTGTCTCTAATCATATCGTCCGTATTTTGACCAAACTCACAGTCTTTGCTCTTTTGCCGTAGTTCTGTGATGTACCTGTCCACTGTAATTCCTGGCGACATCGGGTGAGACCAAAACTGATGGCGTTCGAAAACAATATTTCTCTGTGGGCTACAGTATGTTTTGAACGCTTGTAGGACTTCATCCACTGTCAATGCGTCTCCGGCTGGGGTGATGGTGAGTGTGTTATACACTTCTAGAGCCTCCTCGCCGATGGAGTGAAGAAGGATGGCTATTTTAACATCTTTGTCCTTCTCCGACGCACCTGTGGCTGTCATGTAGAGCTGAAATCTTTGCTCCCATCTGCGCCATGCCTCAGTGCCTCAGACCAATTGCCGGTGAGTACGAGCGGCGACAGCGGCTTGAACTGTTCAATGCTCGCTCTTGTTAGCAACTGTTAGCTTTGGGCTAGTCTTAGCTTACTCGCTCCGTTGTCTTTCTTCACTCGGCAGCCGAACTTCTGACACCATGTTGTAGCTTGATGTGCTATGATAGTCAAGTCTTACTGTGGGTTACTAATGTATATATGTGAATATCATCAATAAGAGGCTGAGACAGGCAGCTCGAGTCTGGTGGTAGTTTTTACTGGCGGTCGGCACATTTACACAACAGCATCACATTCCAATAGCACCGCCTAGTGGTTGGTCACAGACATGTACTGTTTACTACTGCAATATATCACAGCATAAGAGTACAATTAACGGCAAATAAGACACTCGTATCTCAATCTTCTTTGTCAACATATCCAAATGTCAAACATACTAGAGTTTAACGTATAAAGTTTCCAAATGAATGTATGCGCTCACAAGACGACTGAAGACGAGAGAAATGAAAAACAAGAGAAGCTTCACCGGCTAATGAGATCCAGGAAGACTCTGGAGAAACGCATCTGCTCCTGCGGGGCTGCGAAGCAATGAGGATTTTCCATGAAGGTCCCCACTGAGGACAGCCGGGTTCAGCAGGGAATATTATACCATGTTGGTGAAGTTGACTTTTGGCGGGATCAAACAGCCAACGCTTCAGGACTAGCGCAGCACTGTAATCCGGGTAAATGAAGACTTGTTTGCCCTGGAACAGAAGATCACCTTTGTAGCTATTGTTCCTATAGACAGACCTAATGTTAGTTTTTCGTACCTGACGGTTTCGGCTACAACTGTGGCCTTCCTCAGAGGTTGTCACGTGATGTACTCCTGTCTATAGGAACAATAGCTACAATATTAATTTGAAGACCTAATGAACCTAATCGGACTATTGAGAAGATCACCTTTCTTCAGCACTATTCGAAGTACCTTCATTTTATCTTGGGCGTTCAGGAATTGGACAAGTATTGGCCTGGGACCGGCTTTTGAGTTTGGCTCGACTGGCGGCGAGGGGAGGTTTTCAGCCCCGAGGAGCCCGATGATGAACTGAAACCAGCACATCTTGTCCTTCAGCCTTCTCCGGGATTCTCAAGAAACGGAGGTTGGATGCACGGCTTCTGTTCTCAGGATCCTCAACTTTGTCTCTCAGGTATGAGTTTTCTTCTTCCAGGAGTTTGACTCTGTTGTCCATGTTGGATATATTGTTCCATATGCACGACCTGCTCACCAAGAGTGGCCAGTTTTGTATTGTGTTTAGACTCGCTTGAACTTCATTCATTCTCAGATCAAAATGAGAAACCAAATCGGCCCTAAGTTGCAAAATAGTCTCACAGACGATTTGATCAGTAGCCATCGCTGACGCAGGTAAACGCGGCAAAACTAATGCAAATAGCAAAAGCAATAGATCCAAAGCAAGTACTATTGGTAGACTCACAGATTAACAGGGCTACCGGTGAGAACCATCAATATACTTTTGGTAAATTTAGTTCATAGTACAGACTGGCCTAAACGCTCACGCTGCTGACTGTACGGCCATCTTGGCCATCAAACGTTTAAAGCCATCATCTATTACACAACCTCCTCATACAGATGTGCAGCCTGTAGCTGCTGTTGTTCTGCTCTTTTCTTGTGTCGTCTGTTTCCTGTTTGCTTGGATCTAAACGTCCAAACCTCAAACCTGCAGCAGAACCGACAGGAGCCGAGAGAAGAACCAACTCTGTTTACATCAGTTTAGGATTTAGTCTTTTCTACAGAAAAGACTCTTCACTCTTTAAAAACAAAGACCAGTCACTGGTGTGAAGAGTTAAAAAACTTGAGACCAGTGGCTTTGACCTCCTACATCATGAAGACACTGGAGCGGCTCGTCCTGCACCTTCTCAGGCCTCAGGTACAGCATGCACAAGACTCACTCCAGTTTGCCTCTCAGGAGGCTATTGGAGAGACTCTTTCCTGGATCGATCTGGTGGATATGTGAGAGTAATGTTTTTGATTTTTCAAGTGCATTTGACACAATTCAACCAGACATCCTCAAACAAAAGCTGGAGGGTTCCGGGGCGACCGGACCTTCATCACATGGATCCACAACTATCTGACGGGCCGGCCTCAGTGCGTGAGGCCTGGCCACACCCCCTCGGATTCTGTTGTGAGAAATGTTGGAGCTCCACAAGGAACTGTTCTCGCTTCTTTCTCTTTACCATCTATACGTCTGACTTCAAGTACCACTCTGACACTTGTCATGTTCAGAAGTTCTCAGATGACACAGCCATTGTGGCCTGTGTCAAAAATAACCAGGAAGGGGATCACTGCCTTTGTGACTGGAGCACCAAGAACTCACGTATTCTGAACACTAACAAGACCAAAGAAATGACTATCGACTTTGGCTGTAGAATGTTCTTTTCTTGCCAATCAACACACATGGACAGAACATTGAACGCGTGCACACAAACAAATATCTAGGTGTTCACCTGGATGACAACTTGGACTGGAACATCACCACAGAGTTCCTCTACAAAAAGTGTCAGGTATTGGACGCACGTTTCTTTGACACAACAACACACATCGTATTGTCTGACATCCCAGGAACAAACTGACAAACCTTCTTCCTCTGTGCACTCATGGCACATATGAAAGCGTGTGTTAGGCGTGTGTTAGGCGTGTGTTAGGCGTGTGTCAGGCGTGTGTCAGGCGTGTGTTAGGCGTGTGTTTTGTTGATACGTCGTCGTTTACATAAAAGCAGATCGAGAGAGGACGAGACGGCTGCGTTTCCTGGAGACTATCGCCATGGAAACAGCGCCTGGGATTCTCTGATCCATAAATGTGTTCTTTCTGTCTTTGGTTTCAGTTTGATCCAAAATGGCGTCCAGACTGGAGCAGGACCTGACCTGTCCCATCTGCTGTGAGCTCTTCAGAGATCCTGTGGTTCTGATCTGCAGCCACAGCTTCTGTAAGGTCTGTTTGGAGAACTGGTGGAAGGACAAACCCCTGAAGACCTGTCCAGTCTGTAAGAGCAAGATCTACATGGATCCTCCACTGAATCTGGCTCTGAAGAACCTGGTGGAGACGTTCACAGAGGAGAGAAGACAAACATCTCCATCTCCAGCACAGCCTGAGTGCAGTCTTCACTCTGAGAAGCTGCGGCTCTTCTGTGAGGACCATCAGGACTGATCTGCCTGGTCTGTAGAGACTCCAGGACTCACAAAGACCACAGCTTCAGACCCATCGAGGAGGCAGCTCAGGAGCTGAGAGAGCAGCTGAGGAGAGACCTCACACCTCTACAGGAGAACCTGAAGGTCAGAGACCTCACACCTCTACAGGGGAACCTGAAGGTAAGAGACCTCACACCTCTACAGGAGAACCTGAAGGTAAGAGACCTCACACCTCTACAGGAGAACCTGAAGGTAAGAGACCTCACACCTCTACAGGAGAACCTGAAGGTAAGAGACCTCACACCTCTACAGGAGAACCTGAAGGTAAGAGACCTCACACTCTACAGGAGAACCTGAAGGTCAGAGACCTCACACCTCTACAGAGAACCTGAAGGTAAGAGACCTCACACCTCTACAGGAGAACCTGAAGGTAAGAGACCTCACACCTCTACAGGAGAACCTGAAGGTAAGAGACCTCCTCCTCCTCCTGCAGCTCCAGTCAGTGGAACGTGTCCACAGAGCTGTGTCTCCTGCAGCAGAAGAACATCAGCCTGTCCTGCTCCAGACGGAGGCTCTTTCTAACTCTCTCTGATGTTTCAGGTCCTGGTTCTTTCTAACTCTCTCTGATGTTTCAGGTCCTGGTTCTTTCTAACTCTCTCTGATGTTTCAGGTCCTGGTCTTTCTAACTCTCTCTGATGTTTCAGGTCCTGGTTCTTTCTAACTCTATCTGATGTTTCAGGTCCTGGTTCTTTCTAACTCTCTCTGATGTTTCAGGTCCTGGTTCTTTCTAACTCTCTCTGATGTTTCAGGTCCTGGTTCTTTCTAACTCTCTCTGATGTTTCAGGTCCTGGTTCTTTCTAACTCTCTCTGATGTTTCTCCTCAGGTCCTGGCTCGGAGCAGAGCACAGTTGGAGTTTTCAGAGGCTCATATCACGGCCCAGGCCCGACGCGCTCAGACACAGATCAGAGCTCAGTTTGAGAAGCTGCACCAGTTCCTGAGGGAGGAGGAAGAGTCCAGGATGAAGGCTCTGAGGGAGGAAGAGGAGCAGAAGACTCAGAGGATGAAGGACATGATGGCGGCCGTGAGCAGAGACATGGAGGCCGTGTCCCAGAGCGTCTCAGAGACAGAGGAGCTGCTGAGAGCAGCAGACGCCTCCTTCCTGC
This sequence comes from Neogobius melanostomus, assembly GCA_007210695.1. Classification (NCBI taxonomy): domain Eukaryota; kingdom Metazoa; phylum Chordata; class Actinopteri; order Gobiiformes; family Gobiidae; genus Neogobius; species Neogobius melanostomus. Next base: position 257,090 of record VHKM01000333.1, on the reverse strand, counting down.
TCCAGTACAAGACTGCAGCAAAGAGGCTGCAGCAGCGCCCCCTGGTGGAGGAGATGGGACCAGAGCTCTGATAGACCAGGCCAAACATCTGGGCAACCTGGGCTTCAACATCTGGAGGAACATGCAGAGCCTGGTGCAGTTCTACCCTGTGCTTCTGGATCCAAACACTGCAGGACCTCCTATGATCCTGTCTGAAGATCTGAGCTCAGTGAGAACAGGAGAAGAACAGGAGGTCCCACTGAATCCAGAGAGAGGGGAATATTATCATGGTGTAGATGGATCTGAGAGGTTTGTCTCAGGGACTCACAGCTGGGACGTGGAGGTCGGGGAGAATAAGGACTGGGAGGTGGGTGTGAGAGAGTTTGTTCAGGGAAGAGACGGCACTGAGGAGAGACTTTGGTTCATATGTTTCTGTAATGGTGATTACTCAGCCTTTTCTCCCTCAGACCGATTCTCAGGTAAATCTCTCTCAGTGAAGAAGAAGCTGCAGAGAGTCCGAGTGAAGCTGGACTTTGACACAAAAACACTGACCTTCACTGACCTCGACACAAACACAGACCTCCACACATTCACAGAGTCTTTCCCTGAGGGACTGAGACCATATTTAATCACATTAAGGACGTTCCTCTGAAGATCTTACCGAGGAACATCACTGTGACAGAGTAGAACCTACAGTCGTTCCTGATGAAAATGTCCTGGTTCAGATTGGGCCTATTATACATGTTTTAGTGGGGATAGCGATGTTTATACATTGTTATATTGTTTGTATTTACCTTTTCTCTTGTACAGCACTTTGTGATTTTATCTGTGAAAAGAATGTATTCATCTACCCTAAAAAGTCAGTGATCACCCGGAGAGGTGTAAATCTGTGGAATAATCTAGGGCAGGGGTGGGCAATTAATTTTCATAAGGGCCCACATAAGAAGCCTGAATTGAGTCGGCACCAACAATAACTCGAACTTATTCTGCAACTTTATCCTATTGTACATTACACTAAATTGTATATTTTTAATATCTGACACTGGTATTTAGTAGGACTATTATTTTCTGTAAATATTTAGCCATATGTGTGCAGCGTTATTCAGGTTATTCAACAAAAGCTCCAAAATATAAATATGTATTGATTGTGGAAATACTAGGAAACGTTTTCAATAAATGAATAATAATGAGCCTGACTGGACTGTAGCCAATGTGTTGTTTATATCCTGATCTCTTATCATGTCAGTGCCCTGTGCTGGACACGTATGGAATTCTTTCCTTTTATTTTGATTTAAACAGCCCCCCTAGTGGCTGGAGTGAGCATTCTGGTAATTTCTTAAAAAAAAAAAAATCATAACTCCTCAAAGGAATGGGCTAGAGACTTACCTTTTTTGTGACATACTCAGGAATTTATGCCTTACAAGTCGTGGGCCGGATTGAGTCATCTCGCGGGCCGGATGTGGCCCGCAGGCTGTAATTTGCCCAGGTCTGATCTAGAGGAACCCTTAAAAGGTGCTGATAGTCTACAGCAGTGGTTCCCAAAGTGGGGTCCGGGGCCCCTGGGGGGCCTCAGAGGCACTGCAGGGGGCCCCAAAGCTTGCCAACAAAACAAGTACATTGGGGGGAAAAATATATTAAAGGAAAAGTACATTTATTTGCTACATTATACTATTTTAAACCAGTACTACTGTCATTGCTAAATGTGAGTTTTATGTAATCTTAGCTGTAAAATAATGTCAAATTCCTCAGAATAGAGTAAATATATAATTGCTGGGGGGCCCCGAGAGATTTTCGGCTCAATAAGGGGGCCGTGACGTCCCGGACTTTGGGAATAGCTGGTCTACAGCAATTCAAAAACAGTATAAGAGAAGTGTGTTTGAGAAATATGCTAAAGACATGTGACCTTGTTCGTATTAATTACAAGTAATTTTGCATTTCTGTGAACCGGTTAACCACATCATTACTGATAGAACCAATGTCACCAACCTTTAAGTTTAAGTTGTTATGAATTATAGGAACTGAGAGAAATGAATAAGCAAAAGCTAATCACAATGCTGTAACAGCCTGTTTCCACTGGTCACTATTAAACATAATAGAGCGAGGGCCGGCGAGTGATGGACCTGGTGGACCCCCCTCCCCCCTTATAACGGGTTTGTAAATCTTGTCTTTTAATGCACCACCCAGTATAGGGCTCAGAACTGCCTCACAACAACAACTAGTTAGGGCAGCAGGTGAGGGCTTGCTGGTGGGGGCTACTGCCCTCTACTTACTGGCCACATTACACCCTGGCTTTTTAAGGCACCTCACTAAACAAGGCAAACAACAATAATAATAAAACAATCACAACCAATATTTTACAGTGGAAATGGGAATTAATAATGGGTCGTGTTGACTATGTAATACTTATTATAACTAAATTAATAGTCAATCAATAGGATGGTGATTGGTGCTTATAAGTAATGATTGGAAATGGTTATTATGTGAAGGGAATGAGGAATAAGAAAAGGAAAAAAGTACAAATTGTGAATAAAAAGAAGTAATTCAGGACTTTGTATGTAAAGTGTAACGTGAGATGTTGTATCACTGTATCCGGAATGTAAATTCATCTTGAATATGGGGTAGGCACTTATAAGCTTTCTTGCTTCGGCCTCAAACTCCTTTTGAGTTTTTGTTGTTGCTTTCTGCACTGTAATAATGTTGTTGTAAAAATCACTCAGAAATAAACGTTACTTCCCTCGGCCGAGTCGTGCCATGAGCTCATCTTTTAAGAAAGGAGTTTCTAAAGCTGTGGAGCTCTGTGTCTTCTACCTTACCTGCAGAAAAAGGACAAATGAGGCTCCAGTTTATCAGAGAAATGAGATGTTAGTTGAAGCCTCGAGGTTCAGAAAATATGCAGAAGTTTGAAATGACAGGATTGTAAGTCCTTTAAAAAACAGCTGAAGACTTGGCTGTTTGTTCTTTTAGTTGAAAAGGCTGTGATTGTTTTAATTAATTTGTTTTAAGACATTTCTCTGTAACCTTTGTTATTTTTGTGTCCCTGTGAAGCACTTTGTGATTTTATATAAATAAAGTTTCTTCTTCTATGGGCTCCTATGTAAATGAATGGCCATCCATCCATCCATCCATCCATTTTCTTCCGCTTTATCCGGGGCCGGGTCGCGGAGGCAGCAGTCTCAGCAGAGATGCCCAGACTTCCCGATCCACGCACACCTCCTCCAGCTGTTCTGGGGGGACCCCGAGGCGACACCAGGCCAGCTCGGAGACATAGTCCCACCAGCGTGTCCTGGGCCTTCCACGGGGCCTCCTCCCAATAGGACATGCCTGGAACACCTCCCGAGGGAGGCGACCAGGAGGCATCCGGAACAGATGCCCTAGCCACCTCAGCTGGCTCCTTTCGACGTGAAGGAGCAGCGACTCTACCCCGAGCTCCTCCCGGGTAACTGAGCTCCTCACCCGATCTCGGAGGGTGCGCCCAGCCACCCTGCGAAGGAAACTCATTTCGGCCGCTGTATCCGCGATCTTGTCCTTTCGGTCATTACCCAGATCTCATGACCATAGGTGAGGGTGGGAACGTAGATCGATCGGTAAATCGAGAGCTTTGCCCCCTGACTCAGCTCCCTCTTCACCACAACAGTCCGATACAGCGACCGCATCACTGCTGACGCTGCACCGATCCGTCTATCGATCTCACGCTCCATCCGTCCTCACTCGTGAACAAGACCCCGAGATACTTGAACTCCTCCACTTGAGGTAAGGACTCCCCACCGACCTGAAGCGGGGAAGCCACCTTTTTCCGGTGGAGAACCATGGCCTCAGATTTGGAGGTGCTGATCCTCATCCCGGCCGCTTCACACTCGGCTGCAAACCGTCCCAGTGCGCGCTGGAGGTCCTGATTTGATGAAGCCAACAGAACAACATCATCTGCAAACAGCAGAGATGAGATCCTGAGGTTCCCAAACCGGACACCCTCCGGCCCCTGGCTGCGCCTAGAAATTCTGTCCATAAAGGTAATGAACAGAACCGGTGACATAGGGCAGCCCTGGCGGAGACCAACACGCACCGGAAACAAGTCTGACTTACTGCCGGCAATGCGAACCAAGCTCCTGCTACGGTCATACAGGGAACGGACAGCCCTTAGCAGAGGGCCCCGGACCCCATACTCCCGGAGCACCCCCACAGGGCACCACGAGGGACACGGTCGAACGCTTTCTCCAAATCCACAAGCACATGTGGACTGGTTGGGCGAACTCCCACGAACCCTCGAGCACCCGATGAAGGGTATAGAGCTGGTCCAGTGTGCCACGACCGGGACGAAAACCGCATTGTTCCTCCTGAATCCGAGGTTCGACTATCGGCCGGATCCTCCTCTCCAGCACCCTGGAGTAGACCTTACCCGGGAGGCTGAGAAGTGTGATCCCTCTGTAATTGGAGCACACCCTCCGATCCCCCTTCTTAAAGAGAGGGACCACCACCCCGGTCTGCCAATCCAGAGGCACTGTCCCCAACCGCCACGCGATGTTGCAGACATCAGTTTTAATTGCCATTGTGGAATGGGCCACAATGGCAATTAAAACTGAGTGACTTTGAGACAGAAATTTGGCAATAAAAGTGTTCAAATATATAAAAAGTTATATTATTTTTATATGTATGAAAAGAGAGAGTTAGACCTTCAATATTAAAGAAAAGTTAAATAATAATATTGTTCCTTTACTTTTTATGGCTTACAAACACATTTTTGCGTTGAAGAACCCACAAAGGGAGTGTTTTACTAAATTGCCGCTACATAAATTTTTTTAACTTAAAAACAAATCCTTCAGGTCGTCTCACACAGACATCAGCCAGACCAGACATTTAACATTTTGAACTTAAAAATTTAAATAATATTTAACTTTTTGTAGTTTTTGAACATGGACTATAGTAACTTTGTGACAGAGAGTTGGCAATTAAAGGGTTAATAAAAAAAAATAAATCTTTCGTTTTTTTATCCTCTTAAAGTTTCAAAGCACATTTTTTTGTCGAAGGGACGTTAACGTATTTTTGTTGTTGTGTTGTTTGGTTTACAACGGAGTAACAATCCAAATGACACAATTATTTTAGATCATCCAAAATACAAAATACAAAAAAACAAAATAATCCCCCTGAGAAAATGTTACTCAATTGGCTTAAAAATGTAGGAGTTAAAAATAGTGACATCATTACAATATGGGGTCTGCAGATGACGTCACTATAATATGGGGTCTGCAGATGACGTCACTATAATACGGGTTCTGCATATGACGTCACTATAATACGGGGTCTGCATATGACGTCACTATAATATGGGGCCTGCAGATGACGTCACTATAATAGGGGTCTGCAGATGACGTCACTATAATACGGGTTCTGCATATGACGTCACTATAATACGGGTTCTGCAGATGACGTCACTATAATACGGGGTCTGCATATGACGTCACTATAATACGGGTTCTGCATATGACGTCACTATAATATGGGCCTGCAGATGACGTCATTATAATACGGGTTCTGCATATGACGTCACTATAATATGGGGCCTGCAGATGACGTCACTATAATATGGGGTCTGCAGATGACGTCATATAAATGGGGCCTGCAGATGACGTCATTATATATGGGGTCTGCAGATGACGTCACTATAATATGGGTTCTGCAGATGACGTCATTATAATATGGGTTCTGCAGATGATGTCATAAATAGGGGTCTGCAGATGACGTCCATAATACGGGGTCTGCAGATGACGTCACTATAATATGGGGTCTGCATATGACGTCACTATAATATGGGGTCTGCGATGACGTCACTATAATATGGGTCTGCAGATGACGTCATAATATGGGTCTGCAGATGACGTCACTATAATGTGGGTCTGCAGATGACATCACTATAATATGGGTCTGCAGATGACGTCACTATATATGGGGTCTGCAGATGACGTCACTATAATATGGGGTCTGCAGATTACGTCATTATAATATGGGGTCTGCAGATGACGTCACTATAATATGGGTCTGCAGATGACGTCATTATAATATGGGGTCTGCAGATGACGTCTCTATAATATGGGGTCTGCAGATGACGTCACTATAATATGGGGTCTGCAGATGACGTCATTATAATACGTTTGCGATATCCTATAATACGGGGTTGCAGATGACGTCACTATAATACGGGTTCTGCAGATGACGTCACTATAATACGGGGTTCTGCAGATGAGTCCTATAATATGGGGTCTGCAGATGACGTCATTATAATATGGGTCTGCAGATGACGTCATTATAATATGGGGTCTGCAGATGACGTCACTATAATATGGGGTCTGCAGATGACGTCACCTATAATATGGGGTCTGCAGATGACGTCCATTATATATGGGGTCTGCAGATGACGTCACTATAATACGGGTTCTGCAGATGAGTCCACTATAATATGGGTTCTGCAGATGACGTCATATAATATGGGGTCTGCAGATGAACGTCATTATAATATGGGGTCTGCAGATGACGTCACTATAATATGGGGTCTGCAGATTACGTCATTATATATAAAATATGGGGTCTGCAGATGACGTCACTATAATATGGGGTCTGCAGATGACGTCATATAATATGGGGTCTGCAGATGACGTCACTATAATATGGGGTCTGCAGATGACGTCACTATAATATGGGTCTGCAGATTACGTCATTATAATATGGGGTCTGCAGATTGAACGTCAACTATAATATTGGGGTCTGGCAGAGGTGCATTATAATATGGGGGTCTGCAGATGACGCACTATAATATGGGTCTGCAGATGACGTCATTATAATACGGGTTCTGAGATGGGATGTCCTTATAATACGGGGTCTGCAGATGACGTCACTATATATACGGGTTCTGCAGATGACGTCACTATAAACGGGTTCTGCAGATGATTGTCCTATAATATTGGGTCTGCAGATGAGTCATTTAATATGGGTTCTGCAGATGAACGTCATATAATATATGGGGTTTTGAGATACGTCACTTATAATATGGGGTTGCAGATGATGTCGCCTATAATATGGGGGTTTGCAGATGCGTCATTATAATACGGGGTTCCTGCAGATGACGTCCACTATAAATACGGGTTCTGCAGATGGACTCACCTATAATATGGGTCTGCAGATGACGTCACTAATAATATGGGGTCTGCAGATGACGTCATTATAATATGGGGTCTGCAGATGACGTCACTATAATATGGGTCGCAGATGAGCCTATAATATGGGTCTGCGAGATGAGCAGTCACTATAATACGGGGTCTGCAGATGACGTCACTATAATATGGGGTCTGCAGATGACGTCACTATAATAGGGTCTGCAGATGACGTCACCGTATAATATGGGGTCTGCAGATGACGTCACTTATAATATGGGGTCTGCAGATGACGTCATCTATAATATGGGTCTGCAGATGACGTCACTATAATATGGGTCTGCAGATGACGTCACTATAATATGGGGTCTGCAGATGACGTCACTATAATATGGCGCGTCCTGCAGATGACGTCACTATAATATGGGGTCTGCAGATGACGTCCCTATATATGGGGTCTGCAGATGACGTCTCTATAATATGGGGTCTGCAGATGACGTCCTATAATATGGGGTCTGCAGATGACTCACTATAATATGGGGTCTGCAGATGACGTCACTATAATATGGGGTCTGCAGATGACGTCACTATAATATGGGGTCTGAGATGACGTCACTATAATATGGGGTCTGCAGATGACGTCTCTATAATATGGGGTCTGCAGATGACGTCCCTATAATATGGGGTCTGCAGATGTCACTATAATATGGGGTCTGCAGATGACGTCACTATAATATGGGGTCTGCAGATGACGTCACTATAATATGGGGTCTGCAGATGACGTCACTATAATATGGGGTCTGCAGATGACGTCCCGGACTATAATAAAGACACGTCGTGGACAGAGTACAATATAGACTTTATTAGTTTTTGCTAAATATGAAACAAAAGCAGATTCTTTTTTTCTTTTTAAACTCGTCACAATATTTTTGAGCCGTCGTCGAGTCTGGAAACGTCACGTCCGGCCTCTGCGCTCTGATTGGCCGCAGCTCCACGCACAAAACCACGAAGAAGACGACGACCACAGAAGAAGAGAGGGCGCCTCCACCGCGGCGACGGGAAACGCTCACATCCGCCAGGAAATGACGTGAATCAGAATCCAGGGGGATTCTGGGAAATGTAGTCCGTCACAGAGTCATGTGACCAAAGCGCTCACTTTGAACTGAACATTAGGGGCGTGTCTTTCACAGAGAACGCTGGGATCGTCGCCCTCTGCTGGCCACACGCTTTAGCTCCGCCTTAAAGAGGACGTCCTGCAGAATCACTTTATAATCCCACAGAACGAAAGAGTCAAAGCTTTCAGCTAACGGCATGCTAACGTAACAGGCTGTGCTTTTCTATAAACGTGTTGGGAATATTGGAGCTAAAACTGGAGATTCAAATGATAAAACAGTTTTATAATTATAACCTCAGCAGCAGATGTTTCGGCTCTCGTTCATCCAGGAGGTATTCATCGCAGTGAAGCTAAAATGGCCGACTGCTAACAGCGCTTAGCTTCAGCAGGTCCTTCATGTGGTTTAGGAAAACTAACATAAATCTAAACTGAGTGTATTGTGTTTATTACAAATTCAACGCACTTTGTGAAGCGTAAAACCTTCAGACGATCTTTTGTTAAAAACCCGGAGCAGTTTCTGACGAGTCCAACAGTTTAAAGTGAACGAAGCTTTTACACGTTGACTCTCGGCCTTTAGTTCAGGCTCATTATCGTCGCCTTTTGCTGTAATTTGTCCAAATATAAAATAAAGCTCAGAAGTGAATTTATTTTGCGATTACTGAATATATTTACTGGTATCTGTGCGAGTCAGCAGTTTGGAGACTCAGTTTGGGAAATGGAGCATTCCACATCAGAAAATGAAGACTATTATAGATCAGTGTTTCCCAACCAGGGGTACGGGGACCCCTGGGGGTACTTGAGCACTTAGCAGGGGGTACTTGGAATTATGTAAGATGAAAAAATGTGAAACTGTAGAATTTCAATGTGAATTTCAAAGTGAGTTTTAATTGTGTTTTTCAGTACAAGGTTTGATTTTGAGAGTATTTGAGCTTCATTTTGAACAACTCCCTGTTAAACACTGTATAATCTTTGTTTAGTTGGTCACTTTGTAATAATATTGGCAAGATCCTCAAGGTAGGGGTATAAAGTAACGACTCAAGGGGTACGTGAGACAAAAAGGTTGGGAACGACTGTTATAGATGTTTATTATTGATAACGGATGAGTCTCTAACGCTTTACTTTCATCATGAAGTAACGAGCTGCTTTTCCAGAGGAGGAACGAGCTAAACTTAACCAGTTACTTCTAAAAGGAACGTTCCCCAACACTGTTTATAGCAGAGCCAGGCTCCTCCCAGGAGGAGGAGTCAGGACTGACCACACCCACATACTCAGCTTTAGAGCTTCACTCCATCAGCAAGTCTTTGTTCTGCTGCCGAGGCAGACGAGCTTCAACAAAGGAAGTGGTTCCTCTGATCTGAGGAGACTTCAGTTTCCCTAAAGTGTCCTCCTTTCCTCCTCTAACATCTCCTCTTCTTTAATATTTAAACTTCTTCACCTTCAGGGCTCAGTGGCTTTTAGAAAGCAGCGGCGTTTACTGCAGGCTGGAGCTGCTTTAGGTGAATCAGGCCCAGTAAGAGCGGATTATCTGTTACTCAAACCTGTGGAGGAAGTGAAACCGTTCTTATTTCTGATGAGGGATTGTTGAGGGTCAGTTGATTTTGCAGGAATCGTCCCCTTTAATAAACGTGTTCAGGAAAAGTAAAGCCGCCTTTGGAAACTTGTGTCACTGAACCTTTGAGCAGAGCTTTAGGCCCGAGCGTAACCAAGATGAATTTAATACGATGAGATCTGCTCGTTTATTGCTTTGTGAGAATTCTTCAAATTAAGGCAAGTTTCAAACTAATTTAGACGGAGATTTAAGGATCTGATCAAAGAAAGGCCACAACCAAACGATTTCAATCCGATTTAGAAACACGGGATAAACGTGGACACGAGAGGATCGACCAGAGCGTTAATCAAAGGACTTTATAGAACACAGGCTCGTGGGTTTGGACAATCCCTTTCCTTTTGTCATTTTATCTTCGCCCTAAATACTAAAGCAGGCTCCGGAGAAACACAAACGGGGAAAGGAGAGAGGAGGTGCAGAGGAGGTGCAGAGGAGGTGCAGAGGAAGACCAAAGGGAGACTTGAGGATGGAGTGAAAGAGTCTGATAAAGCTTCACAAACATCGTCACGTCTCGACACTTCAGAGTCTGACGCGGCAGGAAAACCAAACTGTTAGAAAAGGTCCAGAACAGGTGAAAGTCCGAGAGGAAACGGAAACAAGAGCGACTCCCAAAGAGTTTAGCAGAAAAGAAAAACATGAGTCCAAGAAAATGCCCAAAACTTCTCCAGAAACTTTCCACGGGAACTTTAGCTCAGACACAAAACCAGACAAAGCCGATTAAAGACACATTCATTCTGGTTTTCCACATGAGGCGAGACGCTGCAGGTGAAACGGGGAAATAAATGTAGAAAAACTCAATGATAAAGGTTTTGTCATTTCATGTTTTCATAATTAAGATTTTTATATAAACATATGTTCAGGTTTAAATGTGTTTTATGTGTTTCTTAAAGAGGGGGTATTATGCTTTTTTCAATCCCATAGCACCAGTCTATAGCATACTACAATGATGACGTAACCTTCTGTTGGTCTGTATATGCAGTAAATTAAAATAACTGCCTTGAATAAAATTGCTCTCTCAAAATGGCTGTACTGAACATCTTGAAATAGGCCTCTGTCTCTTTAAGAAGCTTTCCGACACGCCCCCTTCAGCACACTGCTGTGGCATCTAAACAACACTACTGTGCGGGGAGGGGGCTCTGCTGAGCTGAGGAGCAGTGGTTGGTGGCTTGGCTGGTGACGAAAGGTCCAGAGGCGTCTCCAGGAGGTGGGGGCGTTCCTAGGAGGACTGAGGCATAGCTACACCTAAAATGGCTGCCGTCTAAGTTTTTACTGATTACTCAAAAATATGTGAATGAGCCAAGGCAACACTCCAGGCATGTGTTTAATGAGGGAATGACATAATAACATTAAAGCTTGAACAAGTCCATTTTACATAATACCCCCCCTTTAAGCACTTGGACCAAACACTGTCACACAAATACATTACTTTTAATGATAGTTTTTATAATTATAAAGAAGATGAATCTGGGGTTGATTTATTCCTTTTTAAACAGGACTGTGGTTTCTTGTTTATTTAAATGTAAATGAAGTCACTGACAGATCTATGACCCATTTTCAGTAAGTAAGTCAGGGATCATTTATAAAAGTGGTACAAAGCTCATGAAAAGAAATGTAGATGATGAATAATATGTAGTATGTTCAAATAAAGGTTAAAAGTAGCTTTTTTTTTTATCGTGATGTATCGTAGATTAAATTTGTGTAATTTATCGATTATCGCAGTATCGGCGTATCGTGAGATAATCGTTGAGCCATGTATCGTATCGTGAGGCACCCAGAGGTTCCCGCCCCTCGTGTAAAGAGTGGCGTCTGTAGGAGCGACTGAAGAGGAAACAAATCTGGAGAAACGTCGAGTTATTGTGAAGTTTAGGACGTTTGTTTCCAGGTGAAACTGAATCAGAAAAGAGAAATGTTTCTCTGCAGCGTCTCAACGGAAAACCTTCCAACATTCCCGGGATTTTAAAAGATCTGGGAGAGAAACTGAAAGGACAGAAGACAGAGAGGAAAGTCTGAGAAGCAGCTGGAGCGGGCGGAGTCTGGCTGCAGAGGGCGGAGTCTGGCTGCAGAGGGCGGAGTCTGGCTGCAGATTGTTTTTCGTAAAGAGGAGAACGTCGGGAAGTGAGCGTTTCGAAGGTTTACAGTCCCAAAAAACTGTAAAATAAGGCAAAAACGGCACATCTTCCAAAAAGCGAAACTGAAGGAAGAGGAAGTCCTGGAGCCGCCGCGTCCTGGCGTCCGACAGATGACACAGCGTTTGGGAATGTTTACGTTTTTTTATTATTTATCACACATGGAAAAATAGAACCTGGTACAAACGCTCGCTATTCGTAAATCGTCGTATTAACAGTGCGACCCCTGGCGACAGGCGCGGCTTTGGCACTCGCCGCCGCGGCTCAAACCAAACCAAAGAATCTCCCACAGCGTCCGCACAGTCACAGTCCGTCGCCCAAAAAAAGTCCAGTCGTCGTGCGGCGGGGTCTCGGAGAGAGAGAGGGGGGGTGGAGGGGGAGGAGGGTGGGGGGGTCGTCGCGGTGTGATGTCATCATCGGTCGTCGTCGCGGTGTGATGTCATCATCAGTCGTCACTCGCTCTCACACACTCACGCTGCTGCTGCTCGGCTCCACCAATCAGAGGCCGCGCAGGGGGGGCGCGCGGCCCCGGAGGAACCAATAGGAAAACACGCTCTCCACAAGCTCCGCCCCCCGATCTGCAACAGAGAAACAGACGCCAGGTTAAAACCCTTTACGATACTGATACTTTTTATTCCGATAGATACTTAGACGTCATGCATATTAATGAGCAACGTCATGCATATTAATGAGGCAGCAATGCTCCACTGTTTTCACAGTCAATAGAGGCCAATAATGATCAAGAATTCAGTCAGGCCAGCAGGGGGCAGCACTACAGTTTTAAGCACTTGGACCAAACACTGTCACACAAATACATTACTTTTAATGATTTTTTTTTTATTTGATTGTTTTTATAATATTAATTTAGGGTTGATTTATTACTTTTTAAACAGGACTGTGGTTTCTGTTTATTTAAATGTAAATGATTAATAATATGTAGTATGTTAAAAGAGCATGTTTTAAAAAAAATCTTATTGTAGGTTATTTTTGTGCAATATATCGATTATCGCAGTATCAGCGTATCGTGAGATAATCGTTATCGTGAGATAATCGATATCGTGAGATAATCGTTATCGTGAGATAATCGTTATCGAATCGTGAAGTACCCAGAGGATCCCACCCCTAATTTATAGTGTCTCCAAATGGTCCTAGACTGTGTAGAATGAGCCCAGACCTGTTCACCACAACTGCCTCTAAAATCCTGCACTGTCAAAGAGGTGCTACTTTGGGCCTGAAGCTCCGTCATGCACGAGCTCAATATAAAAACTGCAGTTACACGTAAGACCTGAGGTGGCAGTAGCGAGTATAAAAAAAAATCAAACTTCCATCTACTCCCTTTATTCATTCAAGTCTAAATCGGTGGTTCCCAAAGCTTTGAATCATTTTTTAAATTGTATTTACATAAGCACTTATTTTGTATAATTTAGTATAATTTTTAATCGTTTGTTTTTTTAAATATATTTTTTTATCATATTTTTTTTCCATCAAACTCGCCCCTGTGCATTTTGGCTATTGTATTTCACTTTTGCTTTAAAAAAATCTCACAAAAAAATCTCACAATCTGTACATTGAATTGTTTTATCATTTTATAGGTTAATAATGATTGTTGTTGTTATTGTTGTATATTGTTGGTAATCTACATCTTGTCCCGGGAATAAGGCTGAAAATTAGCTTTGGAGCTAAAACTGGCACATTTACAGTGATGTTAATGAATGTGCTTTGTCCACCGTGTGAGACATTTGTTAAAGTGTTGGGTCTCGCAAAACCAGCGTCCCTGTGTCAGCGGGCTCTGGGTGAAACGACCCGTTCATCTGTGACGCTCTAAAATCCTACGACTACGACTCGAGACGCAGGAGGAACTCACGTCACTTTAATCTGTGTGTTATACAAGAAGCTCGACACAAATACTGCATTTACTTTGAGACATTTAAAAACGTTTATCCTCTTAAACCCCGCCTTAACAGAGCACATTTCCTCCTGTTCAGCTTTACCCAAATCTAAAAGCTTCTTGAAAAAACTTTAAAAAAGAGACAAGACGTTAAGGACAAAAAAACCTGTTCAAATAAAATACATAAATAAAATTGTACTAGGAACATGTTTGAGTAACTCGCACTTCCACTACACTATATTTCTACTCTAAAGTAAACACACACAAACACACACATTTAATAACAGGGATCTCAAACGTTTCTCTGTGAGCGACTTTTATGAAACAAAACAGAAACTGCGCTAAAATTCAAACACGTAAAATGATATTTGACTCGTCTGAAATAACTCCCAGAATCTCCATTTAGTTTGTGCGGTCGTTCTCAGGAAATGATCTTTATGTGCGAGCAAGAACAGCATTGGGCCCAATATCGACCCTTGTGGAACCCCCAGATTACATTTATAAATATTTGATTTGACTCCGTGTATTTCCACATAAAGCTGCTGCGATTCAGACCAGAAAGGAAAGTGAGAAAATGTAGTGGATCCTTTTTCATCAACAGAACTCGGTGCTTTGTCCTACGAGTCCCAACTCGATATCAGCAGTAATTAGTCGCGTGTTGTGTTCAAAATAAAACGAAAAGGCTCTAAAATGCAAACCTGCAGCAGTAGCAGTAATAGCAGTAGTAGTAGTAGTAGTAGCAGTGGAAGTAACAGTAGCAGCAATAGAAGTAGTAGTAGAAGTAGTAGTAGTAGTAGTAGTAGTAGTAGTAGTAGTAGTAGCAGCAGCAGCAGTAGCAGTAGTAGTAGTAGCAGTAGTAGCAGCAGTAGTAGCAGTAGCAGTAATGGCAGTAGCAGTAATAGCAGTAGCAGAATAGTAGTAGCAGCAGTAGCAGTAAGTAGTAGCAGAGAAGCAGTAGCAGCAGTAGAGTAGTAGAGCAGAGTAGCAGCACATTAGCAGTAGAGTAGCAGCAGCAGCAGTAGTAGCAGTAGTAGCAGCAGCAGTAAAGAGCAGCAGCATAGCAGTAGTAGTAGCAGCAGCAGCATTAGCAGTAGTAGCAGCAGCAGTAGCAGCAGTAGACAGCATTAGCAGTAGCAGGCAGTAGCAGCAGCATTAGCAGTAGTAGCAGCAGCAGTAGCAGCAGCATTAGCAGTAGTAGTAGTAGCAGCAGCAGTAGTAGCAGTAGCAGCAGCAAGTAGCAGTAGTAGCAGCAGCAGTAGTAGTAGTAGCAGTAGCAGCAGCATTAGCAGTAGTAGCAGCAGCATTAGCAGTAGTAGCAGTAGCAGCAGTAGTAGCAGTAGCAGTAGTAGCAGTAGCATTAGCAGTAGTAGCATAGCAGTAGTAGCAGTAGCATTAGCAGTAGTAGCAGTAGCATTAGCAGTAGTAGCATTAGCAGTAGCAGCAGCAGTAGCAGCAGCATTAGCAGTAGTAGTAGCAGCAGCAGTAGCAGCAGCAGCAGGCAGCAGTAGTAGCAGTAGCAGCAGCATTAGCAGTAGTAGCAGCAGCAGTAGCAGTAGCAGTAGCAGCAGCAATAGCAGTAGTAGCAGTAGCAGCAGCATTAGCAGTAGTAGCAGCAGCATTAGCAGTAGTAGCAGTAGCAGCAGCAGTAGTAGTAGCAGCAGCAGTAGCAGTAGTAGCAGCAGCATTAGCAGTAGCAGTAGCAGTAGTAGCAGTAGCAGCAGCATTAGCAGTAGTAGCAGCAGCATTAGCAGTAGTAGCAGTAGCAGCAGCATTAGCAGTAGTAGCAGCAGCATTAGCAGTAGTAGCAGTAGCAGCAGCAGTAGTAGTAGCAGCAGCAGTAGCAGTAGTAGCAGTAGCAGCAGCATTAGCAGTAGCAGTAGTAGCAGCAGCAGTAGTAGTAGCAGCAGCAGTAGCAGTAGTAGCAGTAGCAGCAGCATTAGCAGTAGTAGCAGCAGCATTAGCAGTAGTAGCAGTAGCAGCAGTAGTAGCAGTAGCAGTAGTAGCATTAGCAGTAGTAGCAGTAGCATTAGCAGTAGTTACCAGGCCTGTGTCTTGAGCTTGCGCAGCTCCTTCGTGGCCCATCCCGCCAAAGTCTTGGTTTTCTGGGTTTTGGAGCGACGTCCCTCCGTCAAAATTTCATTGATTCGTGGCATGTCCTCGACCAGTTTCAGCACGTCCTTCCCGAACGCCACACACAGATCACTGCGAGAGAAAACACACAAACACAACATCACGCACAAATACACACAAACACAACATGACGCCTGGACTCTGCACGGCCTGAGACTGAACCTGGACCGTGTGAGACATTTGTTAAAGTGTTGGGTCTCGCAAAACCAGCGTCCCTGTGTCAGCGGGCTCTGGGTGAAACGACCCGTTCATCTGTGACGCTCTAAAATCCTACACCTACGACTCGAGACGCAGGAGGAACTCACGTCACTTTAATCTGTGTGTTATACAAGAAGGTCAAATACTGCATTTACTTTGAGACATTTAAAAAACCTTTATCCTCTTAAACCCCGCCTTAACAGAGCACATTTCCTCCCGTTCAGCTTTACCATAATCTAAAGCTTCTTGAGAAAACTTTAAAAAAGAGACAAGACGTAAAGGACAAAAAAAGAAAAAAAATTACAAAAAGCAGCAAAACAAAAAACACAACTAAAATGAAAAAAGCCCCCCCCCCCCCCAAAAAAACGACAAAAAAAACAATAAAAAAATGTGACAAAATAAAAACAAAAAAACCTGCAACAAAATTACAACAGAAAAAACGTCAAAACATATATGACAAACGTGACAATAAAATAAAAAGACAGAAAAAAAAAGACAAAAATTACCAAATATAATAAAAAAAGCAGCAATAAAAAAGACAAAAGAGCGACAGAAAATGTTCAAAAATACAACGAAAAAGTAAAGCCATGAGGAAAAATCTTGTTTTGTAGGCCTTAGCTTTCAACTGAGGCACTACACTGTTGCTCTCCTGTCGAGAAGCTTTTAGATTTGGGTAAAGCTGAACTCTGTTAAGGCACAGCTTTGGTCTTTGGTAAATGTCCAAGTGTGTGATGTGAAAGGAGAGATGTCTTACACTTACATCATCATCATTATCATATGTGTAAGTTATATTTGTGTATTTTGTGTCTGTAAGAGGATATTTACCCTATTAGCCCCGCTGAGTTTGCCACGACTCCGTCAGAGTGATCCTCGTCCATCGCGATGTGGTCGATAAACGACAAGATGAACGGCACTCGCGGCTGCATCAGCATCACGTCGGCTACAACACATTTAAATAAATAAAATACTGCATCAGCTTCAACACATTTAAATAAATAAAATACTGCATCAGCTTCAACACATTTAAATAAATAAAATACTACATCAGCTTCAACACATTTAAATAAATAAAATACTGCATCAGCTTCAACACATTTAAATAAATAAAATACTACATCAGCATCACGTCGGCTACAACACATTTAAATAAATAAAATACTGCATCAGCTTCAACACATTTAAATAAATAAAATACTGCATCAGCTTCAACACATTTAAATAATAAATACTATATCAGCTTCAACACATTTAAATAAATAAAATACTGCATCAGCTTCACGTCGTTCTCCATAAAAGTGCTTCTTTTATGGAGAATTAGCGACGCAGCAAAGACAGAAAAACACGAGGAGCAGCTACAGACTCACAAATACACATCTCTCAAAACTAGGGCTGAACGATTTTGGAAAATAATCTAATTGCGATTTTTTTCTTCAATATTGTGATTAAATGTGCGATTATTGTTGCAAGGTCCACTTATGTTTTTTTAACCAAACACAAGCAATAAATCAGTCTGTTTCATAATAAACATTAGATTAATTTGAAGTGAAAATTGCAACAATAAAGCAAAAGTTTTGCTCGACCTATTCAAAATTTGAGCATGTGGACTGCACTGCTTAAAAACGGTCTGAACTTAACAGTACAGTCTATAAATAAAAGATCGTAGTTTCCAACACTTTTCATACAGCAGTTTAGTGTTTATATCTAGCCTCTGGGAGCGCATATGCTGTAGATGCAAAGGTAAATAAAGGCACATCGCCTCCGCGGATACTTTATGATCATGAACCGTCATTATGCTTTTGAGACAAGTTCTTTATCCACAACATTCCCAAACATAAGCCTCCTAAACTGAGCCACAAACGACTCTTTACTCTTTACAAGCAGCACAGACTCAGCTATATCTCTGTGGAGGCAGAGACGTGTGAATCCTCTGATCATCAGAGCGTGTAGTAGCAGCGAGGGAATGGCGTGATTAGCGCTGTGGCTAACGCAATGCTAACGGAGAAGAAAGCAATAGTCCTTGGCGGTGGCTACATGATAAACGCTGATATTTTCACTGAACATCCACAAACTACCGCAAACCTGAACTAGACTGAGACGTAAACAAATCAAGCGGCGGAGCGACTTTGCTGCCATATCTCGCTGCTCCATTCACTTCCAAAATCCTGTGCCCTGCGATTACGACATCGCGTTGTGTAATATCGCGATAAAATTGCAAATGCAATTAATCGTTCAGCCCTATTCAAAACTAAACATTTAATGAATCTGTAGTTCTGTGATTGGTCCAAAGTGTGTCCCGTTATTAAAGCTACAAAAGTGTTGGGTCTCGCAAAACCAGCGTCCCTGTGTCAGCGGGCTCTGGGTGAAACGACCCGTTCATCTGTGACGCTCTAAAATCCTACGACCTACGAGACGCAGGAGGAACTCACGTCACTTTAATCATCTCAGGTTTAACACGTGAAACAGAAGAATCTACTTGTTTTCCTTTTCTTCAAGTTGCTAAAGTAGCCTAAGACACAGCAGAACTGCAGTAGTGTAGTAGTGTTCAGGACTCACGGTGCACGTTGTTCTCCTGGTCGCCCTTCAGGCCCTGGATGATCCCGGTGTAGGCCTCGAGGCAGCCCTCCCTCAGCTCGTTCAGGTAATCCACCATGTCGTAGTCCGTCTGCAGAACACAGGAGTCACACGCTAAGAACACCAGCGCCTTCACATGTAGTTTAACAGTTATCAGGGGGTTTTCATATCGTAATGAGAGACCTGGATTCTCCAAAGTAACCGGGATATATGAGCGGCAACAACAGGACAAACATGTGACGAAAAAGTGACAAAGGAGCATCAAGAGAGACACAAAAGACCAACAAAAATGTGCTGAAAAAACAAAGTGTGATGATGAAAAAGTCTAAAAAGGGATACAACAAAATGCAAGGAAAAAGATCCATTTAGATTAATTGAGTAGCTTCCAGAGGAGGCGTTAGACTGGCCTATAGGCTTTATAGCTTTTAGATTTGGGTAAAGCTGAACTGGAGAAAATGCGCTCGGTTAAGGCCGGGGGTGAAGAGCTTAAAGGCGGCTGGTTTTCCTCTGCTCTGTCCAACAACTGCGTTCACGACGGGACATCTTGAATAAAACGACACCACTCACTATCGGGGGAACTCCATCAGCTCCAGCCCAGGCTTTAACCCCAGAGCTCCACCTGGTCCACGTCGTAGAGGAAAACATAACTCCTCGTTAGCAGCTCTGATGAGTTTATGAAAAGTACAGGGAGTAGAGCGGCCTCGGGATGAGACTCCTCAGTCCCACAGAGCAGCTGCCTCTCCACAAAACACTGATGGGCCAGAGGTTTTATACACTGTTCGAATGCAGGAGGAGGATTCACCCATGTGCTAATTCACTCAGGACGTCTAATGTGTTTGAGTCAGAGCCGTGAATGTCCTGAATGACAAAGGGCAGAGGGACGGCTTTGAATCAGAATGTCGGCCCCGGCTCGTCTGGAGGCGGCTCATGTTTATCACTCTTTATCTTTAAACGATACTAGTCTGGTATCGAAAGAAATGTTTAGGTTCTACTGGTGTCGAAGAAATAAAAGAATCAAAAGCAGGAAGGAAAAAGTAAAATCTTTAGATCAAAGTTTGATGCTGTTGGTCGTCAAAACGTGAGGAAAAAATGGGGGGAGAAAGTGACATTTAAAAAATATATAGAAAAAAGTGGAAAAATTTAAGGGAAAAGTTGGAACATTTGGGAAAACATTTGGACTAATTGGGATTTACAGTAATTGGGGGAAAAGTGGACAAATAAGTTAAAATGTAGGAAAAAAGTGTTTTTTTCTGGCCTTTTGTCAAAGGACATTTCTTGGTTGTTTCACCTCAAATGACAAACATGTAGAAGAAATTCAATGGAAGGAAAAGGAATAAATTAATCTGTTTTATAGTTCTTATTTACTATAGGCATCAAAAAGCAAAAAAGTATAGTGCAGGTATCGGTACCTGTAATGGGGAAAGTAGGGATGGTACAATATGAACTTTTTCTGCCGATATCCGATATTTATCTCGATGTTTAAAAGGAATAGAAAAGCTCAGTCAAATGTCGTAAAGTTTCCAAATTAACGTTCCACTATTGGAAGTGAAACAATACAAAGCTTTTGTCTGGGACTCACTGTCTCACTATGATGGAACAAAAACAATCCTTTTGAGAACAAGATTAAAAAGATCAAATGCAATGTTGGAGTGAAATGTTATTTTTGGCTAAATATTTACTCAGATCTTATTATTATTACACTGTCACCATCGAATTAATGAAGCAAAAAGTCTATTGTCACATTAGTTTAGTGTTCGGCCTCCGGAGTCTCCTCTAGTAATGGGAAACACTGACACAGGGAATATGCTGCTATTGGTTGTATTTTTTATTTAAACGTGTAGCCTACCATGTTGTTTAAGCTACATGTTTTAACTTTAACTAATCTGATGGACTTCTCTGAGGACAGCTCTGTATAAATAACATGTCACTTTAACAGCATCTTGTATATGAACTTAAGACTTAAGATTTAGAGTTGGTTTAGAGCAGGCAAAGGCAAAAGGCAAACCGTAAAAATCTTAAAGATTAGCATGAGCTTTAGCGCCAACGATGCAAATGCAGGAAAATGCAGACTTAACTCCTCGTTTTCACGGCTCATTCACATGATAAAAGTGGGTCTGGTAAAGGTGAATACATTATCATCCCTGTAGTTAAACCTATCCTGTTAATCCTGAGTCAGAATAATGTCCATGGAGGCTCTGTTTAAACCTACATTTCTTCTGGACACAGTTTCTTGTGAATTTATGCTGGAGTTTCTTTGTTTTTAGGAGCCACAGTTTATTTCAGCTCATTTGAATAAACTGTTGCCCTGTCAGATCAGAGCAGCTGTAGAGAATCAGACCGATACTGATATTTAAAAAAAGTACAAACATCGGCCGTCGCTGGAGGAAAAGCCATATTCAGAACATTTATCCCTAGACTTTCAAAAGAACAAGCCCGGCAATAAACCAGCGCGGTGAAAGTAGATCTATGCTTTTCATGTTCAGCCGTATTGTGCTGGAAAACATGACTGATGTCCCTGTGCAGACGTCGCCTCAATACGAGAAACCAGATCCTTTATTTGATCATAAACCAGGGATTTCTCAGTCACAGATAAACAACTTATCCCCAAAACTGTCAGAACCGGAATACGGGAAATAACGGGGACACTGCAGCGCATGTGAACGCACTCGATACAAGACTGAGCTCAACGCAAGACTGAGCTCAACGCAAGACTGAGCTCAATGCAAGACTGAGCTCAATACAAGACTGAGCTCAGTCTAAGACTGAGCTCAACGCAAGACTGAGCTCAACACAAGGACTGAGCTCAACGCAAGACTGAGCTCAACGCAAGACTGAGCTCAACGCAAGACTGAGCTCAATGCAAGACTGAGCTCAAAGACTGAGCTCAAAGACTGAGCTCAAAGACTGAGCTCAAAGACTGAGCTCAAAGACTGAGCTCAACGCAAGACTGAGCTCAACGCAAGACTGAGCTCAACGCAAGACTGAGCTCAACACAAGACTGAGCTCAATGCAAGACTGAGCTCAACGCAAGACTGAGCTCAACACAAGACTGAGCTCAATGCAAGACTGAGCTCAACGCAAGACTGAGCTCAATCTAAGACTTATTAATCTGCCTGAACATGAGCAAAAAGATCAGTTCAAGGCCAAACACAGAGTAAACAATAATAATGAATGTAAAGCTCTGACCTTATCGACTTGTAAACAATAATAAATAAATGTATGTAAAGCTCTGACCTTATCGACTGTAAACAATAATAAATAAATGTATGTAAAGCTCTGACCTTATCGACCTGTAAACAATAATAAATGTATGTAAAGCTCTGACCTTATCGACCTGTAAACAATAATAAATAAATGTATGTAAAGCTCTGATCTTATCGACCTGTAAACAATAATAAATGTATGTAAAGCTCTGACCTTATCGACTGTAAACAATAATAAATGTATGTAAAGCTCTGACCTTATCGACCTGTAAACAATAATAAATGTATGTACCTTATGACTTAAAATAATAAATAATGTAAAGCTCTGACCTTATCGACTTGTAAACAATAATAAATAAATGTATGTAAAGCTCTGACCTTATCGACTTGTAAACAATAATAAATAATGTATGTAAAGCTCTGACCTTATCGACTTGTAAACAATAATAAATAAATGTTGTAAAGCTTGCCTTATCACTTGTAAACAATAATAAAATGTATGTAAAGCTCTGACCTTATCGACCTGTAAACAATAATAAATGTATGTAACTCTGACCTTTCGACTGTAAACATATAATGATGTAAGCTCTGACCTTATCGACTGTAAACAATAATAAATAAATGTATGTAAAGCTCTGACCTTATCGACTTGTAAACAATAATAAATGTATGTAGCTCTGACCTTATCGACTGTAAACAATAATAAATGATGTAAGCTCTGACCTTATCGACTTGTAAACAATAATAAATAAATGTAAAGCTCTGACCTTACGACTGTAAACAATAATAATGTATGTAAAGCTCTGACCTTATCGACTTGTAAAACAATAATAAATGTATGTAAAGCTCTGACCTTATCGACCTGTAAACAATAATAATGTATGTAGAGCTCTGACCTTATCGACCTGTAAACAATAATAAATAAATGAATGTAAAGCTCTGACCTTATCGACTTGTAAACAATAATAAATAAATGTATGTAAAGCTCTGACCTTATCGACCTGTAAACAATATAAATAAATGAATGTAAAGCTCTGACCTTATCGACTTGTAAACAATAATAAATGTATGTAAAGCTCTGACCTATCGACTGTAAACAATAATAAATAAATGTATGTAAAGCTCTGACCTTATCGACCTGTAAACAATAATAAATAAATGTATGTAAAGCTCTGACCTTATCGACTTGTAACAATAATAAATAATGATGTAAAGCTCTGACCTTATCGACTTGTAAACAATAATAAATAATGTATGTAAAGCTCTGACCTTATCGACTTGTAAACAATAATAAATAAATGAATGTAAAGCTCTGACCTTATCGACTTGTAAACAATAATAAATGTATGTAAAGCTCTGACCTCATCGACTTGTAAACAATAATAAATAAATGTATGTAAAGCTCTGACCTTATCGACTTGTAAACAATAATAAATAAATGTATGTAAAGCTCTGACCTTATCGACCTGTAAACAATAATAAATGTATGTAAAGCTCTGACCTTATCGACCTGTAAACAATAATAAATGTATGTAAAGCTCTGACCTTATCGACCTGTAAACAATAATAAATGTATGTAAAGCTCTGACCTTATCGACCTGTAAACAATAATAAATGTATGTAAAGCTCTGACCTTATCGACCTGTAAAACAATAATAAATGTATGTAAAGCTCTGACCTTATCGACTTGTAAACAATAATAAATAAATGTATGTAAAGCTCTGACCTTATCGACCTGTAAACAATAATAAATAAATGTAAAGCTCTGACCTTATCGACTTGTAAACAATAATAAATGAATGTAAAGCTCTGACCTTATCGACTTGTAAACAATAATAAATGTATGAAAGCTCTGACCTTATCGACTTGTAAACAATAATAAATAAATGTATGTAAAGCTCTGACCTTATCGACTTGTAAACAATAATAAATAAATGTATGTAAAGCTCTGACCTTATCGACTTGTAAACAATAATAAATGTATGTAAAGCTCTGACCTTATCGACTTGTAAACAAAATAAATAAATGATGTAAAGCTCTGACCTTATCGACTGTAAACAATAATAAATGTATGTAAAGCTCTGACCTTATCGACTTGTAAACAATAATAAATAAATGTATGTAAAGCTCTGACCTTATCGACTTGTAAACAATAAATAATAAATGTATGTAAAGCTCTGACCTTATCGACTTGTAAACAATTAATAAATGTATGTAAAGCTCTGACCTTATCGACTTGTAAACAATAATAAATAAATGTATGTAAAGCTCTGACCTTATCGACTTGTAAACAATAAATAAATGTATGTAAAGCTCTGACCTTATCGACTTGTAAACAATAAAAATAAAGCTCTGACCTTATCGACTTGTAACAATAATATAATGTATGTAAAGCTCTGACCTTATCGACTTGTAAACAATAATATAAATGTATGTAAAGCTCTGACCTTATCGACTTGTAAACAATAATAAATGTATGTAAAGCTCTGACCTTATCGACTTGTAAACAATAATAAATAAATGTATGTAAAGCTCTGACCTTATCGACTTGTAAACATAATTAAATGTAAAGCTCTGACCTTATCGACTTGTAAACAATAATAAATAAATGTATGTAAAGCTCTGACCTTATCGACTTGTAAACAATAATAAATGTATGTAAAGCTCTGACCTTATCGACTTGTAAACAATCGACCTATCGACTTGTAAACATAAAAATGTATGTAAAGCTCTGACCTTATCGACTTGTAAACAATAATAAATGTAATGTAAAGCTCTGACCTTATCGACTTGTAAACAATAAATGTATGTAAAGCTCTGACCTTATCGACTTGTAAACAATAATAAATGTATGTAAAGCTCTGACCTTATCGACTTTGTAAACATAATAAATAAATGTATGTAAAGCTCTGACCTTATCGACCTGTAAACAATAATAAATAAATGTATGTAAAGCTCTGACCTATCGACTTGTAAACAATAATAAAATGTAAAGCTCTGACCTTATCGACTTGTAAACAATAATAAATAAATGTATGTAAAAGCTCTGACCTTATCGACTGTAAACAATAATAAATAAATGTATGTAAAGCTCTGACCTTATCGACCTTGTTAAACAATAATAAATAAATGTATGTAAAAGCTCTGACCTTATCGACTTGTAAACAATAATAAATAAATGTATGTAAAGCTCTGACCTTATCGACCTGTAAACAATAATAAATAAATGTAAAGCTCTGACTTATGATGTAACAATAAATAATGTAAAGCTCTGACCTTATCGACTGTAAACAATAATAAATAAAATGTATGTAAAGCTCTGACCTTATCGACCTGTAAACAATAATAAATAAATGTATGTAAAGCTCTGACCTTATGACTGTAACAATAATAATAAATGTATGTAAAGCTCTGACCTTATCGACTTGTAAACAATAATAAATAAATGTAAAGCTCTGACCTTATCGACCTGTAAACAATAATAAATAAATGTAAAGCTCTGACCTTATCGACCTGTAAACAAATAATAAATAAATGTTATGTAAAGCTCTGACCTTATCGACTTGTAAACAATAATAAATGTATGTAAAGCTCTGACCTTATCGACCTGTAAACAATAATAAATGTATGTAAGCTCTGACCTTATCGACTTGTAAACAATAATAAATAAATGTATGTAAAGCTCTGACCTTATCGACTTGTAAACAATAATAAATGTATGTAAAGCTCTGACCTTATCGACTTGTAAACAATAAAAATAAATGTATGTAAACTCTGACCTTATCGACCTGTAAACAATAATAAATGTATGTAAAGCTCTGACCTTATCGACCTGTAAACAATAATAAATGTATGTAAAGCTCTGACCTTATCGACTTGTAAACAATAATAAATAAATGTATGTAGAGCTCTGACCTTATCGACTTGTAAACAATAATAAATAAATGTATGTAAAGCTCTGACCTTATCGACTTGTAAACAATAATAAATAAATGTATGTAAAGCTCTGACCTTATCGACCTGTAAACAATAATAAATAAATAAATGTAAAGCTCTGACCTTATCGACCTGCGCCTGCGACGCCTGGTCCAGCGTGTCCAGAACCACCGCCAGGTATTCTTAAACTCTCCTCCAGAGCCAGAGCGATGTCCCGAACACAGAGAGGATCTGAGGCTTCACCGACCGGTGCACGTCCTGGTTCTACAACACAGGAGAGACGTTATACACAGGAACTGAGCTTTACTCCAGTAGAAAAACAAAGAACATAATGTAAACAAGTTAAATGATCAAACACGGTCGATATTATATATATTATATACTGTACATTGTCCTGCTTTACTCTGATTATCATATTATATATTATTGTAAAGCGGCGCAGACTCACCCGCAGATTATCCAGCAGGAGGTTCATGATCTTGTCACAGTACGGCATAATGTTGGACATCAGCGCTCGGCAAAGATCACACACCAGACCTACAGCTGCCAGGCACACCTACAAGAACAGAGGAGTCACTACAGGAACAGAGGAGTCACTACAGGAACAGAGGAGTCACTACAGGAACAGAGGAGTCACTACAGGAACAGAGGAGTCACTACAGGAACAGAGGAGTCACTACAGGAACAGAGGAGTCACTACAAGAACAGAGGAGTCACTACAAGAACAGAGGAGTCACTACAGGCTAGGGCTGTCACGATTTCATTTCTCTAGTCACGATTATTGAGAGAGAAAATATTGCGATTATTCACGATTATCGACCGAATGAAAGGAAAGAACTGATATTTTTAGTTTTTGTCTTTAAAAAGCTTTTTAATACTTGAACTTGAATATAATAATTTTTTTTGTTTTAATTATTATTTATTTTTTTCTCTTTCACGGTATGTATGTGTGAGTGTATGTTTTTTTTAACTTGTATTGTTTCTTTTCATCCTTTTATTTTACTCCTTCCCTATTGATTTTCCTATTCTAAATAATCTCCCTTCTATACTACTCTTTTTCTTTTTTTTCTTTTCTTTTCTTTTTTTCTTATTTTTATTCATTATTATTTTTGTTTATTCTTTATCTTTTGCTTTGTTTTCTCTTTTTTTTTAAAGCTCCTGACAGGAGTGGGGGGGATCATGGGTGGGAGATGGTGATTATTTCTTCCTTTTTTTTTTAAAGAATTTGTCTTCAAATCCTGTGTGGAAATAAGAAAATGCCAATAAAAAAGATTTAAAAGAATATAATATAATAATATAATTATATTATATAATATAATAATATAATTATTATATTATATAATATAATACATAACAATGTCAACTTTACTTCTTTATAATGACCATAATGATCATAATTATTTGACTATATATTATTAGGCCACAGTCTAGGCTGGGTTTCCTGTTCTCTAAAGTTCTGCTGCTGCTTCATTATTTGTCAGATGTTTGATGAACAGAGAATGAAACGTGTTTACAAAATGACTAAGGAGACTCTTTTGAACAGCTGATTTCCACATGTGCGCGGTTTCACTTTCCTTTCTGTTACGCTGAAGCAGAGCGTCTTGACGTCCCTACTACAGTGAAACCTACAAGAACAGAGTGGTCTTGCTTTACCTGATACTCCGCGTGGTTCTTCAGTCCGATCACCAGGTACGGCTCGAAGGCGTCCATGTATTTCTGGAAGTCGGCTCCGAGAACTGAAACAGAGACGGTGTTAGTTTGGAGCGAGAGGCCGCAGTGACGGGGGGCGGCCCGCGGTGGCGCTGTACCTTCGACCAGCGTGGACACGGCATGAGCGCGTCCTCCTGGACTCCGCCCGAGCCCGCCGTGCTCTGGAACATCCGGAGGAGACTCTCCATCACCACGTCCGAGATGTGCAGCGCGTCCTGGTGCTGCACTTTACGAAGCACGTTCTGCACGAGGAACAAGACCACCATCAGCTTTGTGTTCTGAGCTTTCAAATTAACCATTACACTTATCGACTGTAAACCCTCCAGTTCAGAAGCTTTAGATTTTGGGTGAAGCCGAAAAAAGCTCGGTTAAGGCGGGACGATACTGATGCTTCAGATGACGTCATGCATATTAATGATGCAGCAGCTCCACTGTTTTCACAGTCAATAGAGGCCAATAATGATCAAGAATTCAGTCAGACCAGCAGGGGGCAGCACTACAGTTTTAAGCACTTGCACCAAACACTGTCACACAAATAAATTACTTTTAATGATAGTTTTTATAATTATAGAGAAGATGAATTTGGGGTTGATTTATTCCTTTTTAAACAGGACTGTGGTTTCTTGTTTATTTAAATGTAAATGAAGTCACTGACAGATCTATGACCCATTTTCAGTGAGTAAGTCAGGATCATTTATAAAAGTGGTACAAAGCTCATGAAAAGAAATGTAAATGATGAATAATATGTAGTATGTTCAAATAAAGGTTAAAAGTAGCATGTTTTTTATCGTGATGTATCGTAGGTTATTTTTGTGCAATATATCGATTATCGCAGTATCGGCGTATCGTATCGAATTGTGAGCTACCCAGAGGTTCCCACCCCTAGTGGCCATGTTGGAGTCCTGATGACACGGAAGGGCATCCGAGTTTGTCTCTGAAATATGATCATCAATATGAAGGGTTTTCTGAGGCCGATTTCTCCAAATGTCTGAACTGTGACAGCAGGGGGCGCTTTGTTAAGGGCATAAGGCTGATTAAAAACCGGTATCGAACAAATGAAACATATGAAGGAAAAAAAAACACTTCTCTTTAGATCCAAGTTTTGATGCTGTCGGTCCAGGGACAGCATCAAAGGAAATGACTTGGTTGTTTCAGCTTAAATTTATAATTTCTCTTCCTCTATTTTTTGTCCAATGTTTGCCCCAATTTTCTTTGTATCTGGAAGGTTTTCTCCAAACGTTTGCCCATTTTTTTATCCATAATATGTTTCCTATTGGACCATTGCAACATGGCCGCCCGAGCTGGACACCGGCCCTAATGGGTTACTATGGCAACGTCCTGTCCTCAGAATCTTCATTATAGATTTGTGGAGTTTAATCAAGTGAAAAGGGTCAGTCACTGAGCTTTGAAACGCGTGTGCAGCGCCTCCTGGTGTTGGACTGTATGTCTGAACGTATTTAGTTTAGTTTATTTGAGCAGCAAACATTCTGCTCAAAAAAATGTAACAAGAGAATCAAGGGATCTGATTTGGATTGGTCTGAAGCTCACAGCAGGTGGTTACTGGGCGTGTCCCAGGTGTGAGCGTCAGGGGCAGAGGGGAGGTCTCACCTGGAGTGTGGCGCAGAGCAGTGACTGCAGGTCGTTGAACTGCATTCTGTCGGACGTGCTCTGGATGTGAGACTGAAACACAAACATTCACGTCATCAACAACAGGCTGCGAACCCGAGACCGCCCTCCACCTCAGGCTCCACAGCAGAAATAACGACCGTCAAGGGAGTGTAAGTCTGAACTAAAGACATGTAAAGCCTGTGGAGGAAACTGGTCGATGTCAGATGTGATATGTACTAACATTTTTAAATATATACAATATTTGCTGAAGGAAACTTTTGTCTCTTTATACAGCTCCCCTGTATTATCTGCATAACAGAACACTCAACACTATATATGTTTTATCAAAATCACTGAAACGGTCTAATTAGTTTTAATTAAATGCTTTGCATCTTCACCTGCCATATTCAGAGTCAAATGCTAAAACAGTATAAAGTGTTAACAGGCTGGATTTGGCCGATCAGGTTAAACACAGTCTGTGTAACTGCTGTCTCATTTAGGAGCAGAACAGTTCATTCATTCAAAGCACAAACAATGTTAAAACTGGCTTTTAAAATTCCTCTAAATATATCCATGAGTCAAATACAAACATGTGACTGAACAATTGACATTGATATCATTAAATTTAATTTTCAGAGAAGGTCTTGCTTGGCCGAAGCTAACTTATACATGTAAACCAATGGACACCGCTAGGCCAGGCTTTAGCCACAATCGCAATTTCTACTTTTTCAAATGTCGGGTCCTTTCACCCTGCTCCAGCAGCAGCATCAGATCCTACACTCCCACAATGGATGCATTTAGTTTTAGAATTGTATTTAGGGTTTAAATGAGGACTTTTAACGCTATTTTAAGTTCTGGACACAGGTGTAAATCCCTTACTGCTGCCTCTGGGAGCGGAGCATGAGCAGGAGGAGCCCGCAGGAAACAGTATCGATGCCAATAAATCAAAAAAACATCTAGCTTCGATACCACTTTTAGTATCGACAACCCTAGTCAAATAGATGATGTTGTGTGTAGATGATGTTGTCAGTAGATGATGTTGTCAGTAGATGATTGATGTTGTCAGTAGATGATGTTGTCAGTAGATGATGTTGTCAGTAGATGATGTTGTCAGTAGATGATGTTGTCAGTAGATGATGTTGTCAGTAGATGATGTTGGCAGTAGATGATGTTGTCAGTAGATGATGTTGTCAGTAGATGATGTTGTCAGTAGATGATGTTGTCAGTAGATGATGTTGTGTGTAGATGTTTGGATGTGGCTCCTCACCTCCATCTGCAGGACCTGCCTGAGCCGCTCCATGATGACCAGAGTGATCTTCTGCACCGCGGGGTAACAGTCTTTAGCGCTGTTCTTCACGATCTCCATCAGAGCCTCGTACGCCGCCGAGCGCAGGTTGTTCTGGTGTCCGTCCGGTCTGAAACAAACGCTCTCGTCAGGACGGACTGCAGTAGAAGTAACAGTACTTGTAGTAGTAGTAGTAGTAAGTACCGGTCTGTGGTCTCCAGGAGCTTCTCCACGATGAGCTCGAAGGTGGAGGAGAGGCAGTACGTGGCCGGCTCCTCCTGTTCCTCTGCAGCTTCTGTGGCTTCATACGCCGCTTCAGCCAGAGACGAGAACGCCTGGAAAACACAAACATATACGATCATGGAGACTTTACCCTGTGGAAATTACTAGGGCTGATACTGTTAATCGATACCAGATTGGTACCGTTAATAAGTTTTGATGCTGTTGGTCATAAAATGTAAAAGAAACAAAAAATGTGGAGGAAAAAAAAGGGGGAAATTTGGAAGTGGGAAAAAAAAAAAAAAAAAATCGGGGAAAACAGAAAAAATAAATTAAAAAAACTGACAAGTAAAAAAAAAAAAAAAATACTTGGGGAAAAAAAGTGAATGAAAAGTGAAAGAAAAAATGTGGGGGGAAAAAGGGGAAAATTTGGAACAAGTGGGGGGGAAAATCGGGGGAAATCAGAAAAAAAATAAAAACTGACAAGTAAAAAAATATATACTTGGAAAAAAAAAAATTATGAAAAGTGAAAGAAAAAAAAAGGTGGAGAAAAAAATGGGAACATTTGGAAAAAATGGGGGGAAATCTGAAAAAAATAAAATACCTGGGAAAAAAAAGGTGAATGAAAAGTGAAAGAAAAAAAAGTGAAAACATTTAGGAAACAAAAATTAAAAATTGTGTTAAAATCACATTGTAAAATTGTGCCTTCAGCTTCACTTCCATAAACATTTGGAGGCGTGTGTTTCATGGCCGTACCCAGCAGACGTTGGAGGCGACGCGTGGCTCTGCCCCAGCCCGTCGATCAGACACTGCAGCAGAGGAGCCAGGTACAGCTCGTTTATGGCGGCCTCCGGCAGCAGCTCGCAGATCCGGCCCACCGTCCACGCCGTCGTGTCCCGCACCACGACCGACGGGTCCTTCATCAGCTCGATCATCGTGGGCATCCCCTTTAAACACAACACACTTACATCAGGGAGATCATCCCCTTTAAACACAACACATTTACATCAGGGAGATTTTTAAACTTGAATGGCCCCGTGCTCACACTGGTTTATTTACAGTCACGTATAGTTGGCGAGCAGCGTCACAAGAGCTGAGAGACTTTTTCCCCAATCGGCGGGAAATGCCAAAAACACATGGACAGTAGGCAAGCTTTTACCCAGAATACCTAAAGCAGCATTACAAAATCTACCGTACTTTCCGGACTATAAGTCGCACTTTTTTTCATACTTTGGCGGGAGCGTCTTATTCAAGTATATACTTTCACATGTCGCTAGAGGGCGCTGCAGGCTAATCGAGCAGCAGAAAGAGTTTGGAGTAAGCGAGAGGCGGAGGTTACTGCAATGAAGTAAACAAAACAAGCTAATCACGAGCTAAAAGCTAGAGCCACAGCGAGAGGAACCTCCTTAACGGAACGCGCATTTTAAATATTGTTTAGAAGTTTTACACATGTTGCAGCAAGTTGTAAACGACCAGGTTAAAGGGATATTTCAGGATTTTTGACATTGGGCCTCATTTCCTAGTTATCCAGAGTGTTGTTGATGTCTGGAGATATTTTTTTCTTAAATTCATGCAGTTCTTATATTTGAAGAGTCTAGTTGCGCTAGGCTAATGCTAGGCTAGTGCATGTCTATGGTATCAGTTAGCCTGCATTAAAAACAGTCTGACCCACTCCACAGTGCACCTGAGGTAAATCACTTATAACACCAGACTAACCATATAAATGTCTGTGTTAATAGAATAATGTTTGAAATATAACTGACCTTGTATCACATGAATTACCGCATTTTGAGGGACTATTTTCTCGCAGATCACTCCGCCGCTGCGTTAGCTTACAGCCACGAAGCTGATGCTGCTCAAATATAAGTTATTTTAAATGATTCTATTAACACAGACATTTATATGGTTAGTCTGGTGTTATAAGTGATTTACCTCAGGTGCACTGTGGAGTGGGTCAGACTGTTTTAATGCAGGCTAACTGATACCATAGACATGCACTAGCCTAGCATTAGCCTAGCGCCACTAGACTCTTCAAATATAAGAACTGCATGAATTTAAGAAAAAAATATCTCCAGACATCAACAACACTCTGGGCCTAATTTCCTACTTATCCAATGTAAAAAAAAATCCTGAAATATCCCTTTAAAGCAGTGAGTGCTCTGATGCTCGAATTCGGCTGAAACAACATGCAGCTATTGTCCTCGGATTTGTAGCTTATACTGGTTTAGTTCAAGGGCTTATTCTATTGCAAATGGCCTCGACTATTGCATTACGATCGTTTTTTGTGCCGGTCCAGCCCAGGTCGTTGCCAAGGCGATTGATTTGGAGGGAGATGGAGAGTTTGGCTTGTTCTTTATGCTATAGCCATCTGATCTGTTTATGTGACGTTAACATACCAGACTCCTATTCAGTTTTTTGTTTATGCTTCATGTAGCTAACCATCAATGTGTTACGTTAGCATACCACGCCTACTCATCTGGTTGTTTTTTTTCATTAGGCAATGCTTGACTAGTGCGTCTTATAGTCCGGAGAATACGCTAATCGATATTATCCTTGCTCACGATACTTTCAGAGCCTTTACAGAGCGACGCGGCGACGGGCCTGACCTGGATGATGATGGGCTTGAGGTGGTTGAGCTCTGGTCCCTCCAGGATGGAGCCGAAGGCCATGACGGAGGCGTCGCGGTACCTCCAGTCCGGGTGTTTGATGTTCTCCTTGATGAAGGGCAGGACGTGAGGAACGACGTCGTCTTCACAGCAGGTGGCCAGCAGCATGAGGCAGACTCCGGCCGCTTTGCAGGGGTTCCAGTCGTCATCGTCATCGTTCTCGTCCTAAAACATCAGACACTTTACTGCCACACTTCTAGGTTTCATCTGAATTTCTTTGAGATTAGCCCTACTACAAAGGCCGTTAATGTAAAGTTTTAATGCTCAGAAAAGCTTTCATTCTGGTGAGGGCAGTTATGGTTATTAGGACAATACCAGTCTAGTATCGGAAAAATTTAAGTATCGAAAACAGGAACTGAAAAAACCAAGTGTTAAAAGGGAGAGATAAATCAAATAGTTTTTAATGAAAATTTTTTACTCTAACTTTTTTTTTGGCCTCAAATCTTTTGTAATTTTCTAAATTTTTTCCTATTTTTTCCATTACAAATTTTTTACAATTTCCTCCATTTTTTCCAGTTTATTCCCATTATTTCCCTTTTTTGCGACAATTTCTCAAATTTTTCCCCAGATTATTCCCCATTTATGACACGTTTCTTGACTTTGGAGATGAACCTGATCTTTCACACATTATTGTTCTGTTTTCTGCTTCTGGACAAATATTTTAGTATCGGTATCGAAAACCAAGTATCAGTAAAGGGACTATACGGAGTTTAAAAATGTTTAAGCTAAGTATTTTCCTCCTACATGTTCCAGCCATGTCCTAATGAGCCCAGACCTGTTCACCACAACTGCCTCCACAATCCTGCACTGGCACTCAGGAAGGTGTTACTTCAGGTCTGAAGTGCTGCAGTTACACGTTAGACCTGACGTGGCAGCAGTGAGCATAAAATGACCAACTTGCATATAGTCCCTTTAAGGCACTTTTAGGGGTTTGAGGTGTGAAAACATAAAACAATATTTATTATTGAAATGTGATGAAAATGTGTTTAAACTCAATAGGTTTTGTAGAATAAAGTGATACATGTAATGAAAAGATCAAATTATTTTTAAAAGAAATAAAACACTCGGACACACAAATATGCACGTCATGTCATTGACCCACTTATGGTTTTTAGCCTGTTTGGTGTTAGCACTTATGGTTTTTACCTGTTTGGTGTTAGCACTTATGGTTTTTACCTGTTTGGTGTTAGCACTTATGGTTTTTAGCCTGCTGTTACCTGTTTGGTGAGCGTCTGGTTGAGGATGGGGACCAGATACTGCAGCGCTCCTTTGGCGTAGAACTTGCTGGTGTGCTCTGGGGGGCGCCCTTGCTCCGAGGCCTGTGATTGGACGAGACAGAGCTTCAGTTTGTATTGATCCATAAAAAAAATAAAAAAATAAAAACATTTGTAAATTATCGACAAAGAGAAAGCAATCCACGTTTTCCATCAGATTTAAGTTTAACAGTTATTCTCGTGACGCCGACACTTCAGAGAAAGACTCATGACTCTTGGCAAAGTTATAAAACCCAAAGTTTGTCTCTTTTCCGTGAGGACAAACAGCAGCACCTCAGACGCCTCGATGGCCAGGTCCATCTCCTCGTCACAGACGTTGGACCAGAACTCGATGCCCTGCAGAGCCACCTCGTCGATGTCGCTCTTCATCGCCTCGATCGTGATCTGAGAAACACATCCACAGGTGAGTCACAGGGCTGTGGGGCTCACTCTATCCACTCGCCGCTCAGTGATGACAGGTGATATTCTGTGCTCAATATCAAACCTCACATATTTAACTCTCATATTACTGCCTTCAGTCACATCTCCATGGAGACGAGCTGGAGGCGCTCCCAGTAAACAATCAAACCGTAATCAAACCGGGCTCTGATTATTTGCTTTAAGTTCTGTCTGAACAAAGCTTTACCGTCACTGTTAAGCTTTAGGGTTAGATTCTGTGGCACAAACACTGGGTTTATCCAGCAGAAGATCAAATCAATGCCACAAACGCAGAAAAATAAACTTACATATTTATTAAAGATTTGCAAACGTTTAATCAAACAGAAGAGAGAGGATTGTTTGTTTTTCTGGTCTAAAATGTCTGTTTAAGACCAGAACTTCTGCACCAACAACTGGGGAGCAATGTCGTAATTTCCAATACATTTAGATTTAATGATAGTTTAACCCTGACCTGACCGAGCGCGTCCTCCAGTTCAACATTACCCAGATCTAAGAGCTTCTTCAAACAAGAAAAGCATCAAAACAGCGACGAAAACGAGGATGAAAATGCAGTAAAAACACGACAAAACGATTCAAAAATGTGATAAAAACACAGCAACAATGAACAGTTTTGCAGGTCTTAGCTTTCAAATTAGGGCTTTTAGGTTAAAGTAGAAGTGGGAACCTCTGTGTAGCTCATGATTCGATACGATACGCGATACATGGCTCACGATAACGATTATCTCACGATACGCCGATACTGCGATAATCGATATATTGCATAAAAATAACCTACGATACATCACGATTAAAAACATGCTACTTTTAACCTTTATTTGAACATACTACATATTATTCATCATTTACATTTCTTTTCATGAGCTTTGTACCACTTTTATAAATGATCCCTGACTTACTCACTGAAATGGGTCATAGATCTGTCAGTGACTTCATTTACATTTAAATAAACAAGAAACCACAGTCCTGTTTAAAAAGGAATAAATCAACCCCAGATTAATCTTCTTTATAAAAACTCTCATTAAAAGTAATGTATTTGTGTGACAGTGTTTGGTCCAAGTGCTTAAAACTGTAGTGCTGCCCCCTGCTGGTCTGACTGAATTCTTGATCATTGTTGGCCTCTATTGACTGTGAAAACAGTGGAGCACTGCTGCCTCATTAATATGCATGACGTTGCTAATTAATATGCAATAACGTCATCAAAAGTATCGATCTCGGAATAAAAAGTATCGGTATCGTATCGTCCCCAAAATATCGAAATACATCAGAAAATCGATATATTGTCACAGTCCTAGGTTAAAGTGGGGGGTAAGAGGTTAATGAAGGGACTTACGGCGAAGAGCGCGGGGCCCATGTACGCCTCCATGTACTGGTAATACAGAGACATGATCTTCACCAGGTTCTGCAGCGCCGCCACTCGCACCTGAGGGAGAGAGAGGGGGGAGAGAGAGGGGGGAGAGAGAGGGGGGAGAGAGAGGGGGGGGAGAGAGGGGGAGAGAGAGGGGGGAGACTGTCAGACACCAGTCCAAACCCAGGCAAAGAGCTGAGGGGAGCAGACTGACCCTTGTGTCCGGACACTGCGTGGCCTCACACACCACCTGCATGATGAAGTGTCGCTCCGACTGAAACACAGGAGAGGAGAGTTAGACACAACAGAAGGATCAGCGGAACAGGCAGGACTCGAACTCGGGACAGTTTCACTACGTCAGAGGTTCATCAGAAGCTCAGGAAGTGACTAACGACCCAAAACGGAAAAAAACAGTATAAGCTTATTGTAAATTATGTAAATAGCTATGTGGACTATTTTGAATTATATTCCATATGATTATAAAGGACTTAAGACTAAGTAATACTTTATTAAGTCAGTTGTAAATATTTAATTGTATTGCAACAAAAAGTTATTAGTGGAAAATCGCAATAAAATCGAAATCGCAATATTGATTTTTGGCAAAATGGTTCAGCCTAGCTCTGACTCTGGTGGGATTTTCTGTGGAAGAAAAGCGAACTCTAGAAAAGTGACAAATAGCCCCAGTCTCTCCCACAGCTACTTTACTGTTGCTACGTTTACAGCAGAAATCATGACCTGATTCTGGAGACATGACTGACGTGACTAAACTGATATATACACACGATCTGATATTCATATAACCGGATTACTCTGACATGTGCATAAACTAACCACTGCTCTCAATGAGTTTTTTTACCTGGTTAAATAAAGGTTTAATAAAGTAAAGGAAAATCAAACAAAAAGCCAAACTAATGTCAAAGAGCAATAGATTTAATGAAAGCACAAAACCAACAAAGTTATCAATGAAATAAAGCCCAAATGTGTTTGTGTAGAAATGCATCGAGTGGTTAGAGCTGCAGCACATATGCAGAACACCGAGGATTTGTGGAACTGTGTTTAATAGAAGTTGTTTTACTTGGCTGAGATCAGACAGTTATGAAGGAAAATAAAGCACTGGTTTGAACCTGGACCTTTGACTTTCTAGGGTGGCACAGCGGTTAGTGCTCGTGCCTCACAGCTAGAAGTTCGATTCCCACCTGGACGGGGCCTTTCTGTGTGGAGTTTGCATGTTCTCCCTGTGTCTGCATAGGTTTCCTCTACCACTAAAAACATGTACAATAGGCCAGGATGAGAGTGTGTTTGAGAGTGCGCATGGGGGACGACGGATGGAAATTAGACCAAGGCTACATCCGGCGTTTTGTGTTTATTAACCTGCACTGTAATAATAAACTAAAGGTGTTTAACGCCACATGGGCACAAATACAGAGGCGCAATCACCTCCACCTGGTTCTGCAGGAGGGAGGGGAGAGAGTTCAGTCGCTCATGCAGAACCCAGAGTTTTGGATTGATTTCTGAAGTTAATATTGACGCATCAGCTCTGATCATCCTCTCCAGTTATCGGATTTAACTGACCATGTCACTGGTAGCAGCAGTAGAAACAGCTGAAGTAACTGAAGTACTCGCAGTACTTGTACCTCTTTATCGAAGTTGGCCTTGGTGAACTCCAGAGAGTTGAGCAGGGCGTTGGTAGCTGCCAGTTTGACGTTGTTGCTCGGCTCCTCTTTCCTCATGCCCTGGATTATGGCCGTGAGGATCTGGTTGGAGTTCTCCTGGAGGTGCTCCGGGTCCTGGAAGAGACCGCACTGTTCAAATACACACCTATGCAGTACAAGTACACAGGTACATGAGGAAATACACATGTACCCGATGGCCTCCAGCGTGCTCTCCCTCATGCGTATGTGTAGTAGTAGTTATAGTAGTAGTAGCAGCAGTAGTTGTAGTAGTAGTAGCAGTAGTAGTAGTAGTAACAGTAGTAGTAGCAGCAGTAGTAGTAGTAGTAGTAACAGTACTCACGATGTCCTGGCAGATGTAGCCGATGGCCTCCAGCGTGCTCTCCCTCATGTGTAGCAGTAGCAGTAGTTATAGCAGTAGCAGTAGTAGTAGTAGTAGTAGTAGTAGTAGTAGTAGTAGTAACAGTAGTAGTAGCAGCAGTAGTAGTAGTAGTAGTAACAGTACTCACGATGTCCTGGCAGATGTAGCCGATGGCCTCCAGCGTGCTCTCCCTCATGTGTAGCAGTAGCAGTAGTTATAGCAGTAGCAGTAGTAGTAGTAGTAGTAGTAGTAGTAACAGTAGTAGTAGCAGCAGTAGTAGTAGTAGTAGTAGTAGTAGTAGTAGTAGTAGTAGTAGTAGTAGTAGTAGTAGTAGTAGCAGTAGTAGTAGTAGTAGTAGTAACAGTAGTAGTAGCAGCAGTAGTAGTAGTAGTAGTAACAGTACTCACGATGTCCTGGCAGATGTAGCCGATGGCTCCAGCGTGCTCTCCCTCATGTGCTCGGTGCTCTGGGGGTTGGTCATGTTCTTCATGAGGTCCTGGACGAGGTCGGGCCACTGGTTCACAGGGATCTCAGCACAGGCGATGCCGGCCACGCACTGGGAGGCCGAGGAGGGCCGGTAGTTCTCCGTGCCCAGGGTCTGCAGCACCTACAGGAGCACACAGGTTGTTTTGTTTCTTTTATTCATGGATGGTTTAAAGGTCTTACATATTTCTTGATCTCCTTGCGTGCGTTTCCGTCGATGGCCAGCCACCGCTGCTGATACTGCGTCTTGAGCTCGGGGTCTTTGGACGTCACAGAGTTTTTGATCTGCAGTCCGGCCGCGACCCGAGCCACCTGCGTGTTCCCGGGGTTCGCCAGCACCTTGGAGAGCTCCACCAGGAACAGCGGCTGGAGAGACGAGAGACAGGAGAGGTTAAACAGGACCAGACTTCCATAGACCACACTGAAGAGACAGGAGAGGCTAAACAGGACCAGACTTCCATAGACCACACTGAAGAGACAGGAGAGGTTAGAACAGGACCAGACTTCCATAGACCACACTGAAGAGACAGGAGAGGCTAAACAGGACCAGACTTCCATAGACCACACTGAAGAGACAGGAGAGGTTAACAGGACCAGACTTCCATAGACCACACTGAAGAGACAGGAGAGGTTAGAACAAGACCAGACTTCCATAGACCACACTGAAGAGACAGGAGAGGTTAAACAGGACCAGACTTCCATAGACACACTGAAGAGACAGGAGAGGTTAAACAGGACCAGACTTCCATAGACCACACTGAAGAGACAGGAGAGGTAGAACAGACCAGACTTCCATAGACCACACTGAAGAGACAGGAGAGGTTAGAACAAGACCAGACTTCCATAGACCACACTGAAGAGACAGGAGAGGTTAAACAGGACCAGACTTCCATAGACCACACTGAAGAGACAGGAGAGGTTAAACAGGACCAGACTTCCATAGACCACACTGAAGAGACAGGAGAGGCTAGAACAAGACCAGACTTCCATAGACCACACTGAAGAGACAGGAGAGGTTAAACAGGACCAGACTTCCATAGACCACACTGAAGAGACAGGAGAGGTTAAACAGGACCAGACTTCCATAGACCACACTGAAGAGACAGGAGAGGTTAGAACAAGACCAGACTTCCATAGACCACACTGAAGAGACAGGAGAGGTTAAACAGACCAGACTTCCATAGACCACACTGAAGGACCAGACTTCCATAGACCACACTGAAGAGACAGGAGAGGTTAGAACAAGACCAGACTTCCATAGACCACACTGAAGAGACAGGAGAGGTTAAACAGGACCAGACTTCCATAGACCACACTGAAGAGACAGAGAGGTTAAACAGACCAGACTTCCATAGACCACACTGAAGAGACAGGAGAGGTTAAACAGACCAGACTTCCATAGACCACACTGAAGAGACAGGAGAGGTTAAACAAGACAGACTTCCATAGACCACACTGAAGAGACAGAGAGGTTAAACAAGACCAGACTTCCATAGACCACACTGAAGAGACAGGAGAGGTTAAACAAGACCAGACTTCCATAGACCACACTGAAGAGACAGGAGAGGTTAAACAGACCAGACTTCCATAGACCACACTGAAGAGACAGGAGAGGTTAAACAAGACCAGACTTCCATAGACCACACTGAAGAGACAGGAGAGGTTAAACAAGACCAGACTTCCATAGACCACACTGAAGAGACAGGAGAGGTTAAACAAGACCAGACTTCCATAGACCACACTGAAGAGACAGAAGGTAAACAAGACCAGACTTCCATAGACCACACTGAAGAGACAGGAGAGGTTAACAAGACCAGACTTCCATAGACCACACTGAAGAACTAAAGGCTCGGTTCCACCTGCTCTACCTGCATTTTAATGTTTCCACCGGCCCATTTGACAGTTCACTGGTACTTTTTTTAGTACCTGCTTGGCCCTGGTACAAACCAGGCCAAGCAGGTGCTGTTTCCGCAGCAAAAAGCAAAGCCGTATCCATGGATACGCCCTGGTAACCGTGGATACAGTATCAGATTCTACAGAGTAATGGAAACACAACCAGGCTGAGTAGAGTAAAGTCGGGCTGGAGCCAGAACTCTCAAACTCAGAGGCAAACGTGTATTTCACATTTGCAAATAGTGATGTCACGGTATGAACATTTTACCTCACTGTTATTGTGACCAAAATTATCAACGGTTTTCGGTAATAATAATAATAATAATAAATAATAATAATAATAATATTATTATTATTATTATTAGACTAGGGCTGTGGATATGGACAAAATATCATCTCGATATAACTTTCAGAAAAATAAAAAGGTCATAATACAAAAGAGCAGTTTTATTGATGAAAATCTATCGTTTAGATCTTGCTTTGTCGATATTAATATCGTGAATGTTCATACCTCGATACGATACTTCTTTCAGCCCTAATACAGACACAATGGCATTTGAAAATGCCACAGCAACAGTTTGCTACAGCGAGACTGGGACAAACTGA
This sequence comes from Neogobius melanostomus, assembly GCA_007210695.1. Classification (NCBI taxonomy): domain Eukaryota; kingdom Metazoa; phylum Chordata; class Actinopteri; order Gobiiformes; family Gobiidae; genus Neogobius; species Neogobius melanostomus. Next base: position 215,642 of record VHKM01000333.1, on the reverse strand, counting down.
TCTGAGCAATAAAGTCGCCCAATACAATAAAATCAGTGTATTTTAGTTTCACATATTTGTTATGCACAAGTTCTACTGATCAGATTATGTGAGTTGTTCATATAAATTCATGTCTTTAATGTAGAAAAGTCCAGATAATCTTGGTTAATGTTTTTCCTTTACAGTTTATAATAGCTCACCTATTATTGATAACATCTCACATCTATAACTGCAAGACTGAGCTCACTCTTGTATGAAACTGTGACCCAGGCCTTCATCACGACCCGGCTGCATTACTGTAAAGCACTTTACTTTGGGGCGAGTCCTGTATTTCCCGACTGCAGCTGCACGTCTTTGAACTCGCACTTTAATCTTCCCCGGCTGTGCACTTTGGGATCCATTTTAAATTCCTTTTATCTGTTTCTAAATGCTTCAGTGGTGCTGCTCCTTTGTCCCTCTCTGAGCTCCTTTATTAATACGACACGCCCTGTACCTGTTTATAAAGCTCTTCTTAAAACTCTGCTCTTTAAGTTGGCCTTTGGTTCACCCTGAGAATGTTTAAATGTGCTTTTAGTGTCATTTTAACTGTTTTATATATCGTAAGGTATTTGTATTTTGTAGCACTTTACTCAGCCTGGTTGTTTTTAAAGCACGTTATAAAGTTGCAGTTGCAGACTTTAATAACCTCACACTGGAGAAAAGGGGACCTATGTATTCATAACTACTTCTAAGAAAGTCTCCTGGTATCGGTTAATATCGGATATCTGCAGTATCGGTATCAGAACAGTTGGATCGGTGCATCTTCATACTCAACGGTAAATTATCCCCAAATACACATGGAATACAATGAAACAAAGTATTCTACTAGAAGCAGGCGGTAAATGTAGATAAATAAACTAATAATTCTGGATGGACTCACCAGGTTCTGAGTCGCCGCTTGCTCCAAAAACTTCTGCGCCGCCTCCAGCTCATTTCGGTCTGAAACAGAAGAGTCAGAGTCACATCACTGCAGAGACAGTTACACCTGCACTTTGTGGAAATCAGGGCTGAACCGCTCAGTGTTTCCTAAAGCAGCTCTTCAGCCGTTAGCATCAGGGGGAACTGTGGATCATGTTATGGAGTTGCCACTAGGGGGCACTATGGGATCAAATTGCTTTTTTTTAAATTAAGGAAGAATGATGTTGTTCTCAGCGGGTGTCATTCTATTGCTCAAAATGACAAAGAGAGAATTAGGGCAGGCGAGCTCTGGATCTGTTGAGAGGGATCCTCCCAACGGGCTCGTGATCCTCGTCTTGTAACGCACCACAGCAAAGGAACTAGGGCTGCAACTAACGATTATTTTGTAATCGATTAATCTATCGATTATTTTTACAATTAATCGATTGGCTGTGAATGGTGTATGAAAATGTTTTTTTTTTTTTCATCACATGCAGCTAAAATGGCGCCTCTTAGCGCTAATTCTGCTTCTGATTGGATGAGACACAGTAAGATATTCATGAAATTTACAATGTACAAACACTACAGACCATAACTATAAAAACAAAATTACTACATTTTCATGTCATTTTAGCTCCATTTGAGTCTGTGTGAACCAAAAACGAAAAATAGTTGTCGACTATTTCAATAATTGATTAGTCGTCGATTAATCGATTAGTTGTTTCAGCCCTAATAGGAACATTATCTACAAAATCAGCTAGTTAGGGCAGCTGTGTAAGGGTTTGCTGAGGAGCTACTGCCCTCTACAACTGGCCCGCTCTACACCTGGCTTTGTAACGCACTACACTGTGTAGGGCTTACATAATAAATGTACATAATAATATTCACGGAGTATAATATGTATATTAATCCGTCTTTTTAACATAAAACTAGTGACTTTTGGTAATGCTAACAATGTTACCATGGTAACCATCTGAAAGAAATGTAATGATCTCCTTTTGTTGCTTTGTACTAGACTTCGTACATGAAACTAGACCGTTGTTGTAATTGTGCTTCTTTTCTGTTGATGTACGAACACTTCAAACAGTGTTTTGTAAGTTATAGTTCTTTGTAAATAGTTTGTAAGTGTGTAGCATTATCATAGTTGTTTTGTAATTAGTATTGCTCTGTTTGGGGTATGGTCGGAGGCTGTGGGTGTGTAGGGTCTATTTTGTTCCACTATGTTCTTGTGAAATGATGATTTTAATTGTATTGATTTTGGGGGCGGGGCTTATAAGCTCTTGCTCCGGCCCACTCCTTTTGAGTGTTTGCTGCTCAAATAAACTAATAAACTAAACTAATTAAAGTTAATAAATTCTTCGCTGATCAACTCTCTTCACAGAATGAACAGCTGCTAGTTTGAGGTTTTATCATTTAAACGGTGATTTTGCTCATGGACGAAGCACATTTTACTCTGAGAACAACTGGGACTGATCCTCATATCAGTGGATCGTTTGTAAAGAGCAAAAGGTCAAAGTTCTTATGACCAAATGCTACATTTCTTTATGCCACAAACAACAACTGAGAGCACATTTCACTCAACATGTGCAAACCTTACAGGAATGTTCATGATGAATGAATTTATCGATGAGTCGTCATCACGGGCTTAATCTATTTAAGTTATGCTGACGTACAGACTTTAAGGCCTTTGTATCTGGCACAATTAACTTAATGACTTTAATGCGGAAACACTGGATTTAGACGAGTTTAGGTTTTGCACTGGAGATGAATGTTAGTTTAAAACTCATTCTGACAAACACAGATTTCTGAAACCATTTTAAATCCAGACGCGCTTCACAAAACAGGATTACCTTTAAAGATGCAGAACCTTAATATTTGTGCATATTTATGACACTCCAGGATCAGTTGTTTTTATGGGTTTGTACCAGAAACTGTTCAGAAACCCCAAAACAACGGATTCTGGATCATCATACGCCATCATAACGCCACTGTGAGGGAAAGCAAAGGAGCCATAAAACCACCGAGTCACTAAAGGGTCACATATGCACTAACATTTATTTTAAGTTTATTGGAATAGGGACAAGTATGTCACATAAGCTAATGTTACATACTACAACATTTTAGCCAAAGCTAATTCTCAATGTCCGTCCCTAGTTGGGCCTTTACATAAAAATTAAACAATACATGGTTAAAACATAATTAAAACACATATCATAATAATACAGTACAACACAAACACAGCAGAGCAGACGGTCAGTGGTCACATTTCTGACTTCTGATTAAAGAGTCTTTAAGGGATAGTTCAGGATGTTTGACACTGGGCCTCATTTCCTAGTTATCCAGAGTGTTGTTGATGTCTGGAGATATTTTGTTCTTAAATTCATGCAGTTCTTATATTTGAAGAGTCTAGTGGCGCTAGGCTAATGCTAGGCTAATGCATGTCTATGGTATCAGTTAGCCTGCATTAAAACAGTCTGACCCACTCCACAGTGCACCTGAGGTAAATCACTTATAACACCAGACTAACCATATAAATGTTAGTTAGTTATTTATTTATTTAAAAGGACAACGGACAGGTACATTAAAAAGATGGCTGCCCCAGATTTAGCACAATGCTAATTTCCATCTGTAGTCCTTATACAATCAAAAATACAATTAAAATACAAAACATAGACAATATACATTTGTGCAATATACAGTAAAAAGTGCAGATAAAAAGTGCCAGTTGCATTCATAAAGTGCAGAATGACAAAGTGCAACAGTTTTCATAATTATTTTGTAGCTATACATAATTAGCACATAGATACAATGGTTTTTAACACTAATAGTGTGGTGGCCATCAGACGATACCCGCGAGGGTAACACCTGATGGCCAAGTACTCATCTGGTACTTTTAGTGCGAGCAGGACTGTTGATCTAAAAGCCAGTCTTTAACTGCCCGTGAAAAACTGTGGAAATCTGCATTGTTCTTTAGATTGTCTGGGAGCCCATTCCATTCTTTAGTGGCTTTGTAGGAAAAGGCTGATTGAGAGAAGGCAGACTTTCTCTTAGGAACATTGCAGTCTCCCCTGGACACAGATCTTAATGCTCTGTTGGTTAGCTGTGAGCGAAGCTGTACATATGTTTTTAGGGGGAGTGGGGCAGTATCATTAAGAATCTTATGAACCAAACGTACATCGGAATACCTGATCAGATTGTCAAAGCTTAGTATGCTGTATTTTTCAAGTATATTGCAGTGATGGTACCGGCGGGGCTTTTTATCCAGGACTTTCAAAGCCTGGTTATACAACGATCTAAGGGGTTTAAAACCGTTGTTTTAGCTTGAGACCATGAGGACACACAATACATGATATGAGATATAATCATTGCATTAAGATATGATTTAGCTGCTTCCAATGACAAAGAGCTCCTGATGTGCTGGAAGTTGGCGATGTTAAATTTCAGAACGCGGCAAACCTTTTTAACATGGTTTTTAAAATTAAGGGTAGGATTCAGTATTACACCTAGGTACTTGATTTCTTGGACTTTCTGTGTTAATAGAATCATTTAAAATAACTTATATTTGAGCAGCATCAGCTTCGTGGCTGTAAGCTAACGCAGCGGCGGAGTGATCTGCGAGAAAATAGTCCCTCAAAATGCGGTAATTCATGTGATACAAGGTCAGTTATATTCAAACATGATTCTATTAACACAGACATTTATATGGTTAGTCTGGTGTTAAGTGATTTACCTGTTTTTAATGCAGGCTACTAGTTACCATAGACATGCACTAGCCTAGCATTAGCCTAGCATCACTAAGCTCTTCAAACATAAGGACTGCAAGAATTTAAAAAAATAAAATAAAAAAAATCTCCAGAAATTAGGGATGGTCCGATATGAAAATGTTCTGCCGATATCGATATCTGCCGATATTTATTTTGACGTTAAAACTCAATAGAAAGACTTACTCAAATGTTAAGTGCAAATTATCATTCCACTATTGGAAAATAAACATTACAATGCTTGGTGTGTCTGGGACTCACTGTCTCACACACTATGACGGAACAAACAATCCTTTTTATTAGAAAAATATTGAGTCCCTCAAAATGCGGCAATTCATGTGATACAAGGTCAGTTATATTTCAAACATGATTCTATTAACACAGACATTTATATGGTTAGTCTGGTGTTATAAGTGATTTACCTCAGGTGCACTGTGGAGTGGGTCACACTGTTTTTAATGCAGGCTAACTGATACCATAGAAATGCTTTAGCCTTGCCCTAGCCTAGCGCCACTAGACTCTTCAAATATAAGAAATGCATGAATTTAAGAGAAAAATATCTCCAGACATCAACAACACTCTGGATAACTAGGAAATGAGGCCCTATGTTAAAAATCCTGAAATATCCCTTTAATGTTCTTTTATCACTTGCATAGTGCTCCTTTAAACCATATTGATAAGGATCCAGTAAATATGCGGCGAGCTTTGGGGACGTGTCGAAGCGAGCACAGGCGGCGCGTCGACGCTCTGCCAAAACTCTCCAAAAGGTTTTTATAATTACAAACGCGCCTCGCTAAATAATCAAGTCAAACGAGTCGCTCCGCTGTAAAAACAACATCTGAAAACTGTCTGGAGCGATCGGGCGAAGGTGAAACTAGGTCAGCGCGGCGAGGCCTCCAGTTCAGGAGTTACTGAAACCACAGGGCAAACTTCACCCAAACATGTCCCATCAGGCGACCCAGACCAACGGGAGACGCTGCAGCGACAAAATAACTTTCCTCTAATGAATCTTTAACCTAAACCTAAACACTTCTGGCAATTGTTACGTTTGTCACATTGCGTTCTCATCCTTGTTATTTTGACGCCTTTAGATTTGGGTAAAGCCAAACTGGAGAAAATGGCCTTGATTAAACATTGCCATGGAGGAAATTGTAACTTCAGGCCATTTTACAGTCTGGAAAGACAAAAAGATCAGCACAGCTTGAATGCTTCCAGTCAATTTTATTTCGCACACCACGAAAGTGACGTTTCAGGCCACAAGTCAGCCCTTCATCAGACTTAAACCAGGAAGAGAAAACACCTGTATTTGTAGTGCCTCTAATGAGGTCACATGACCAAAACACAATTTGTAACATACATTTTTTTAAACCGAAAAGGTACCTTTACAAAGTTGTAAACAAGATATATGAAGCATCAGAAATAGAGCCTCATATGGCACAGTATTTAGTAATTAAAAGGCGGTGGCAAATACCCACAGAGTGATAGATGGTAGAAATATATACAAACATATACAGTTAAAAAGCGAACCACAGGTGTATATACATTGTACACAATTATGTACATTTTATATTAAAAGAACAATATTTTTTGTATTAAAACCGATCCGAATGCAGAGAGGAATGACACAGTGCAATCAACAATCTCTTCCTGGTTTACGTCTGATGAAGGGCTGACTTGTGGCCTGAAACGTCACTTTCGTAGTGTGCGAAATAAAATTGACTGGGAGCATTCAAGCTGTGTGGATCTTTTTGTCTTTTTCAAATCAGTGTTTTGGATCCCGTATGCTTTTCAGGTCTCAGTGATGCTCAACCTTCACATTTTACAGTCTGGGACATCATCTGCAGACCCACGTTTTATTCCACAGTTCAGGACTTCACATTTGGAAGGATTTGTTGATGTCCGATTGCTAGTCAAAAGATTCTAACCCCACCGAAAACAATATGAAACTGATTTAAACTGATTTTTTTTTTCACTTCAAAGTCATTTATTAAAAAATAAAACAAGATATCTAAAAATTACTCTGAAAAAGCTCTGTATCGACACCGTCACAACATAAACCATTCAGTACAGTCTATTATTCAGATTCCATAGCCACGGATTTAAGCTTTTCAGGTCATTTTAACGCACATTTCCGTATGAAAATGTTAGCCCTACATGTCCCGTACATTTGTGTGGGTGGATCTACAGCACAGGTTGGACAGTGAGGTCAACAGATTCATGATTGTAGTCCCTGCAGCAAAGATTACACCAATTTGGCTCGTTTTTCCGGCTCTGACGCGGTCCCGGAGCTGTCACTCTCCTCCCGCCGGCCTGCAGAGCTCCACCCTCGGCCCGATGGGGTCGAACAGCCCCGGCACGGTCACACTAACACCCCGACGCCCTGTATAACGGGTCCTGGGCCAAATAAAAGCCCATTTAAGGGGGTTACGAAAGCCTGAAGCGTGGGGACTGCGTTAGCCGCGGTTAGCCCGTTCGAATTAGCCGCCCCGGGAATGACTCAAAATAAACCCGTAAACAAACTACAGGGAGGGGGTTAGACGTGTGTTTAGACTCGTCTCCTCTCGGGGCAGGTGTGGAGGCGTGTGCCCGAGGTGGAGTCCCCCGGTGCGGCCTGAGAGCAGCGGACACCGGGGACATGCGTGTGACGCCGCTAACGCTAGGTTTAAGGCTAACGGGAGCTAACGGCGGCTAACAGGCGTGGGCAGGGTCCGAGCAGGTGCCCAGGCTCTGCGGAGTGTGTGCCCGGGCTCTGTGGCGCACAGGGCGGGGAGAGGAGAACCAGAGCACCGGGACTGACGCTTCTACAGCGGGGGGAACACACCGGCACACGGCTCAAAGTGACGCCCGGGTCGGGGCTCGATCTGCGGCGTGCTGCGACAGTTCAGGCCGTGGGAACTTTAGCGGCAGTTAGCATCGGGAGCTACTGACAGTTCCCTCCTCACAAACTTCACACAGCACTTTCATATTGTTACCCTTTGCCCCTGGCTATTTTAATTACCCTTTATTCTGTGTATGCCTTAAATAAACGTTTTGTTTTTTAAAAATCATTCACACCGGACTTTAGCCCCGCGCATTAGCCTCCCACACGCCGGGGAAGGAGCCTCATCGGCGGCGTGGGGCGCAGTCACGGGTCGCTGTAGCTTTAGCATCAGCCTTAGCAGCATTTAGCAGCTGCGGCTAATGTCACACTTCCTTCCTTCCCCGCTGCTCCTCCAGAACCAGCGGCGCAGGGACCGGGCCCGGGCCCAGGCAGCAGCCCTCACCGCGGCGAGGCCCCGGCCCCAGCGCCCGGCTCAGGGCGGTACTCACCCGGGAGACCGTCTTCTCCAGGATGGTGATGAGCTCCATGACTGTGGGCTCAGTCCGCTGCTGTTGCTGCCGCCGCTGTGGGTCCTCGAGGCGGGTGGGGGCGGTTCAGGAGGGCGCCGGGTCCTGTGCGCGGCCTGTGGGGTGCTCCGTGGGTACTCTGCGGGGTGTTTACGGCCTGTTTTTGGGCTGTTTTCGGGTGTTTCAGAGGGAGGATTACACGGCGGCGGTGAAGCTCCTGACACAGAAAAGGCCGCGCGCTCTTCTCCCGCTGAAGATTATCACGCACACTGACGTCACTACGTCCGCGCGACATGTGTTTTTAAAAATTCACGGGTTTTATTTTTATTTTATTTTTTCTTTTGTCTCTATATTCATACTGTAATATTAAACTATAAGTAAGTAAGTTTAACCCGTTAACCCCCGCGCGAACGGAGCGCATTTTCTCCATAGTTCGGCTTTACCCAAATCTAAAAGCTGCTTGAAAAAAGTGTCAAAATAGCGACAAAAACGGAAAAAAACAAAAGGCAAGCAAAAATGTGACCAAAAAAACAACGACAAAGAAGCAACAAAAGAGTGACAAAAACATGATGAAAACACGACAAAATTGCGGTAACGACGTGACAAAAAAGTCACGGTCACTTTAGCTTTCAAGTGAAGCATTTTAGCTTTTCGATTTAGGTAAAGCTGAACTGGAGAAGATGCCCTTGGTTCAGGCGGGGTCTACTGCGACGTGGAGTACCTCACTAAATATACAGCCTATTATATTAATCGGACTCCTTCTCTCAGGCTCTTTACGGCGGCCTCACAAACGCACCCTCTCTTTAATCTCTGCCTCCAGCATCTATGAGAGTTCAAAGCTATATTTATTTAAACCTACAGTGACACCTGATACCTGAAACTGTTTCACATACGTGGTGGACTCCCCGCCCTTACTCCGCTTTAGCGTTGTTTAACTGTAGCTGCTTCTTCGCCTTTATGAATGTTAAAGCAAACCTTACGCCCTGAGGTTAAACAAGTTTACCACAAGAAAAGTCTGGACTCCCTGTTCACTCCTAAGGTCTGTCACAGAGTAAATACTCACTCTGTTCCAACGCCTAGGCCTCTACGTGAGGAATAACATAACCTATAAATATTGCCTTTACTACAAAGTCAAATATTTTCTTAGGAGACAAAGCCAGGAGTAGTTACAGAGCTATACATTTAAAACTCGAGACCAGGTGCTGTGTTTTGCAGATTTTATTAAAGAATTATAAAAAGCAAACAGCAGCAGAAAATAACCTTCTGCAGGTGGCCCTGTGAGCTGACCTCGATGAGAACTTTCTCCTTTATAGCCCAACAGGACAAAGCATTATTTCACCCCCTGCGTTCACAGCTGTGGGTTCATCTTAAACACCATTTCAACTGTTATCCGTGCATCTCATGACAGACGAGTGTAAACCATTAACAATATGGAAACCCTCCTTACAACCAACTCAAACTTATGGCCTCGAGGCAAACTGAGGCTCCTCACGAATCACACAAAAGGATTATTATACTGAAGGAAATTAGTTTAAACTTAGCACGACATTTAAAAACAGTGAATATATAAGGAGTAAATACAGTGCCTTGCGAAAGTATTCGGCCCCCTTGAACTTTTCGACTTTTTGCCACATTTCAGGCATCAAACATAAAGATATAAAACTGTAATATTTTGTGAAGAATCAACAACAGGTGGGACACAATCATGAAGTGGAACGAAATTTATTGGATATTTCAAACTTTTTTAACAAATAAAAAACTGAAAAATTGGGCGTGCTAACTTATTCAGCCCCTTTACCTTCAGTGCAGCAAACTCTCTCCAGAAGTTCAGTGAGGATCTCTGAATGATCCAATGTTGACCTAAATGACTAATGATGATAAATAGAATCCACCTGTGTGTAAGCAAGTCTCTGTATAAATGCACCTGCTCTGTGATAGTCTCAGAGGTCAGTTTAAAGCACAGAGAGCATCATGAAGAACAAGGAACACACCAGGCAGGTCCGAGATACTGTTGTGGAGAAGTTTAAAGCCAGATTTGGATACAAAAAGATTTCCCAAGCTTTGAACATCCCAAGGAGCACTGTGCAAGCGATAATATTGAAATGGAAGGAGTATGAGACCACTGCAAATCTACAAAGACCCGGCCGTCCCTCTAAACTTTCAGCTCATACAAGGAGAAAACTGATCAGAGATGCTGCCAAGAGGCCCATGATCACTCTGGATGAACTGCAGAAATGTACAGCTGAGGTGGGAGACTCTGTCCATAGGACAACAATCAGTCGTATACTGCACAACTCTGGCCTTTATGGAAGAGTGGCAAGAAGAAAGCCATTTCTTAAAGATATCCATAAAAAGTGTTGTTTAAAGTTTGCCACAAGCCACCTGGGAGACACACCAAACATGTGGAAGAAGGTGCTCTGGTCAGATGAAACCAAAATCAAACTTTTTGGCAACAATGCAAAACGTTATGTTTGGCGTAAAAGCAACACAGCTCATCACCCTGAACACACCATCCCCACTGTCAAACATGGTGGTGGCAGCATCATGGTTTGGGCTTTTCTTCAGCAGGGACAGGGAAGATGGTTACAATTGATGGGAAGATGGATGGAGCCAAATACAGGACCATTCTGGAAGAAAACCTGATGGAGTCTGCAAAAGACCTGAGACTGGGACGGAGATTTGTCTTCCAACAAGACAATGATCCAAAACATAAAGCAAAATCTACACTGGAGTGGTTCACAAATAAACATATCCAGGTGTTAGAATGGCCAAGTCAAAGTCCTGACCTGAATTCAATCGAGAATCTGTGTAAAGAACTGAAAACTGCTGTTCACAAACGCTGTCCATCCAACTTCACTGAGCTCGAGCTGTTTTGCAAGGAGGAATGGGCAAATATTTCAGTCTCTCAATGTGCAAAACTGATAGAGACATACCCCAAGCGACTTACAGCAGTAATCGCAGCAAACGGTGGCGCTACAAAGTATTAACTTAAGGGGGATGAATAATTGTGCACGCCCAATTTTCAGTTTTTTATTTGTTAAAAATGTTTGAAATATCCAATAAATTTCGTTTCACTTCATGATTGTGTCCCACTTGTTGATTCTTCACAATACTTTCGCAAGGCACTGTATATTGAAGTAAAACAGTTAGAACACAACAGTTGTAATTACTCTATATTTTTACAACCGCTAATACCCACTCTATGTTCTTAAATGTAGGACTTTTCCAACAAAGTGTGTTTGTACACAAACTGAACACACGAGTTTACATATTGAAATTTCATCTTATTACATTATTATTATTATTATTTCATAACATATATCACTATCTGAATTAGCTGAATTTTTTTCACCTTTTTCTGTGACCTGCATTTGTGGTTTCTGTTCCACATTGTTTTCCTGGATACTTTTGTCTTTGCCGTGTTTTTGTGGAGGTTTGGTGGATTTGTTTACTTTGAGAGTCTAAAATGGTCCTGAAGAAAGCAGCTTTTAAAGGTAAACAGAATGCTAGCTTATCAGCTAAACCCATTAGAGACCTACACATTTCTTCTTCTGAGACACTGAAGAGGCACCAAGAGCCCCCCCTGCAGCTCAGAGGAGGCGTCACAAGAGGAGCTACAGGAAACAAAGGACAACGAGAGATGGTGAAAGACTGGAGGAGGGAGCTGACCAGTGCAGGACACCACGCTCTGGATCAGGGACAAACCCAGGAGGCGCTGCATCGTTTCAGAGGAGACAGAGGCCAGCCAGGTTTCTTCTGAGTGCTATAGTTTCCTCCAGGGTCATGTGGCTCAGCTTGTACAATGACATAAAGCACTTTATCTTATTTATCTTATCTTTGTCATTGTGCTGCCGATATGCACGGCTCATTTATGACTTACTGACTCCGGTCATTATGTCCTACAGGGGTTAGACTGAGTGACTTCCTGTCTCCCTTTATGTCCTTCGTCCCCGTCCCGTTCAGATCATGTCCCGCAGTTGTTGCAGTTGTTTCTACATTTCCTAATCTTTATGTCACACATTCATGAACATACTGAGTGTCACGTCTGAAGCTCATTCATTTTGTTTTACACAAACTCCAAATGTGACACATGCATGTAAACACGCCACACTCCTGGCCTATTGTACATGTTTTAGTGACATGGGGAGAACATGCAAAGGCCCTGTCCAGGTGGGACTCGAACCCGGGACCTTCTGACCACTGTGCCCCCGAGCCGCCCACATACACTTGACTTACAGCGGCACTAAACACCAGAGCAGCTTCTCCAGGAGGATGTGATGAAGCTCCTGAACTCAGCACATCTTCTCCAGTTTGGCTTTACCCAAATCTAAGCTTCTTGAAAATTGCGACAAAAATGAGACGAAATCGAGGATGAAAAAGCCACAAAAAGTGACAGAAAAGTGACAAAGTGATGAAAATGAAAACTGACTCAATGTTTAAATTCAAACGTATGAATGTGAAGGTTTTGCTGTAGAGACTGAACATGAGGAAAAACATTCAAGTTTTCAGTCATTTTATAAATGCCACAAATTCCTCATATTTTCATCGACGAAATCTGAGAAACGGTTTGAGCCAGATTTAGATTTATGCTTTTATTTCGTGACATTTTTGTAACAAAGACTTTTTCAGAGGGAATTTGGATCTTTTTTAAACATTTTTTTAAAATTCAAAACTCAATAAATCAGGTCAGGTCATTAAAAACCTTCCAGACAGTTTTCAGTGCAAGGCTGTGAAGTTCAGAGTCTGAAATATTCAAACATGTTACTGTGAAGGTAAAACACGTCTGAAGACGCTGATTTCAAACAGAGCCGGTGTTTCCTATACGCAAACTACACAAGGTGCGCAGGGCCCCGCAGCCACAAGGGCCCCACATCTCAGTCAAACTACAGAGTTTCACTGATTAATTAACACATTGTTACAGGACAGGCTCTGACAGCCTCACTCTCCTCCTGCTTTGTCACATATCACAGTAAAACACAGCAGTCTGCTGAAGTGGAGCAGGACAGGCCTACAGCCTTCCCCCCGTCACTCCCAAGGCGTGAGTGCTTCTCCCCTTCACGTCCCGCTCAGTCTGTCTCCCGGTGCCTCCCCTCCTGTGCTGCATGTCTCTCATGTCCCGGGCGCTGCTCTCATGTTTCTCTGCTCAGACTCATTTAAACTCTTCTTATTGTCTCTAGAGGAGGATCAGGACAGTAGTTTGGTGAATAGACGAGAGTAAAGTCGAACACGTTTTTGTCTCAAAGAGGAGTTGAATCCACACGGTTCTCATGAGCACAGTTACTACAGTAACTCTGGTTCTCTGAATGTGCACAGTCTAAAACGAGTTCGGCCACTCACAGGCTCATTCTCAGCAGTAAGACAGAAATAACCGTCAGGTGCAGGTTTCAGTTAGTTTTAAATCAGTGGTTCCCAAACTGTGGGTCAGAGACCAGAGCTGAGAGAATGTGAATAGTTGTCCTGAATCCCAGTCTGACAGTCTGACAGTGTCTCAGTGGCTCAGTGTCTCAGTGGCTCAGTGGTTAGTGTTTCTCACACAAAGGGCAGAGTCTGAACTGAGGTCATGATGTTCCACTTCTGCCCGGCTGCAGTGGAACAGTTTTAGGTTCGCTCTTCGTTGAATAACCAGGGCGTATGAACTGTGGGGCCCCAGAAGGGCCAGCAGCGGCTCTGGGAGCAAGACTTTAATCCTAAATACAGTGTCTTTTTATTCAAATGAGATGTTAAAAGAAGCTCGTCTTCCCTTGTGGTCAATGAGCCTCTGGCATTAGTAGAACTAGACCTGTTTCAATTTCCAAACACAAAACTAATCATTTATGACGTCATCTCTGATCACTGATTAGATCATGTTAAAGCATTGATAACATTGATTATTGAAATCAGTGCCCTTGAATTGGTAAAAGTGATGTTGCCAAAAATCAGAAAGAAATGCCCGTCTGTTTTTAAGAGTAGTGTATATCGTATGACATCACTTCCTGGTTCCTCCCTCTGAGTCATGAACGATCACACGTCGTGAGAAAATCTCAGGTCGTTCAATGAGACGGAGACAAAGGTTTAAAACAGAGCCGTCGTCCAATCAAAGACGAGCTACAACCGACATCAGGCAGATATTTTAGAACAATAGTCGTAGAGTCTCGTCTCGGTCAGTGTCCCGTCAACTAGAGCTAAGATCGGCCCAAAAAATCAAGCCCGACCCGACCCGAGCAATTAACTTGAATTGTCAGTCATGTGACAACAATCAGCACGTGCGCTCGCCCCCGGCACCCCCCCCCCCCCCCTCCTCCCAGCGTAATAAGTATAATCATATTGTGGATCGAATAGTTAAGCCTATAGTTTAGATTTGTATTAGAGATTTTTTTTTTGCTTTTAAATTTGGACGACCAGCAGCGTCAAAACTTTAATATAAAGCTGTCATATTTCTTTTCGGTTCCTGCTTTCGAATTTTTATTTTTCCGACACCAGACTGACCTGTTCCTTTAAAGTCCATATGACAGTTTTAATGCTCTTGAAAATATGAACTTATTTAGATGGATCACATCAGTTGCATAGTTTATTTTCAGTGAAGCAGCAATTTTAATGAAGAATGTTGCAGAAAAGTTATTTTTATTTGAATTTTAAGCTGCTGACAGGAAGTGACATAAAAGAAGGAAACATTCCATAGCAGTTTGACTCATTCATTTCCCATTGACTTAACATGGTTGGCACGGCAACAGTTTAAAATTGTTTAGCTTCTTCGATGTCACTTCCTGTCGGTGTCCAATAAGGAAGTGAAAACATAAACATCACAAAAATGGTCAAACTAAAGAAAACTGGGAATAATCTTAAATATAATGGTGTTAACTGTGTTTGAATGTGTCAGATGGGCTTTAACGTTTCAGCCTCATTAATGAAGGAGCCGCTCCAGACTCTGGCCTCGGCCTCATTTCCACACTCTTTATTTCACGAGCAGCATAACGGCCGTACTTACATGAGCACTGTCCACACGCTCCTGACAGGGGGCGCTAACGTGCTGTCATTTCATAGCATGGGAGATTTAGAACAACATGGGCGTCTCCATGGCAACAGAATACTTTCCGAGTCCGTTTTTTAGATCAGGATCAATCGTCCATTTCAATGCATTTTTGTTTCTCGACCTAGAGGGGGCGCTGTCGCGTAATGTAAAAGGTTTAATATGAGTTTGTTTGTGCGAATGGCAGCAGTTTGTTGATCCCGGCCTCGCCCTCCTCCACAGGACGGTCGGACATAGACCCGCTCATGGTCCTGCAATAACAAGTGTGACAAGTATGGCCAATACCCTGTCCTGCACTTCCCAGCCCTGAAAATGAAATATGTAAACAATCAACAATGCAGTAAAACAAAACAATATTAAACTGAGCGCCACATGAGCCAGGTCATTTCAGATCAGATTTTTACAGTTTTTACTTTTTATCTCACTTTGAATATCCAGTGTATGTTGAAAACCCAATGTTCACACCTTTGTGCAGGTAAAAGGAATATTTACAATGAATCTATGAATATTTTTCTTGCCAATTCCAAACAAACAGAATAGACTTAAATAATCTGCAGATCTTATATGAAAAATCACAACTATAGGCGGCGTTCATGATTTAGAATGTGATGATGTCATAATGTCAGGTGGAGGGCAGGGGCCAAGATAACTCTATGGGAGAAATACAGTTTGTGTAAGAAATCTCCTAAACTAAAATTGAAAAATGCTTTTGCTCTTCAGTGATTGACAGTGATTGGATTCAGAAACCTGTGATATTTTTATGTCTGAAAGTCCTTTCTACTGGACAACATCACGCTTATGTTTTTGAATATTGTCACCACTTTTTGACGCCTTTCGGGGAAATAATTAGAAATTCATTTTCATTCATCCATCATTCATTTTCTTCCACTTGTCCGTTGCCGGGTCGTGGGGGGCAGTTGGAGCTGCCCAGGTCACACAGCACCAGCCCCATGGCTCCTTCTGCAGGTGGTGGGTCCACGGAAGGACGGCCTCACGATTCAAACCGGGCCTGTTGGTCTCTCCTAGGGGGCTACCAGTGTACGCAGACACTGGAGGCAATGTGGGTGAAGTGTCTTGCCCAAGGACACAACGACAATGTGCACCTTCAGGAGGCGGGATTCAAACCCCGACCTTTCGATCATAGACGATGAACTTTGTGACAGTTTTTGTTTCACGAGGATTCTTCCAGTAATGACTGTGATATGAGCCAAAAACAAAACATTAAAATCTGCATTTTGTCAGTTACTGCAGTTACCATAGTTACTGCCATGGAATTTTCAGTTGCTCCGCCTCAATTTAAAACTATGGGCTTTTTAGAAAGTTGTGATGTCACGTGAACACTACCTATTAATTAAAATCACAACTATTAATTAAACTGTCCCTCAGTTTTGTGTCATTGGTGTTTTCAGCATTACTTTCCAGGATTTGCAAGGTTAAAAAAAAAAACAGAAATCCTGGAAAGGATTTCTGGTCTGATGAGACCAAGTTAAAAGCCTAATCCTGGGAAATATAAAGGACGACATATACAACAAAAAGTAACTTTAAATGTGACTTTATACAGTGGCTCATTTGAAATGTCATTGTTTTGCATCAGTCAGTAGAATTTCTCTGGGTTGACAGTTAAAACTATACAAGTGATCTGAGATACTGTGATACTGAGATACTGAGATACTGTGATACTGAGATACTGAGATACTGAGATACTGTGATACTGAGATACTGGATACAGATACTGAGATACTTGATACTGACTGTGATACTGTGATACTGTGATACTGTGATACTGATACTGAGATACTGAGATACTGCGATACTGCGATACTGCGATACTGCGATACTGAGATACTGAGATACTGAGATACTGAGATACTGAGATACTGTGATACTGCAATGCATCACCTTTGTTCAGGAATGACAGAAATACTAAAGACAAAGGAGCTATTGTTTATAATTCCTCATTGGTGTTTCTGCTTCACATTAAATGAATGGAGGCGTCTGAGTCACTGTCCATCCATCCATTTTCTTCCACTTGTCCGTTGCCGGGTCGTGGGGGCAGCCGTTGGAGCTGCACCAGCCCCTATAGCTCCCCCTGCAGGTGGTGGGTCCACGGAAGCGTCTGAGTCACTGGTGTTATGAAAACACTGGGCTTAATTTAAATTATAATTCTCCCTTATTTTAATAAAATACTGTTCTTAGACTAAATGGCTATTGTTTAATTTCCTTAATGCAAAATTTTAAACAACTGACCAAATGTTTAGTTGCATTATTGCCTTGTTTCATTATGTTTGTCTTTAAAATAGTTCTGACACCAATGACACAAAACTTGAAATACAAATGTCCCTCATGTAAAGCTGAGGGGATCGAACATGTTCTGGTGATTTTTATGTAGAAATATTGTACATTATTATTTCCGGACAGAAAATGCCCATATTTTGCTAATGGCCCAAAGGCGTCACAGTTTGTCTGGGTTACGAGACTAAAACTAAAACCAGTGAAATGTGAAACAAAGAGAATAAAGGAGACGTGTGAGTCGAGTAAAAACAAACCCATAGCTTTATTGTTACAGTAGTCTCTCAAACGTAGCTGCCGAAAGTTGGTCTTTTCTCTTTTTTTACTTTTTCTTCCAACTTCTTTACATTTTTTTAATATATTTGTTTTTTTTTCAAGTCCATCGACACAAACAGAAGAAAATCATATAAAAAAAACAACCACGAAAAACAAAGTACAGCCCCTTTTTTCACAAAGTATAAAAAGAAAATTTGGCAAAAACAAAAAGTGAAGAATCCAGTGCATTTTCAAACGACACGCGGCGGCGCCTGATTGGATAAGAGCTTTACAGGGACGGGGATATCGTCCAATCAGAGCCCGGCGTTTGTTTCAGATTTATGGCACAAAGAAATATAAAATAAAAGCCACAGGTATGAGATCTGAGCGGATCAGCTTCACCGCACCGTCTACATTCAGTTTACTAAAGCTGGATTATTTACACGCTTCTTTACCCCAATCTCAAAGCCTCTGGACCGGAGCTCACAGCCTCGTTTGAAAGCTAAGACCTTCAAAACTAACCTGAGCTTCGTCCTCGTTATGACGGTCGTTTTTAGGTCACGTTACACTAAAAACACTAAACAAAACCCTGGTCAAAACGTGACAAAAAAGGCAATGAAAACGTAATAATCCAAACAAGGGAGAAGCTTAGAGGAGTTTTGTAGGTCTTAGCTTTCAAATGAGGCCAGTCCAGGAGCTTTTAGATTTGGGTAAAGCTGGAGAGAATGTGCTCAGTTAACTAGAGGTCGACTGTTTTTTTTCTAAGGTCGAGGCCGATTTTTGGGGATTTTTATTGGTTGATGCGAGAGATGCACCGATCCCAGACTGGTATCGGATATCGGAGCCGATACTGGAAAATATGATATCGGGTATCGGCTGCAAATATCCGATACTAAACCGATACCAGTTTTGTTTCAACGCCTTAAAAACACAACTTTTACACTAAGCCTAAGTGAATATGGGCTTATGTTATTGTAAAGATCAGAAGCTGGAGAATCAACCGCAAATGTAGTTTTGATGTCGTTAGCAATAGCATGCTAAAGCTAGCAAGAGCATGCTAATGCTAACGAAAACTAATCAAGGCTGTGTCAGAAACTATGATAGAAAAACCTAAAGTAGCATCTTAAAATAAAATAACCACTGAAGCCAAGTGTTTGTGTTTTAGTTTAAGAAATAACTGATCAGACACTTCCTGTGAGTCGTTTATATTCATGTAAAGTCTGTCATTTACCCGACGATGTTTAGTGTAGAAAAGTCCAGTGATGTTTAATGTTTATCCAACAGTTTATCCATAGATATAATTGATCCGTAACATCATGACAATAAAATATAAGTTGATTCAATTAAATTTTTCACTCAGAGACACTTTTAAGAAAGTCTCTTGGTATCAGTAAATATCGGATATCGGCAGATACTCAAACCCCAGTATCGGTATCGAAAAAGCTGGATCGGTGCATCTCTAGTTGTAGATTTGCTCGGTCGATATTTTTCCAAATGCCTGGTCTATAATCCTGTAAAAGCATAAATACTTCAACACAATATTATTACTTTAGGTGATTCATAGTTTCTTTCCCAGCAGATTCTGAGCTTCATAATGACAGGTTTATATTCACTGAGACTGAAACTGTTTAACAAACTTGTATCTTACCGAGTTTCAGCTGAAGTTTCTGGTTCACTGTGTCCTTTGGCCGGACGTTTGTGGAGAATCGCAACTACAGATTTTTAAACTGTATAAGATAAGTTTCCATTTGCTCTGATGTGTAAGAAGGTGCGATAAATATTTCTATGGGGAGTAAAAAACTTCCATTTGGTTCAATCAAAAAAGTCAATGAAACCCTCGTCATATGTTTCATGGCGTTGCCGTAGCGACGACCAGAACTTCTCATTTACTCGAATGGGAAAATGGTCTAAATGCACAATTTGACCAAATGACAAATGGAAACCAGAGTTACTTTTGACACTTTTTCATTTTAGTCGAGATTTAGTCAAAAGATTCTCTGTAATTTTAGTCATAATCGTAATCATATTTAATCAGAGCTGTTCCTTTGGCAGAGGATTTAAATGATCTGAGGCTTTTCAGACGGTCAGTGAAGTTTGGATGATTTTAGTCACAGTTTTAGTCTCATGAAAAACATTTGATTTAGTTTTCGTCAGACTTTTACTTTGACTAAAATGAACAGTGATGGAAACATTGTTTAGACCAGAGAGTAAATCTAAACAGTGAATGTGACTCTGAGGTCGAGCGAGTCGTTTTAAAGCTTGACTTCAGTTTCCAAAGCTAAAACAGGAAGTCTCTTTAACTCTCAGTCCTGGAAACATCGGCTTTTTTCATCTTTAGATCGGCCGATATTGTAAAATCCCCAAATATCGGCCCGATATATCGGTCCAATTCCTAAACTGAAATATTGGTCGTCTTGAACCAGAAAACAGAATAACATGTGTCGAGAAATGAGTGAAAACTGGGGAATAATTTGTGTAAAACAAAAGAGTAAAAATGCCTAAAGGTTTTTCTCGGGGACAGTGCAGTAAAGAGAACCCGTCACTCTCAAACATTTCAGACTCGTTTAAACGTTTCTAACTCTTCCTCAGTGCGCAGCCAGTTCACACAAAGTATAAAAAAACATCATCACAATGAAAACCCGACATTTATGAATCAGCAGAGTAAAAAACAAAACAGCGGAGGATCGTGGGCAAAGCGGAATAAATAACAACAAAGTCCTGAGAAAAAGAAACAATGAAAAAACTCAAATCCATCGAGGCGAATGTTGAAGAACGAGGCTCAGATCAAAAGGTAAAAGTGAGAAGCGGCGCCGTCCGCTTCACCAACCCGGCGACTGTTCACAACCGCAGAGTGATATGTTTGTGAAAACTCAACTAAAGTGAAACTGTGGGTTTGATACTGACACAGGAGAAACACTTTGAACACGTTTAAGGCGAGACGCTGCAGGACGTTTATCTGCTTTATCTGGGACTTTTAACTTTTAACATGAAATGAATCAGAAATACAGTGTGGACTTTAGCTCTGGGATTAGAACCACCTGGAGACGTCGAGTCACACGGATCAACAATGTCAGTCATTCACTCACTTTTCCAGACTTTTATTCTGACGGAGGGATAATGAACAGGCCTGTTATTCCTTTATGACTCTCAGGTTTGTTTATGAGCTTTTGTGGGATTCAACTCCGACAGAAACAGTTTCTCCTTTAATCCAGTCGCTCTGAAACGGCCTCGTCCGTCTAAAACTGGTCAAATACATAT
The DNA here is from genome assembly GCA_007210695.1 of Neogobius melanostomus. Lineage (NCBI taxonomy): Eukaryota > Metazoa > Chordata > Actinopteri > Gobiiformes > Gobiidae > Neogobius > Neogobius melanostomus. The sequence goes on along the minus strand of VHKM01000333.1, from coordinate 194,831 downwards.
AGACCCTTTAATTGTCTGTAAACACTCTGGGCTTAGCTGGAGGCGGGAAGCTCGATTCCTATCTATTTCCATTGTAGCTGTTGTCATAGTAACGATAAACAAATGTCTAACTGTTGTTGGAAATATCAGATAAACCTTATTTTATCGTCTCAAATGTCATTCCTCTTGTTCTGGCTCCTTAAGCCACAACAGGACCACATGTTTCAGTTGTAGTTTTACACTTAAAATCGCTAGTTTTAGTTTAATCTTATTTCTCTTGATCACGTCCTGCCTCCAGCTGATGTCACTGATGATGTCACTGATGATGTCAACAGTTAAAGGGTCTGTTCATTGGTCAAGTGGTGACGTCACAGCGCTACTTCCGGGTCCGCAGAAACTACAAAAAACTCTTTAAAGCAGTACTAAGTAACTCTTGACCCTAGAGGCCATAAGCGCAACTGCAGGTGTCTTAGCAAGTTACGATTTTTTACTTATTAAATGTCTTGGAGAGTAAATACTACGCTGACAGAAAAGGCAAAGGGAGAGAGGGGTGTTGTACATCCAGTTATACAATGGAAATATTTTTTTCACTCAAACTTGGCTGTAAATACTGTTTAAGTGGCGTTAGCCCACAGTTAGCTTTGCCCGTTAGCCTGTTAGCTTCTTCTTCGTGATTCTATTAGTGTGTGTTGCTTGCTCCGACCCGGTGGCAGTCAAGTTGCAAGCATGGTTTTCTGGCCAGAGACACCAGGGGGCGATGAAAGACCCTCCAATCATCCCATTAACACTTGTATTACCCCCAGAGGGACTATGGACAGGATTTATTAAGGTAAACACGTTACTTAGTGCTGCTTTAATCCCACAATCAATACTTCTGAAACTCAACAGAGAGTTACTGAACATACGTATTTATCAGGCCCATTAGCCAAACATGCTGCACCTACTGCTATAAAAGTCATATTTACCAAAATCACTACATCCGTGTTAGCGGAGAAAAATGCTAACGCCGCAGCAGCTACGCTAAACCCGGAAGTAGCGACTTTAGTAAATAATACTTTTTTAGCAGTAGCTTCGGCATTTTTGGCTAATGAGTCTGAGAAATAAGTAGCTTCAGTAACTCTGTTGAGTTTCAGAATATTAATGGTTGTTTTTTGTTTTTTCTCGCATATTTGTCCGTCTGCCAGGACCCGGAAGTCGTGACGTCACACTTAACAAACGGATTGAATCTTTGTTATTTACACTTTATTACGAGAGTTAAATACTTTCCAAACTCCAACATGTCGATTCACATCAGACTAAAACTAAATATCACGATTATTCAAACGACTATTTGTTGCCTTTAAAAAAAAAGTCCATCTTTGTTTTATTTATTCATTAATCAAAACACTGCTGAATATTTTCTGTTTTTCTGAACAGTCATAAAAGTGCAAATGATTTGAAGTACGTCCTGAATGAGGAGAGGTCTCTGTTTCACACCTGCCCCCTGCTGGCCAGCAAGTGTAAGTGTAATAATAATGGAAACTGTAATTGAATTTTGATTAATTGCACAGCGCTAACTAAAATCAGCTTCCACAACAGCAGATTCACTCGGGAACAGAAACTCCGAGGACGCCAGTGATTTCACTTTTTACCCGAGGTCGTTCTAATCCCGTGTGAAAAGGGCTTAATGTGGTTCATGTATGACTTTAGATATCGGCCTTTTTATCGCCCAATAGCCGATATATTAGTGCTGATGTTTTGTGTTTTTATCTGCAGCGACTGTAGCACTTTGAGATGTGTTCCCTGCAGCGTCTCGCCTCACCTTACGCATCGTTCACTGTAACTAGAGTAAAGGTAGTAAATATCTGCCTGAAAACGAGATCAGGGGAAAGTCGAACACGGCCCACTAACTTTATTTAAGTAAATCCATCTGTTGGGCCTTTTGAAAGTTATGAATCATCACTTTAATACTTTTAATCTCAGGAGGAAACGTCAGGAATCTTCTCCCAAACGTCCGTAAACACCACAACTGTTCTGCAATGGTGATACTGTTAGCCTAGCTTAGCGGAATGATGATCGCCGTCATCCCGGGCTGTGATTGGCTGCAGCCCGAGCGTGGAGCGAGGTGATTGGCTGAGAGGATGATGACGTCATTTACAGATATTTACACAGAAATATGTACAAGAGTCAATTCTCCTTTTTGTACCGAGGACGAGACGGAGCGGTAAGTGCCAGGTTTAGGAGGAGAAGAGGGCTCTAAAGCGGGGATTAAGCGGGGCTAAACTGGGCCTTAACTGGGGCTAAACTGGGCCTAAACTAGAGCTAAACTGGGGCTAAACTGGGCCTTAACTGGGGCTAAACTGGGCATAAACTGGAGCTAAACTGGGGCTAAATTGAGCCTCAACTGGGGATAAACTGTGGCTTAACTTGGGCTAAACTGGGCCTTAACTTGGGCTAAACTTGGGCTAAACTGGGGCTAAACTGGGGCTAAACTGGGGCTAAACTGGGGCTAAACTGGAGCTAAACAGGGCTAAACTGAGCCTTAACTGGTGATAAACTGTGGCTTAACTTGGGCTAAACTGGTGATAAACTGGGCCTAAACTTGGGGTAAACTGGGGCTAAACTGGGCTAAACTGGTGATAAACTGTGGCTTAACTTGGGCTAAACTGGGGCTAAACTGGGCCTTAACTGGGGCTAAACTGGGGCTAAACTTGGGCTAAACTGGGCCTTAACTTGGGCTAAACTGGGCCTAAACTGGGGCTAAACTGGAGCTAAACTGGGGCTAAACTGGGCCTTAACTGGGCTAAACTGGGCCTAAACTAGAGCTAAACTGGGGCTAAACTGGGCCTTAACTGGGGCTAAACTGGGGCTAAACTGGGCCTTAACTGGGGCTAAACTGGGCATAAACTGGAGCTAAACTGGGGCTAAATTGAGCCTCAACTGGGGATAAACTGTGGCTTAACTTGGGCTAAACTGGGCCTTAACTTGGGGTAATTGGGGCTAAACTGGGCCTTAACTTGGGCTTAACTTGGGCTAAACTGGGGCTAAACTGGAGCTAAACTGGAGCTAAACCAGGGCTAAACTGAGCCTCAACTTGGGCTAAACTTGGGCTAAACTGGAGCTAAACCAGGGCTAAACTGAGCCTTAACTGGTGATAAACTGTGGCTTAACTTGGGCTAAACTGGTGATAAACTGTGGCTTAATCAAAACTTGGGGGCTAAACTGGCCTTAACTGGGGCTAAACCTGGGCTAAACTGGGGCTAAACTGGGGCTAAACTTGGGCTAAACTTGGGCTAAACTGGGCCTTAACTTGGGCTAAACTGGGCCTAAACTGGGGCTGAAGCTGGAGCTAAACTGGGGCTAAACTGAGCCTTAAGTGGGGCTTAACTGGGCCTTAACTTGGGCTAAACTGGGCCTTAACTTGGGCTAAACTGGGCCTAAACTGGGGCTAAACTGGGCATAAACTGGAGCTAAACTGGGGCTAAATTGAGCTCAACTGGGATAAACTGTGGCTTAACTTGGGCTAAACTGGGCCTTAACTTGGGCTAAACTTGGGCTAAACTGGGGCTAAACTGGGGCTAAACTGGGGCTAAACTGGGGCTAAACTGGAGCTAAACCAGGGCTAAACTGAGCCTTAACTGGTGATAAACTGTGGCTTAACTTGGGCTAACTTGGTGAATAACTGAACTGGGCTAAACTGGTAATTGGGGTAAACTGGGCCTAAACTTGGGGTAAACTGGGGCTAAACTGGGGCTAAACTGGTGATAACTGTGGCTTAACTTGGGCTAAACTGGGGCTAAACTGGGCCTTAACTGGGGCTAAACGGGGCTAACTTGGGCTAAACTGGGCCTTAACTTGGGCTAAACTGGGCCTAAACTGGGGCTAAACTGGAGCTAAACTGGGGCTAAACTGGGCCTTAACTGGGGCTAAACTGGGCCTAAACTAGAGCTAAACTGGGGCTAAACTGGGCCTTAACTGGGGCTAAACTGGGGCTAAACTGGGCCTTAACTGGGGCTAAACTGGGCATAAACTGGAGCTAAACTGGGGCTAAATTGAGCCTCAACTGGGGATAAACTGTGGCTTAACTTGGGCTAAACTGGGCCTTAACTTGGGGTAATTGGGGGCTAAACTGGGCCTTAACTTGGGCTTAACTTGGGCTAAACTGGGGCTAAACTGGAGCTAAACTGGAGCTAAACCAGGGCTAAACTGAGCCTCAACTTGGGCTAAACTTGGGCTAAACTGGAGCTAAACCAGGGCTAAACTGAGCCTTAACTGGTGATAAACGTGGCTTAACTTGGGCTAAACTGGTGATAAACTGTGGCTTAACTTGGGCTAAACTGGGGCTAAACTGGGCCTTAACTGGGGCTAAACCTGGGCTAAACTGGGGCTAAACTGGGGCTAAACTTGGGCTAAACTTGGGCTAAACTGGGCCTTAACTTGGGCTAAACTGGGCCTAAACTGGGGGCTAACTGGAGCTAAACTGGGGCTAACTGAGCCTTAAGTGGGGCTTAACGGGCCTTAACTGGGCTAAACTGGGCCTTAACTTGGGCTAAACTGGGCCTAAACTGGGGCTAAACTGGGGCTAAACTGGGCCTTCACTTGGGCTAAACTGGGGCTAAACTGGAGCTAAACCAGGGCTAAACTGGGCCTAAACTGGGGCTAAACTGGGCCTAACTGGGCTAACTGGGGCTAAACTGGGGTAAACTGGGCCTTCACTTGGGCTAAACTGGGCTAAACTGGGGCTAAACTGGAGCTAAACTGGGGCTAAACTGGCCTTAAGTGGGGCTTAACTGGGCCTAACTTGGGCTAAACTGGGCCTTAACTTGGGCTAAACTGGGCCTAACTGGGCTAAACTGGGGCTAAACTGAGCCTTAACTGGTGATAAACTGTGGCTTAACTTGGGCTAACTGGGCCTTAACTTGGGCTAAACTGGGCCTTAACTTGGGCTAAACTGGGCCTTAACTTGGGCTAAACTGGGCCTTAATTGGGCTAACTGGGCCTTAACTTGGGCTAAACTGGGCCTAAACTGGGGCTAAGCTGGAGCTAAACTGGGGCTAAACTGAGCCTTAAGGGGCTAATCTGGCTAATCTGGACTAGCTGGGCCTTAATGGGCCCAAACTGGGCCTTAACTGGGCCTAAACTGAGCCTAACTGGCCTAAACTGGGCCTAAACTGAGCCTTAACTGGGGCTTAACTGGGGCTTAACTGGGGCTTAACTGGGGCTTAACTGGGGCTAAACTGGGCTAAACTGGGGCTAAACTGGGCTTTAAGTGGCCTTAACTGGGCCTAAACTGGGGCTAATCTGGGCCTAACTGGGGCTAAACTGGGGCTAAACTGGGGCTAAACTGGGGCTTAACTGGGGCTTAACTGGGGCTTAACTGGGGCTTAACTGGGGCTTAACTGGGGCTTAACTGGGCCTAAACTGGGGCTAATCTGGGGCTAAACTGGGGCTTAACTGGGGCTAAACTGGGGCTAAACTGGGCCTTAACTGGTCCTAAACTGGGCCTAAACTGGGCCTAAACTGGGCCTAAACTGGGGCTAAATTTAAGATTAATTTAAGTTTAATTTGGGCTAAACTTAAAAGTTTGTTCCTTCAGAAAAAGTAAACGTGGCATTTACCGCGTCCAGCCTCAGAGAAAACGCCTCTGTGGATAATTATGTACAAGAAGTGACATCACGGCGTTCCCCTCACATTAATAATAATAAATACTTCTTGCATGGCGGGAGTAGTGTAGTCTTTAGCTGTTCTTTAGCAGCGGCCTGTCGTCGGGCGGACAGGAGGACGGGGCGGAGCCGGCTGCAGAGGAGGATGATGGGAAATGTAGGATCTGGGCGGAGTCTGAGGAGAGCTGAGAGCAGCAGCGCAGGTCCACGGTCTGAAGAGAAGAGCAGCGACGCAGGAGCGCCACACACTGGTCAGTCAGCCGCACGCAGCCTGGACACAACGGAGAGCAAGATTAAAGCACGAAGACACAACCCGGACACGCTGAGTGGGCGCCGTGTGTGGAGATTAAAGCCGAAGACAACCGGAACGCTGAGTGGGCGCCGTGTGTGAAAGCACGAAGACACAACCCGACACCGAGTGAGCCCGTGTGTGGAGATTAACACGAAGACACACCCGGACACGCTGAGTGGAGCGCCGTGTGTGAAAGCACGAAGACACAACCCGGACACGCTGAGTGGAGCGCCGTGTGTGGAGATTAAAGCACGAAGACACAACCCGGACACGCTGAGTGGAGCGCCGTGTGTGGAGATTAAAGCACGAAGACACAACCCGGACACACTGAGTGGAGCGCCATGTGTGGAGATTAAAGCACGAAGACACAACCCGGACACACTGAGTGGAGCGCCATGTGTGGAGATTAAAGCACGAAGACACAACCCGACACGCTGAGTGGAGCGCCATGTGTGAAGATAAAGCACGAAGACACAACCCGGACACGCTGAGTGGAGCGCCATGTGTGAGATTAAAGCACGAAGACACAACCCGGACACACTGAGTGGAGCGCCGTGTGTGGAGATTAAAGCACGAAGACACAACCCGGACACCTGAGTGGAGCGCCGTGTGTGGAGATTAAAGCACGAAGACAACAACCCGGACGCAGCGACGGGGAAGCTGAGTGAGCGCCGTGTGTGGAGATTAAAGCACGAAGACACAACCGGACACGCTGAGTGAGCGCCGTGTGTGAAGATTAAAGCACGAAGACACAACCCGGACATGCTGAGTGGAGCGCCGGTGTGGAGATTAAAGCACGAAGACACAACCCGGACACGCTGAGTGGAGCGCCATGTGTGGAGATTAAAGCACGAAGACACAACCCAGACACACTGAGTGGAGCGCCATGTGTGGAGATTAAAGCACGAAGACACAACCGGACACGCTGAGTGGAGCGCCGTGTGTGGAGATTAAAGCACGAAGACACAACCCGGACACACTGAGTGGAGCGCCGTGTGTGGAGATTAAAGCACGAAGACACAACCCGGACACACTGAGTGGAGCGCCGTGTGTGAAAGCACGAAGACACAACCCGGACACACTGAGTGGAGCGCCATGTGTGGAGATTAAAGCACGAAGACACAACCCGGACACACTGAGTGGAGCGCCATGTGTGGAGATTAAAGCACCGAAGCACACCCGGACACCTGAGTGGAGCGCGTGGGTGAAAGCACGAAGACACAACCCGGACACGCTGAGTGAGCGCCGTGTGGGAGATAAAGCACGAAGACACAACCCGGACACGCTGAGTGGACCGCCGTGTGTGGAGATTAAAGCACGAAGAACAACCGGACACACTGAGTGGAGCGGCCGGTGTGGAGTTAAAGCACGAAGACACAACCCGGACATGCTGAGTGGAGCGCCGTGTGTGAAGATTAAAGCATGAAGACACAACCCGGACACGCTGATGGAGCACCGTGTGTGAAAGCACGAAGACACAACCCGGACACGCTGATGGAGCGCCGTGTGTGAAGATTAAAGCATGAACCACAACCGGACCACGAGTGGAGCGCCGTGTGTGAGGCCGCTCGAGTTTCAGCTGGATTTTCAGATCCATCCGTAACAACGATCACTGTTCACTGATGTATCAGTCGCTCCTTCTCTCCGTGGTAAACACAGTGAGAGGAAATGACCTTTTCGGGCTCTTGCAAAGGAAGCTTCCTGCAGCAGGATAGCCGGGCAGAGACAAACCTGATGATATAAAGCTGATCTATTTTGCCTTTGAGTATAATCCAAACGTCCTGATGCAGCGCGTATATTCATTCTGAAAGTGAGAGCAGTCGGCCCTTCACAGCTGCTCCGCTCCTGTTCCGGCCGGACTCGGACTTGTTAGACCGGCCATAACGGTGAATCCTCCAGCCAGGTGCTCCTGACCTGGCTCCACATCTGGAGGTGGGTCCCTGAGCGCGCACTGCCGTCGCCCACTGCTCCTGACGCCCCAGCGGCATCAAAGGACGAGTCAAATGCAGAGAAAGAATTTCCCTACAGAGACAATAAAGTACACCTTAACCTTCTGCGTTTGGGTTCACACCAGTGTGTGGGTAAAGCCCTCTCTTTGGTCCTCATGGAGCTGGCATTGTTGTAATACCGCCCCCTGGAGGCCAGGGCCAACTCCAAAAGACAACTTGGTAAACAGGATTCTAATGTAGCTTTGACCTTGTTTGACCCATTGTGACGACACTGGAGTGGGTGTCATATTTAACCATGCTGGTTTTGCATCAACACTAAAAAGTGGAAGTCTATGATTGACAGACTCTTTCTGATTTTATGCAACACTAGCCGCTTTTACTAATTCAATAGGGGGCTGATTAAAATCAATGTGCAAGCCAATTCGTGTGTTTAACATGGTCCAAATCGGTCAATCTTTGAATGACAGTAAGAATGGGTTTGGCAACATTGAATTGTTTAAATCAGCAGCGTATTACCAAAATCAGAAAGAAATGCCCAAAGTGTTTTCCCCCTGACATAAGGTCACAACTGACCCAGAACGTGCGCTCTCGGGTCGAGAACCAGTTAAACGGTCGACTTTAAGAGCCGTGTGAAAACGCCCCGAAACTATTGTCCAGTACATTTAACGTTTACCCTGCCAGACTCTTCGTGCCTGTTTAACCTGCCAGAGTCTTCGTGCTCTGTTTACCTGCCAGATCTTCGTGCTCTGTTTAACCTGCCGACTCTTCGTGCTCGTTTACCTGCAGACTCAGCTGCGTGAGCCGCTCTCGCTGCGGGGGACAGCCTGAGGTGAGGGTGGCGATGCTTCTGCGTCCGGACAGCAGGGCGAGTGCTCAGGTCAGCCTCTGATGTTGCCGGCGTGAAGCGCGGCAGCAGACGACACGACGCGTCCGTTCAGTGCCAAACCGCCAATCTGCAGCTCAGTGAGCCGGAACCGCCCACCTGCTGTCGCCGTGTGCCTGTCCCGGGCTCCAATCGGGAGGACAGAAATCAAAGGAATGTTTAAACTTTTAACCACCAATGAACCGCACTACCACTACAAAGCTCTATCTTGAAAAGACCCTCCAGAAGCAACACAAAAACTACGAAAGAGCAAAAAAAAAAGAAACAAAACTGGCAAAATAATAAAAAAGCCACAAAAAATTAGATGAAGAAACTGTGAGGAAAAACATCAGTTTGTAGGCTAGCTTTCAAAGAGGCACACTGCCTGTTAAGTCATAAGCAAATCATCAACTGACACTTTACCTTTAGCTATGTCAACTGTCAGCAGCTTAAACATCTAAATAAAAATAAATTTTCGCCAACATTCTTCATTAAAATGGGTGCTTCACTGAACATGATAATTATCAAACTGAATGTATTCTCTTAAATAACTCATATTCAAAAGCTTAAACCTCCTGTTACTGTTGAATGTTAACCTGAGGGTCATGGTCCTGTAGTGCTAAAGTATAAATGTACAAGTGAGGAATGTCGCACCCTTGTTTCAACACACCGATCCCCGTCCCTGTTTCACGCCTACTCCGTCGCGCCCTGGTTTTCACGCCGACTCACGTCGCGCCCTGGTTTCACGCCGACTCACGTGCGCCCTTGTTTTCCGCCGACTCCGTGCGCCCCTTGTTCACACGCCCCCCCAAACCCCCGTCGCGCCCTTGTTTTCAACACGCCGACTCACGTCGCGCCCTTTGTTTTTCACACCGCATTACTCCGTCGCGCCCTTGTTATTCACGACCGACTCACGTCGCGCCCTTGTTTTCACACGCCCACTCCCGTCGCGCCCTTGTTTCACCCAGCCAGGACTCCAACATCGAGCCCCTCGATTTTCACAACCCACTCCCGTCCGCGCCCTTGTTTCACGCCCACTCCGTCGCGCCTTGTTCCAGCGCCACCCCTGTCGCGCCCTTGTTTTTCAACTGCCACTCACGTCGCGCCTATTGTTTTCACGGCCGACCTCCCGTCGGCCTCGTTTTCAAGGCCGACTCCCGTCGCGGCCTCGTCAACGCCCACCCCGTCTGCGCTTGTTTTCACGCCCACTCCCAGTCGCGCCCGTGTTTTCACACGCATCCGTCGCGCCCTTGTTTCACACGCCCACTCCCGTCGCGCCCCATCGTTCAGCCGACTCCCGTCGCGCCCGTCGTTTTCACGCCGACTCCCGTCGCGCCCACGTTTTCCACACAGCCCCGACTCCCTCGCGCCCCCGTTTCACACGCCCACTTTCCCGTCGCTCCCTCGTTTTGCAGGCCGACGTACGTCGCGCCCTCAGTTTCACTACGCCCAGCTCACGTCGTCGCACTCGTTTTCACACGCCCCACTCGTCCGCCGCAGCCCTCGTTTTCACCGCCGACTCACGTCGCGCCCGTCGTTTCCTACGCCGACTCCCGTCGGCCCCGGTCGTTTTCACGCGGACTCCCGTCGCGCCCTCGGTTTCCCACGCCACTCCCGTCGCATCCCATCGTTTTCACGCCCACTCAAGTCCGCCCTGCGTCTTTCCACACGCCCACTCCACGTCGCGCCCTTGTTCACTACGCCCACTCCGCGTCGCGCCCTTGTTTTCACACTCACCACTCACGTCGCGCCCTTGTTCAACACACGCCCAACTCCCGTCGCGCCCTGTTTTCCACCACGTCGACTCCCGTCGCGCCCGTCGTTTCCATCGCCGACTCCGTCGCGCCCTCGTTTCACGCCGACTTCCGCGCGCCTCGTTTTCTACCCGAACTCCGTCGCGCCGTCGTTTCCACGCCGAACTCCCGTCGCGCCCGTTTCAACGCCGACTTCCGTCGCGCCATCGTTCCACTGCCGACATCCCGTCGCGCCCTCTGTTTTCACGCCACATCCCTGTCGCGCCCAGTCGTTTTTCATGCGCCGACTCCCGTCGCGCCCCTCGTTTCACACGCCGACTCCCCTCGCGCCCTCGTTTTTTCACACGTCGAACTCCCGCGCGCATCGTTTCACGCCGACTCCCCGTCGCGCCCGATCGTTTTTCACACGCCGACTCCCGTCGCCGCCCGTTTCAACACGCCGACTCCCGTCGCGCCTTCGTTTTCACACGCCCACTCCCCGTCGCGCCCCTCGTTTCACCGACCCCGTCGCCCCACGTTTTCACGCGACCCCGTCGCGCCGCGTTTTCAACCGCCGACTCCCGTCGCGGCCTCAGTTTTCAGCCGATCCCGTCGCGCCCGATCGTTTTCACACGCCGACCTCACGTCGCGCCCGCTCGTTTTCACACGCCGACTCACGTCGCGCCCTCGTTTCAACAGCCCACTCCCGTGCGCCCTCGTTTAAACGCCCACTCCGTCGCGCCTCGTTTTCTGTTTCACACGCCTGACTTCCGTCGCGCCCACTCGTTTTCAACGCCCGACTCTCCGTCGCGCCCCGTCCGTTTTTCACACTGCCGACTTCCCGTCGCGCCCATCGTTTTCAACACGTCGACTCCCGTCGCGCACCATCGTTTCACACGGTCGATCCCGCTCGCGCCCGTCACGCAGACTCCCGTCGCGCCGTCTGTTTTTCCACACGCGACTCCCGCGCGCCTCGTCGTTTTCACACGCAGACTCACGTGCGCCCGTCGTTTTCACACCAGAACCTCCCGTCGCGCCCTCGTTTCTCGACACGTCGACTCCCGTCGCGCCCTCGTTTCAACGTCAGACGTCCCGTCGCGCCCTCAGTTTTCACACGTCGACCTCTCCGTCGCGCCTCGTTTTCACACGCAGAACTCCCGTTCGCGCCCTCGTTTTCACAACGCAGACTCCCTCGCGCCCCTCGTTTTCACGCCGCACTCCCGTCGCCGCCCTCGTTTTCACCGCCGACTCGCCGTCGCTGCCCTCTCGTTTTCACACGTCCGAGCTCCGGTCGCGCCCTCGGTTTCACGCGACTCCCCGTCGCGCCCCTCGTATTTCAACAACACCAGACCCGTTCCGCCTCAGTTTTACCACGCAGACCTACGCGTCGCGCCTCGTTTCACACGCATGACTCCCGTCGCGCCTCAGTTTCACCACACGTCGACTCCCGTCGCGCCCTGTTTTCAAACGCCAGACGCCGTCGCGCCTCGTTTTCACACGCAGACTCCCGTCCCGGCCCTCCGTTCACGCCGACTCCCGTCGCGCCGACTCGTTTCACGCCGACTCCCGCGGCCATCGTTTTCCACGCGACTCACGTCGCGCCCTGCGTTCACACGCAGACTCCCGTCGCGCCTCCGTTTCACTATCGCAACCCCCGTCGCGCCCTCATGTTTTCACACGCAGCACTCTCCGTCGCGCCCTCGTTTCACACTGCAACTCTCGTCCGCGCTCGCGTTTCACACGCAGACTCCCGTCGCGCCCCTCGGTTTCACGCAGACTCCCGTCGCGCCCCTGTCGTTTTCAACACGTCGACTTCCCGTCGCGCCCTTCGTTTTTCACACGCAGACTCCCGTTCGCTGCCCTCGTTTTCAGAACGCCGACTCCCGGTCGCGCCTCGTTTTTCACACGTCGACTCCCGTCGCGCCTCGTTTCACACGTCGACTCCCGCGCGCCCTCGTTTCACGCGACCTCCCGTCGCGCCTCGGTTTCAACAACGCAGACTCCCGTCGCGCCCTCGTCACAACAGCAGAACGCCCGTCCGCGCCTTTCGTTCACGCCGACTCCCGTCGCGCCGAGGTCGTTTTCATCGCCGACTCCCGTCGCGCCCGGTCGTTTCACACGTCGACCCCGTCGGCCCGTCGGGTTTCCACACGCCGACTCCCGTCGCGCCCTGCGTTTCACGCCGAATCCCGTCGCGCCCCTCGTTTTCACAGCGCAGACTCCCGTGCGCCTCGTTTTCACACCCCGACTTCCCGTCGCGCCTCGTTTTCACACGCAGACGTCCCGTCGGCGCCATCGTTTCACGCCGACTCCGTCGAGCCCCGTTTCACGCCGACGTCCGTCCGCGCCTCGTTTTCACGCCGACTCGCCCGTCGCGCTCGTTTCACGCGACTCCCGGCCGCGCCCCGGTTTCACGCGACATACCCTGTCGCGCCTCGTTTCACACGCCGACTCCCGTCGCGCCCTCTGTTTTCAACACGTCGACATCCCGTCGCGCCTCGTTTTCCACACCTCGACTCCCGTCGCGCCCTCACGTTTCACACGTCGACTCCCTCAGCGGCCTTCGCGTTTTCACGCCGACTCCCCGTCGCGCCCTCGTTGTTCACAGCACGACTCCCGTCGCGCCTCGCTTTCACAGACGGCCGACTCCCGTGCGCGCCCTCGTTTTCACGCCCGACCCCGTCGCGCCCGCCGCAGTTCAACACGCCGACTCCCCGTCGCGCCCTCGTTTCACACGCCGAACTCCCGCGCGCCTGTTTTCAACACGCCCCCTCACCGCGCCCTGTTTCACACCCCATCCCCGTCGCGCCTTTTTTCACAGGCCGACTCCAGGTCACCACCTTTGCTTCCCGGGAGTTACCTGCGTCACGGGGCGGGCTCACCTGTGCGGGCGTCAGGGGGCGGGGCCTAGCAGCGCTCCTTCAGGGTGTGAGTCCTTTAGGTCGCTCGACTCGACTCAGATCCAAGCAGCTTCAGACACGACATGACGCTGACAAGCGTGAGACGGAGGAAAGAGGCACCGGAGAGGGAACAGCTGCTCCAAGCCTGAAACGCAGAGAAAACAGTGTGAAACGCAGAGGAAACGAGTGTGGAAAACGCAGAGGAACCAGGAGGAATACACAGAATGCCACGAGAGTGACCTTGCAAACACTGCCAGAAAAATATGTGGAAAAACGCAGAGTGTAAAACCTGCAGGATTTGTTTCCATCTGAGGGGAGCCAACTTAGTTTTTGGGGAAAATGTTGTCATCGTGGGTTTCGTTCATCTGAGACCAGCACAAACATTTTAAAATAGGAGCCCGTCGTACGACCAAAGACGACTGTGACCGACATGTCTGATTATTCCTAAAATTAGCACTCAGTGTGAAGCCGTCTCGTGACTTTGGTCATACAGTCTCCTCTCTTTGCAAGCCATCGCAGACGTGGACACGGATATACAGCCAACGCTTCAAGGTGATGTCTAAATCTAATCTATCGTAGAAAAAGAAAGAACACTGGTGGAGCTGAATGTGCCAAATGTGCACACAGGATCAAACTGGAGGAGAGCCGAGCTCACAGAATTGGACAGGTGCTCCTGTCCGGCCATCTGGACAAAAGTCCTACGAAAGTGTGAGCTCAGCCTTTACCACTGCAGACGGTTGAGGAAGCTGAAAGTGTGAGATCAGCCTTACCCTGCTAGACGGGTTGAAGGAAGCGGAAAAGTGTGCAAGCTTCAGCCTTACCCTGCAGACGGTTGAAGGAAGCTGAAAAGCTGTGAGCTCAGCCTTACCGCTGCAGAACGGTTGAGAACTGAAAAGTGTGAGCTAAGCCTACCCTGCAGACGGTTGAGCGAAGCGAAAGTGTGAGCTCAGCCTTACCCGCACGAACGGTTGAGGAAGCTGAAAGTGTGAGCTCAGCTACCCTGCAGGACGGTTTGAGAGGCTAAAAGTGTGAGCTCAGCCTTGACACCGCAGACGGTTGAGGAAGCCGAAAGTGTGAGCCCAGCGCTGACCCTGCAGACGGTTGAGGAAGCTGAAAGTGTGAGATCACCTTACCTGCAGACGTTGAGAAGCTGAAAGTGTGAAGATCAGCCCTTACCCTGCAGACGGTTTGAGGAAGCTGAAAGTGTGAGATCAGCCTACCTGCAGACGGTTGAGGCAAGCTGAAAGTGTGAAGCTCAGCCTTACACTGCAGACGGTTGCACGGAGCCACATGAGCTGCTTCTTGAGATGTTGGTGGAACCAGGTTCAGGGAGACCGGGCTGACGGCTGGATGATCCCGCTGAGCAATCCTCGCCGAGAATGAGCGCTGTCGACTCAGGTCGATGTGCGCCCACAGACGTTTGTCACACGCCCCTGCAACAAACGACATATATATTATTCATTATACAATGATAATAAAATACATAGATTTTATATATTTGGATCTTTTTAGACTGTAGAATTATTGGATATGAAGTACTTTCCACCAGTTGGAATCTGAACGAGGCCTTTTTATAAACCTGCTTTGGCATTTTAAATAGGCGTGTAATATTGATAAACAAAGGTTAAATCAGGCAAATTATTTTTCAGGTCTATTGCATTATGTTTAGTGGCCTGTAAAAGACAAAGACTAACGGACCTCATGGCTAATTATATCGCATAAAGCGCCACACACATGCCTGGTATTATGCGGGTATAGTTTACCAGCGGCTTCCAAGGTGCGGCCAACACCCTCATGGCAGATCGTGGCTAGGTTGTGTACGTGTATAATGTATACATGTATTATGGGTAACGGCGCATTGGGTATGTGGGATACAGGTATACGGGTATCAGTTACATTATATGGGTATAGGCATGTGAGGTATGTGGCGTATAATAAGGTACGGGTATGCAGGTAATACCCATGTATATGGGTATAACGGGCAATGTGGGTAATACAGTGTACGTGTATCAGGTATATCATGTATACTGGTATAACGGGCATGTGGGTATACAGGTGTAAGCGTGTATACAGGTATACATGTATATGGCTTAACGGGCATGTGGGTATTTGGGGTATACAGTATACAGGTAAACGGTATCAGAGTATACATGTATATGGGTTATACGGTATTGGGTATACAGGTATACGTGTATACAGGTAAGTTACACGGCTCCAGGTGCGGCACAACCCTCATGCAGACGGCAACAGCTGCGGGTGGCTCAGGTGGGCTGAACACTTTCGGACCCAGTGTCGCGGTCAGGATGGGGCGTGGCCGGAGGTGAGGGCAGAGGGCGGGCTCGGGGCAGAGGGCGAGGCTCACCAGGTGGCTCCAGCTGGCCGGGGCCCTTGGGGGGCAGGCGGGGCAGGCGGCCTGCAGCGAGGAGGGGAAGGACAGCGCCCCCCACGCTCCGTTAGACCGCCCCGGGCCCCCGTTGGAACGGGACAGCGGGAGGCGGAGCGAGGCGCGGGCCGGACGAGGGTTGGAGGAGCGAAGCTTCGAGCGGCTCCGGAACAAAGAAGTCAGTAAAAAGTAAGAAAATATCGCAAGATAACCCAGCAATGAGGAAAATCAACTTTGTTTCACATAAATATAAGGATAAAACATAAAAATGGTCCAAAATGTTTTGGCACCACGACATCCGACTCTTATAGACAGTAAAGTAGCGGCGAGCTGGCTGACCCCAGCGTCTAACAGGGCGAACTTTACTGCGGCGGTTCTGTGATCAGAAAAATGCGACAAAAGGTCACCTGGCCTGGAGAATACAGGATTTCCATCTCACAGGAAGTCTCTTGGCCAGAGCCAGTTCAGGTTCAGCAATCAATACCATTTGCACTGACACTCTGGACTGCACCGCTTGAATCAGCCGCAATTTGGGTGCAGTGTTGTGTGCAGCAGCTTGTAGTTATTGGTCACCGCCATTGTTGTTTAAATAGGAATCGTCAAAGTTAAGATTCTTGAGGTCCTCGTCTGTACGTCTGTACGTCCAAGTGTAAATGCGGTTGTTCTGTCAGTGTAAACACTGAATGAATGAACTACCAGACATTTGTCTTCTGTAAGGATTTCACTGCCTGACGAATCATCTTACCAGAAAACTACAGAACAACTGATGGAGCTCTGGTAAAGACCACCGTGGTCAAAAGTAAAGGGGCCGTGCTGACCACATCACACAGCACCTGGGTCCTAACAAGTGTCAAATACATTAAAATCAAGCTCTTCTTCCACCATGAAAAGTTCAGAATGCAACCTTAAAAGGATGCTACTCTGCAGGACATCCTGTTTTTTTTTTAAGTATCAAAACGCTGTGCTGTGAGTGGTTAAGCCTGGCGCTGCCTTGGCCCGCCTGTAGGCCGTGGCTGAGCCTTGTGATTGGCGAGCGTTCTCTTCTCGCCGCCCGCCGTTTCTCCTCTGACGCTTCGCGAGTCGGGTGCCGGTGCGCGCTTTCGTCGCGAAACACGTCTGTGGTCCGGACGCCGCACAAAAATCATGTTGTGGAGGAGCGGAGAGGGGAGGGCAACGACTTCCTGTCTCTGCGCTCCTCGTCTGAGAAGAGGGAAGAGAGTTCAGCAGCGTCGAGGCTGAAGCTTTCAGAATCAGACAGGAACTAAAGTCCTTTACTCCTCTTCTGGAGAGGGAGAAGTTCAGCAAAGCATCGAGATCTGAAGCTTTCAGATCAGACATGGACTACAAGTCTTTATCTCTGTCTGAGAGAGGAGAGAGTTCAGCAGCATCGAGACTGAAGCTTCAGAATCAGACAGGACTAAAGTCTTTATCCACAGTCAACAATCTTTAGAAGTAACTGTCGGGTGATATAACGATTAAAATATCTTGGCATAATTTCACTCAAGTCCTATTTTTGTGACTAAAACGAGACTAAAACTGATGAAAATGTCCTGGTTCGGGTAATCATCCTCTAAATGTCAGACTCACCTCGTCTTCGTCCGTTTCCATGGTTTTCCTCTTGAGCTGAAGCCCCTCCCCCTTCCTCTTGGGCTCCTCCCTCTCCTCTTCGCGCTCGTTGGCCGCGTCGTCTGAGTCGTCGCTGGCGCTGAAGCCGAGCTCGGCCAGGCGTCGCTCGCGCTCCTTCTCGCGCTCCTTCTCCCGTTCACGCTCGCGCTCTTTCTCGCGCTCGCTGCGGCCGCGGTCCCTGTGGGCGGAGCCAGAGGTGAAACAGCTTCACAACAGGCTTAGGATTGGTTCACTTTTATTAACCTGTTCTTTACCCAAATCTAAAGCTTCTCGACTAGAGCCTAATAATAGGTCAGATTTGAAAGCTAAGACAAAACTGATCCAAATAGACCTTTTTCCTCACATTGTGTTAGAAAAACTAACATTGTAATTGGACAGAGCCCATAAAGGTCAATGGGCGACTGAGAGCGCCCACTGACCCAGGACCTCTACCATGAGGGAGGAATGTGCAAACGCTTTCCGAAAATATATAGTTTATGGTACCCGCGTAAGCGGGAACATTGTTTTCATATGGGAGTATTATATAGAAGGGCCTATTGTAATAGCAACGCAGGGCGCACCTAGGTACAGTGCGCACGTAAACAGCGCGATGCGCTGTCCCGCTTTCAATCATAAACTCACAGTGTAAGACAGTGACTGCCCACACCTCTGGAATGGGCCCTTTATACTTATTGTTACTTATTGTACTTATTATTGCAGCAAAATGAATGGGGGTATATGGCCAACTGTCATAGGGAGGTGGATGACGAGCACTTCGTGTCTATTAACACAGACATTTATATGGTTAGTCTGGTGTTATAAGTGATTTACCTCAGGTGCACTGTGGAGGGGGTCACACTGTTTTTAATGCAGGCTAACTGATACCATAGAAATGCGTTAGCCTTGCCCTAGCCTAGCGCCACTAGACTCTTCAAATATAAGAACTGCATGAATTTAAGAAATAAATATCTCCAGACATCAACAACACTCTGGATAACTAGGAAATGAGGCCCAATGTCAAACATCCTGAAATATCCCTTTAATT
Organism: Neogobius melanostomus; assembly: GCA_007210695.1. Classification (NCBI taxonomy): domain Eukaryota; kingdom Metazoa; phylum Chordata; class Actinopteri; order Gobiiformes; family Gobiidae; genus Neogobius; species Neogobius melanostomus. The sequence goes on along the minus strand of VHKM01000333.1, from coordinate 176,441 downwards.
ATTTTTGTAATTCATAAATGTTCTATTTAGATACGACTTGTGAAAGTGTAATGCAGTTAATAAAAAGAACTGGCTCCTCCCCCACTGGGTCATGTGACATCATCACATTCTAGAACCTGAAAACAACCTATACCAGAAATGACTGTAATCCGATTGTTCTCAGCAAAACGCGTCTCGCCGTAGTTCTACAGATGTTTAAGTGAAGACATATTAAGGTGGCGTACCTGTGGGCGGGGCTGAAGGCCTCGGTGGCGTGGCCGCTCTCTGATTGGCTGCGTCGCTGTCGGAGTCTGAGGAGTCGGACTCTGAGGAGGAGGAGGACGAGGACGTGGACGGCCGGCGCTCCAGCAGACACATCCTCTTAAACCGCTCCAGCTTCTCCCTCTGGTGAGAGCGCTGGTCCTGATTGGACGACCCAGAGGCCCCGCCCCCGAGGACCCGCCCCCTGAACCCGACTGAGACGAGCCCTGGGACCCGAGCCGGAGCCCGGACCGGACTCTTCCTTAGGTTTCTGAGACGCAGAGACAAATCACAGACATTTAGAGACGTTTATGATTCAACTCGTGTATCAAGTATACATGTAGGGCTGGGCGAGATCGACCAAGAATGAATATCTCAATATCTGTGAGACCGATAATAAAGCAATATTTGTGCAAACATCTACATTTACATCGCTGTGTCATTTAGAAAAAAACACAATCCTCATTATTTGGAGATAAACTCGATGCTGTAAATTTGCAGATCTTCCAAACAGCCATTTCAATTAGTGATGGGACGATAAACAATAATATTGTTTCTTAATAATACCAACTGGCCACATTACACCCTGGCTTTTTAAGGCTCCTCACTAAACAAGGCAAACAACAATAATAAAACAATCACAACCAATATTTTACAGTGGAAATGGGAATTACAATAATAATGGGTCGTGTTGATTATGTAATACTTATTATAACTAAATTAATAGTCAATCAATAGAATGGTGACTGGTGCTTATAAGTAATGATTGGAAATGGTTATTATGTGAACGGGAATGAGGAATAAGAAAAAAGTACAAATTGTAAATAAAATTTAAAAAATAAAAATGTTTATATATATATATATATATATATATATATATCGGTAAACTGCATATGTTCTATCTTCGTTTATGTCTTTTACTTTGGAAGTCTTGTAAACATCCTGTGATTTCTTCTTGTAAAACATGAAATGCTTTCTCTAACAAAGCTGCTGTATGTAAAGTCAATGTGGACATTTGTAATTGTGTAATTCAGGACTTTGTAAAGTGTTGTATTGTATGTACACATGTGATGTTGTATCACTGTATCCGGGATGTAAATTAATCTTGAATATGGGGTCGGCACTTATAAGCTTTCTTGCTTCGGCCTCAAACTCCTTTGAGTTTTCTGTTGCTTGTTTGTTTTCTGCACTGTAATAATGTTGTTGTAAATAATCACTCAAATAAATCCAATCAATCAATAATCGTGATCATCGCGCTGGAAGAGAATCGCTGAATCCACCAGAAACTCCCTCTGCTGGGAGCATGATGGTGTTACACCACCAGGGGGCGCTCTGCCGCTGTCACAAACATAAAAGCTTGTTGAAAAAGCATCTAAATAGCCACAAAAATGAGACGTAAACGAGGAAGTAAACACAACAAAACACTGACAAAAAAAGTGACCAAAGTGCAATGAAAAAGTGAGTTTTGTAGGTCTTAGCTTTCAAATGAGCGTTACTGTTGCCTATAGGCTGTAGTCAAGAAGCTTTAAGATTTGGGCAAAACTGTCCTGGAGAAAATGCATTAGGTCTCACTCACTATGGCATAACAGCAGACGATGAAGAGGAATATTTCTGTCATTCTGCAGCTTCAGAGAAATGTTTAAACCAAAGACAAATATCGTGATAATATCAAATTATTTATGATTATTTTGGCCGAGATAATGTCTTATCGTCCCATCCACTGTGTCGATATGATCCCAGCTCTGATTATGTATTAAACATTATATCACAAACATATTGGACGTGACTGAGAACGAACCTTTTTGAGGCGTTTCTCGTGATTCCTTTGATCTGAAACAGAAACATCGTCTCAAGTTATAAAACGCTAAATACCGTAAAGTCCAAACTTCATACATGTTTATAGAAAAGCATGAGACGCCAACTTGACTGCAGTAATAACAGGTCTACAAAAGATTACAAATATCATTACTATATGAGGGCCGGGTACCGTTAAACCATTCCTGTACGACAATAAAGTTTAATAAAGTTAACTGGTATCGAAAAAATAAAAGTTTGTTCGTCAAGGATTAAAGGAAGAGACTTCAGCTCAAATAATAGATTTTTTCTGTTACTACATTTTCTCGAATTTCTCCAAATTATTTCCCAATTTCACCCCCATTTTTTCGAGAAATTTACCCCATTTTATTTCTTTTTTACACAATTTTTTCTTCTTGTTTGCCACAATTTCTCTTAATTAAATGTGTAGAGGATCGGTATCTTAACTAAGTATCGTAAACAGTACTGTATATAATTAACAGTACCTGCAGCTTTATCATCGTTAAACTAATGTATCGCTTAAAGTATTTGTATATAATTTAACAGTACCCAGCTCTAGGTATCGGATATCGTAAACTAAGTATCGTTTAAAGTATTTGTTATATAATGTAACGTTACCCAGCTCTAGGTATCGGTAATCGTAAACCAAGTATCGTTAAAGTATTGGTATATAATGTAACCAGTACCAGCTCTAGGTATCATACGTTAAATAATATCGTTAAAACTGTATTATTGTACAGACCTCACTCTAGTATCGGTATCGTAAACTAAGTATCTTAAAGTATTGTATTAATGAACAGTACCCAGTCTAGTATCGTACCGTAAACAAGTATCTTAAATATTGTATATAATGTAAAACAGACCCAGCTCTAGCTATCGATCGTAATACTAAGTATCGAATGATTGGTAATATAATGTAACATTACCAGCTAGGTATATATCGGTAAAACTAAGTACTTAATACTGGTAGTAATTAATGTAACATACCCAGCTCTAGTATACATCGTTAAACAGTATCATTAAAGTGATTGATAAATTAATAGTACCCAGCTCTAGGTATCGACGTTGAAACTAAGTATCGTTAAAGTATTGAGTATATAAATGTAACAGATACCCAGCCTCTATCATCATATCGTAAACTAAATATCGTTAAAGTATTATAAAGTAACAACCCAGCTCTAGTTATCATATCTAAATAATCTATCGAAATACTGATATAAGAACAGTACCCAGCTCTAGGCATCATATCGTAACCAAGTATTCATTAAAGATGTATATAGTTAACGGTACCCATCTCTAGCTATCGATATAAACTAAGCTCTATCGTTAACAGTATTGGTATATAATGTAACAATAACAGCTCTAGGATCGGCGTATCGTAAACCAATAGGAAAGTTTGTATCATAGAACGGACCCAGCTCTAGACTGCTATCGTTAACCAAGTTACTCGTTAAATATTGTATATAAGTAACAGTACCCGCTCTAGGTAATCAGTATCGTAAACTAAGTAACGTTAAAGTATTGGTATATAATGTAACAGTACGCAGCTCTAGGATCGGTATCGAAACTAAGTATCGTTAAAGTAATTGGTATTTATAAGTTAACATACCAGCTCTAGTCTCGTACGTGAAACGAAGTATGTTAAAGATGTATAATAATGTAAACATTACCCAGCTCTAGTATCTATCGTAAACCAAGTATCGAAAGTATTAATAATTAACAGACCCACTCTATATCAGTATCGTTAAACACATATCGTAAGATTAAAATTGAAGCAGTACCCAGCTAGTATCGTATCGTAAACTAAGTATCATTAAAGTTTGGTATATAAATGTAAACAGTACCAGCCTCTAGGGTATCCGTATCGTAAACTAAGTATCGTGTAAAGTATTGTATTATAATGTAACAGGTACCCACTCTAGACAGTATCTGTAACCAAGACGTTAATATTGGTAATAATTAACATACCACTCTATATCGTATCGTAAACCATTCGTATGTAAGTATTGGATATAATGTACCCAGAACCAGCTTAGTATCGTATCGTAAACTAAGTATCGTTAAAGTATTGGTATATAATGTAACGATACCCAGCTCTAGGTATCAGTATCGTAAACTAAGTATCTTAAATATTATAATGAACATACCCGAACAGGACATATCGTAAACAAGTATCGTAAGATTTATATAAGAACATACCCATCTATGATCAGTATCGTAAACTAATAACCGTTAAAGTAATTGGTATATAATGAACAGTACCCAGCTCTAGGTATCAGGTATCGTAAACTAAGTATCGTTAAAGATTGGTATATATTAACAGTACCCAGCTCTAGGTATCGGTATTCGTAACTAGTAATCTTAATTATGTATAAATTTAACACCAGCTCAGTATCGTATCGAAACTAAGTATCGTAAAGTATTGTAATATAGATGTACAGTACGCAGCTCTAGACATCGGCTTATTGAAATAAGTATGGTTAAATATTGTAGTATAATGTAACAGTATCCCAGCTCTAGTATCGCGTATCTAAACCAAGTACGTTAAAGTATTGTATATAATGTAACAGTACCCAGCTCAGGTATCGGATCGTAAACCAAGTTCGTAAAAGTATTGGTATATAATGTAACAGACCAGCTCTAGGTATCAGTATCGAATCCAATTATCGTTTAAATATTGGTAATAATGAACAGTACCCCAGCCTAGATCTATCGTAAACAAACGTTAAAGTATTGTATATATGTAACATATGCCAGCTCTAGGTATCGTATCGTAAACCAAGTATTCGTTAAAGTATTGTATATAATGTAACAGTACCCAGCTCTAGGTATCAGTATCGTTAAACTAAGTTATCGTAAAGTATTGTAATAATGAACATACGCAGCCCTCGTTTAATATAATCGTAAACTTTAAGTATCGTTAAAAGTGGTATATAATGTAACATACGACTTAGGTCATCGGTATTGTAAACTAAGGTATCGTTAAAGTATTGGTCATATAAGTGTAACAGTACCCAGCTCTAGGTATCGTTCCGTAATCCAAGTATGTTAAAGTACTGGTATATAATGTTAACAACCAGCTCTAGGACGTATTGTAAATAAGATTAAAGATGGTAATATGTAAACATACCCAGCCAGATCGTATCGTAAACTAATATGTTAAAGTATTGGTATATAATGTAACAGTACCCAGCTCTAGGTATTTCGGTATCGTAATCCAAGTATCGTTAAAAAGTACTGGTATATAATTGTAACAGTACCCAGCTCTAAGTATCGGTATCGTAAACTAATCGTTTAAAGTATTGGTATATAATAACCAGTACCCAGCTCTAGGCATCGGATATTGTAAACAAGTATCGTTAAGATATTGTTATAAAGAACCAACCAGCTCTGGTATCGGTAATCGTAAAACTAAGTATCCGTTAAGTATTGGTATATAATGTAACAGTACCCCAGCTCTAGGTATCAGTATCGTAAACACAGTATCGTTAAAGTATTGTATTATAATGAACAACCCAGTCTTATTATCGGATCTAAACTAATATCGTAAAGTATTGGTTAATAATTTAACAGACGGAGCTCTAGGTATCGATAAACTAAGTGATCGTAAGTTGTTATTAAATTACAGTACCCACTCTGGCACGTATCGTTAAACCAAGATCTTAAAAGTATTGTATATATGTACAACCCAGCTCTAGCACGATCGTAAACACAGTATCGTTAAAGTATTGTATATAATGTAACAGTACCGATAAACTAAGTATCGTTAAAGTATTGGTATATAATGTAACAGTAACGACTCTAGGTATCGGTTATGAAACTAAGTATGTTAATATTGTATATATGTAACAGTCCCGCTCTGCATCGGTATGTAAACTAAGATCGTTTAAAGTGTTGCTAATAATGTAACAGTTACCCAGCTTCTAGGTACGGTATCGAATCCAAAGTATCGTTAAACGTACTGGTTTATAATTGTACAGTACCCAGCTCTAGTATCGGTATCTAGAACTAATTATCGTAAAGTATTGGAATAAGAGTAACATACGGAGCTCTATGTTTATCCAGTATCGTTAAACCAAGTATTGTTAAAGTAATTGTATTAAGTGAACAGTACCATCTAGATATCGTACGTAAAGTGTAAATTATTGATATAATGTACATACCCAGCCTAGTATCATTATCGTAAACTAAGTATCGTAAATATTGTATATAATGTAACATACCCAGCTCTAGGATCGGTATCGTAAAGCTAAGATCGTTAAAGTATTGGTATATATGTGAACAGTACCCAGTCTAGGTTATCGAGTATCGTAAACTAAAGTATCGTAAAGTATTGGTATATAATGTAACCACGCTACGCAGCTCCTACCCTCATCATATCGTCCCCTAAACTCCTCACCGTTACAAGTCCATGTATATAATGTAACAGTACCCAGCTCTAGGTATCGGTATCGTAACTAATGTAATCCGTAAAGTACGGTATATAATGTAACAGTAACGCCAGCTCTAGGTACCGGTACGTAAACTAATATCTTAAATATTGGTAAATTAACATTCGAGACTCTTAGGTATCTGTATCAAACTAAGTATCTTTAAAGGTATGGTATATAATGGAACATACGGACTCTATCATCGGTATTTCTAACAAGATCTTAAAGTATTGGTATATAATGTAACAGTACGAGCTCTAGGATCCGATATCGTAACAACTATATCGTTAATAGTTATTGAAATTAACATACAGCTCTAGGCACGTATGTAAACGAATATCGTTAAAGTTTTGTAATAATGTAACAGACCCACCTTAGGTATCGGTATCGTAATCAAGCGTATCGTTAAAGTATTGGTATATAATGTAACAGTACCAGCTTCAAGGTTACTCGGTATCGTGAAATCCAAGTAGCTGTTAAATATTGGTATATAATGTACAGTACCAGCTCTAGTACGGTATCGTAAACCCAAGTATCGTAATATTGTATAATGTAACAGTACCAGCTCTAGCATCGTATTGTAAATCTAAGTATCGTAAAGGTTGGATAATATGTAACAGTACCAGTAAAACTAAGTATCGTTTAAAGTATTGGTATATAATGTAACAGTACCAGCTCTAGTATCGGTAATCGTAACTAAAGTATCGTTAAAGTATTGTAAAATTAAACATTACCCAGCTCTAGGCATCGATTAAACTAATCAATCGTTGTAAAGTATCGGAGTATAATTGTAACATACCCAGCTCTAGCATCTGTATTATAAACTAAAGTACTTTAAATATTGGTATAAATTAACATATTACCAGCTTCTATGTATCGTATCGTAATCAAGTATCTAAAGTACTGATTAAATGTAACATACCCTAGGCTCTAGGTACGGATCTTAAAATAAGTATCTTAAATATGTATAATAACAGTACGGAGCTCTAGTATCGTATTGTAACACATAGCGTTAAAACTATGGTATATAATTTAACAGTACCTCACCTAAGCAGCGGTTATCTAAACCAAGTATCGTAAAAGTATTTATATAATTAACAATACCCACTTCTAGGATCGGATCGCTAATCCAATTATCGAAAGATTCTATATAATGTAACAAGTTACCCAGCTCAGATCGCCTATGTAATCCGTATCGTTAAATATTGTAATAATTAACAGTCGGAGCTCTAGGTATCTGTATGTAAACGTACAGTATCGTAAAGATTTGCGATATATTAACAGTACCCAGCTCTAGTCTATCGTATTTTAACTAAGTATCTTTAAATTGTATTAACTGAACCATAACCCACTCTAGGCATCGTATTTGTAAATAATATCGTTAAAATTGATTATAATGTAAACATACCCAGCTCTAGGTAAGCGGTACGTAATCGATCGTTAAATACTGTAATAAGTAACAGACCAGCTCTAGATCGGTTTATCGAAACTTAAGATCGTTAAAGTATTGGTTATAATGTAACAGTAACCCAGCTCTATGTATCGGTATCGTAAACTAAGTATCGTAAAGTATTGGTATATAATGTAACAGTACCCAGCTCTAGGTATCAGTATCGTTAAACTAAGTATCGTTTAAGTATTGTATAAATTAACAGTACCGCGTCTAGGTATCAGATCGGTAACTAAGTACTTAAATATTGTAGATAAGTAACAGTTACCCAGCTCAATATCGTGTATCGTCTAAACCTAATATCGTTAGTATGAATAATGTACAGTACCAGCTCAGTATCGGTATCGTAAACTAAGTTATCTGTAAAGTATTGAATAATGTACAGTACCCGCTCTAGATGATCGTAACTAAGTATCGTTTAATATGGCATATAATGAACATACCCACTCTAGGTATCATACGTTAAACTAAGTATCGAAATATTGTATATAATACAGTACCCAGCTCTAGTATCAGTATCTAAACCAAGTATGTTAATACTATTATAATGTACAGACCCAGCCTAGTATCGATCGTAATCCAAGTATCGTTAAAGTACTGTATAACTTAACATACCCAGCTCTAGGATCGTATCAACTAAGCACGTTAAAGTATTCGGATGAAGTAAACATTACCCAGCTCTAGCCGATCGTAATCCAAGACGTTATAAGGATGATATATGTAACAGTACCCAGCTTAGCATCGTATCTAATCCAGATATCCGTTTAAAGTATTGATAAAGCTACATTCGAGCTCTAGTATCAGTATGTAAACTAAGATCGTATCTTAAAGTATTGGTATATAAGAACATACCCACTCTGGCATCGTATTGTAAATAATATCAGTTAAAGTATGGTATAAATGTAACAGTACCACTCTACGTACGTATCGTAACTAAGATCGTTAAGTATTGGATATAAGGTCATAACCACTTCTAGTATCGGTATCGTAAACTTAAAGTATCGTTAAAGTATTGGTATATAATGTAAACAGTACGGAACTCAGGCATCGGTATTGTAAACTAAGTATCGTTAAAGTATTGGTATATAATGTAACAGTACCAGCTCTAGGCAGTCGGTATTGTAAACTAGTATCATTAAAGTACTGTATAATTTAACAGTACCAGCTCTAGCCATCGGTATTGCTAAACTAAGATCGTTAAATTTGGTATTATAATACAGTACCCAGCTCTAGTATCGATCGTAATCCAAGATCGTTAAATACTGTTATATAATTTAACAGTACCCAGCTCTAGTATCTATCGTTAAACAAGATCGTTAATATTGTTATATAAGTACAGTACGTAGCTCTAGGCTATCGAGTATCTAAACAAGTATTCCGTTAAAGTATTGGTATATAATGCTAAACATACCCGGCTCTAGTTCCAGTATCGTAAACTAAGTATCGTTAAGTATTTATATTAAGACGACCCAGCTAGTATCGGTGGTATTAAACTAATATCGTTAAAGTAGGTATAATCAACAGCTACCAGTCAGTATCGTATCTTAAAACTAAGATCGTTAAAGTATTGTATATAAGTAAACATACCCAGCCTATATCGTATCGTAAACAATTATCGTTAAAGTACTGGTAAAAGTAACAGTTACCACTCTCGTATCGTAACTAATATCAGTTAAAGGATTGGCTATATAATGTAACAGTACCCAGCTCTAGATCGGTATCTGTAAACAAGTATCGTTAAAGTATTGATATATATAATGTAACAGTACCCAGCTCTAGGTCATCGGTAATCGTAAACCAAGTATCATTAAAGTATTGGAAAACATACCCAGCTCTAGTATCCGACGAAACATAAGTATCGTTAAAGATGCTATATAATGAACATACCAGCCTTAGTTATCAGTATCGTAACCAAGTATCGTTAAATATTGTATATAATGTAACAGTACCCAGCTCTAGGTATCAGTATCGTAAACTAAGTATCGTTAAAGTATTGTATATAATGTACAGTACCCAGCTCTAGGTATCAGTATCGTAACTAAGTATCGTTAAAGTATTGGTATATAATGTAACAGTAACCAGCTCTAGTGTATCGGTATGGTAAACTAAGTATCGTTTAAAGTATTGGTATATAATTAACAGTACCCAGCTCTAGGTATCAGTATCGTAAACTAAGTATCTTAAAGTACTGGTATATTAATGTAACAGTACCCAGCTCTAGGTATCGGTATCGTAAACCAAGTATCGTTAAAGTATGGTTATAATGTAAACAGTACGTAAACTAAGTATCGTTAAAGTTATTGGTATATAATGTAACAGTACCCAGCTCTAGTATCGGTATCGTAAACTAAGTATCGTTAAAGTATTGGTATATAATGTAACAGTACCCAGCTCTAGGTATCGTACCGTAAACTAAGTATCGTTAAAGTATTGGTATATAATGTAACAGTACCAGCTCTAGGTATCGGTATCGTAAAACTAAGTATCGTTAAAGTATTGTATATAATGTAACAGTACCAGCTCTAGGTATCGGTATCGTAAACTAAGTATCGTTAAAGTAATATACAGTAAAGTCCTGACCTTCTTCTTGCCGCTGTCGTCGCCGCCTCCTTCTCCTTCTTCCTCTTGTGCCCGTCATTGCTCCGCCCCTCCGCTCTTCCGTCCGGCGTCCGTCCCTCCCCGCTCTTCCCTCGCCGCCGCGTCCCGCCTCCGCTCGGCCCTCGCTGCCGCGCGACACCTCCTCTCCCGCAGGGGGCGCTTTCTTCTTGGGCGGCGGGTCGTCCGTGATCTTCCAGCGCCCGACCTCGCCGTTGTCAAGGCGACGCTTCCCAGAGCCGTCCGTCTGGTCCTGCGGCGAGAGAGCGGGACGTCATCGGAAACAGTTTACAGTCCGGGACAGATCGCTTTCCACGATGTACGGAGCTTTGAACCGAAACTACGGCGTCAAATTAGGGTCTGCGGCAACGTAAAGACCGTGCAGCTGTGGGAACTGTTGAGTGCACTACGTTTTTCTCTCAGGACATTGGGACACTCCTGCACAGTGACCACTGTGTAGTCACTACAGTATATAGGGAATATGAGGACATTGGACACTCCTGCACAGTGACCACCGCGTAGTCACTACAGTATATAGGGAACAGTGAGACATTGACACTCTGCACAGTGCACCGTGTAGTCACTACGTATATAGGAACAGTGAGGACATTGGGACACTCCTGCACAGTGACCACCGGTAGTCACTACAGTATATAGGGAATAGTGAGGACATTGGGACACTCCTGCACAGTGACCACCGCGTAGTCACTACAGTATATAGGAATAGTGAGACTTGGACACTCCTGCACAGTGCCACTGTGTAGTCACTACAGTATATAGGAACATGAGGACATTGGGACACTCCTGCACAGTGACCACCGCGTAGTCACTACAGTATATAGGGAAGTGAGACATTGGAACACTCCTGCACAGTGACACCGCGTAGTCACTACAGTATATAGGGAAACAGTGAGGACATTGGAACACTCCTGCACAGTGACCACCGCGTAGTCACTACAGTATATAGGGAACAGTGAGGACATTGGGACACTCCTGCACAGTGACCACCGTGTAGTCACTACAGTATATAGGGAATAGTGAGGACATTGGGACACTCCTGCACAGTGACCACCGCGTAGTCATACAGTATATAGGGAATAGTGAGGACATTGGGACACTCCTGCACAGTGACCACCGTGTAGTCACTACAGTATATAGGGAACAGTGAGGACATTGGGACACTCCTGCACAGTGACCACCGCGTAGTCACTACAGTATATAGGGAATAGTGAGGACATTTGATTTGATCTTATAGTGATGACGTAACATCCCGTCACTCCAGCCAATGGGAGTTGAGCCCGCCTCATTTAAAAAGGGTCAGAAATAAATGTATCGTAACCGTAGCTTGTGAATTGAAGACTGAAAGAAGAAGCATAAATGTACGTTCACAATATTTGTTTTGTATTTATGACACGTTTTGGTTTATGATTTACATTTACAGTTTTCTCTTTATGTTTACAATTTCAACTGACTTGACCGTACGATACTTACAACTAGGGCTGCAACTAACGATTATTTGGTAATCGATTAATCTACAGATTATTTTCATGACTAATCGATTAGTCGCTTGGCTGTGAATGGTTTATGAACTTTTTTTCCCCCCCAATTTTTTTATCACATTGAGCTAAAGCGGCGCCGCTTGAGGACGTGTTGATGAGTAAATTTAAAGAGTACCTAAACAGGCCAAAGCCTTTCCCCACCCACAAACAAAAGTCACAAATTGCAGTGAAAGAGGCGTCTCTGAGTTTGGGGGTGACATGCGGGGGGTGAGTGTGTGGGCCTTTGCATTGGCACAATCACAGCAGACTGATTACGTGGGAGGGACTTGGTTATAAACCACAGGTACAGGGCAGGACAATGGGCGGGACAATGGGCAGCACCTGATGACGATGTGTGGAGCTGGTGCTTATGACGTTCTGTGGAGGCCGTGGACACGTCTCCAGCCAATCAGGAAATTCTAATTTAGTAGCAGAGTTTACCCTGAAGGGGGCGCAACCCATTCGTTTTCAGGCCAAAGTTAGGATTTAACACGTTTGCGCTATAATGTCAGAATAATGTCAGGACCAGTGGACAACACTATGAGACAGTTTATCAGTAAAAAAACTGGATTTGGTGTTTAGTTGCTCTTTAAAGGGAATGTTTGTTGGAGGCTCTTGGCGCTAATTCTGCTTCTGATTGGACGAGACACAGACAGATATTTACAATGTACAAAACACTACAGGCCCTAACTTTAAAAACAAAGTAGGTTTCATCAAAAATACAACCTGTCATTGTCATTTTTGAGTCTGTGTTCACTAGAAAAAGATGAATCGATTACTAAAATAGTTGTCGACTATTTAAATAATCGATTAGTTGTTTCAGCCCTACATTTACAAAACCTTGTTCACGTTGCAGCAGATCCTAATTTGACGTCACACGAAACAAAAACGAGGAAAAAAGTGCCAATGTGTGGAAGAATTAGGAACAAAAAGTTAGAAAAGAAAGAAAAGCGGTAAATGTGAAAAATACAAAACAATTAGGAAAGAATGAGGGAAAAATAAAGTACTAAAAAGTAAAAAAAAAACATTGAAAAAAGGCGATATAAAAAGCCTTTACGTCACCTGCATACCCACCTTCTTGTCTGATTTACTGAAATCCTCAAAACAAGTCGTTATACAGTGGGGAAAAAGTATTTGGCCAAAATCCAATTGAAAGTCTATGGGAAACTGACCAAATACTTTTTTCCCCAACTGTAAGTGAAACAATCTGTAAAAGTTCAAATTTCTCCTTGTTTTTTTGGTTCATTAAATCTGTCAGGAATGAGGTCTGTAAAACTCCCTGTGGAAAAAGCTTCCAAACGTAGTGGAGTCCAAGACTGTGAAGCTGGAGTCTGTAGGAGCGACTGAAGCCTCGTGAAGGGGCAGGATAATGAGTTTAGCCCCGAGTCTCCCCTTAAGGACGATCATAAAGGCTCTAAAAGTAATATGATCAGATATTCCTGCCGTGCGTGTTCAGACGAGGGCTGCACGATTATGAGGAAACAACTAATATTTCAATTTGCAATTTTTGTATTTGATATGATATGACTGATATATTTAAATGCTTAAACTGCTAAAATGACCGGCCATTTGCTTTTCAAAGCGGCCAAAGCTACAGCGGGCTAACGGAAACCCTGGGCTAAACACTTTAGAATCTGCTTTAGGGAAACTCTTATCTGTTGCAGCTGAACCTGAATCAGAGGCTCCACAATAGTGATTAGTGATGGATGAATGTAAGCGCTCACTTTGCTGGTCTTGCCCTCCTTGTGGCACTTGGGGCACTCCCAGCAGTTGGGGATCTCGTCGTTGATGATGCCCTCAGCTTTTCCCATCTGAAACACACGACGACTGTTTAAACCAGTGAAGAAGACAAACAGAAACAGATAAACCAGCTGCAAACTGTCCAAGCACAGACAGAAGTGAGGGTTCCTGCAACGTGGAAGACTTTTTAAGACTTCATTTATCACCACGTGAACCCACAGACGCTCAAACTTTAAAACTATTAAAAAGCTGTTTTTTTGGTGAAAAATATATAGAGTTTAGGGCAGAAACAACAAGCAATTAAAGATTATTTAACAACAAAAACACATAAAGCAGCTGGAGGATGATCTCTGGAGTATGTTTCAGAGTATATCTGTACCTTTAATGCTGGAGGATGATCTCTGGAGTGTGTTTCAGAGTATATCTGTACCTTTAATGCTGGAGGATGATCTCTGGAGTATGTTTCAGAGTATATCTGTACCTTTAATGCTGGAGGATGATCTCTGGAGTATGTTTCAGAGTATATCTGTACCTTTAATGCTGGAGGATGATCTCTGGAGTGTGTTTCAGAGTATATCTGTACCTTTAAGCAGCTGGGGTGGATGATCTCGTTGCAGATGGTGCACTCCATGAGGCAGAGGCTGAACTTGTCGTCTGGATCGTCCACAGTGTCTCTTTTCCTGCCTCTCCACAGGCCAGACACACGGCCGTGTGAGGCAGCACCGGCTGAGGACAGAGACAAATATCACAAATACTTTATATTTAATACAGAACTTTGTGTCAGCGCTGCAGACAGCTCCACATTATACAGTACACGACAGTAATACACAGTAATAACAGTAACATGTTTACGACAGGGGAATAAAGCGTTTTCTGGTCACTTACATCTTTACATTGATTCAAAGTGAATCATTTTACCATGACAGGTGTGCACTGTAAGGATTAATCAGCATGTTAGGAAGTGAATCATCTGCAGATGTGGAGCCAGGCTGGAGGATTCACCTATTGTACATGTTTTTAATGGTAAGGGAAACCTGGACATTGGAGAACAAGTCTCCACAGAAAGACCCGTCCAGGTTTATTAGAGAATGATTCAAACTAAGCCTTTTGGTGCAACTTTCCTGCGAGGCTGTGATAACAAGGCCTTGGTCTCCTTCTGGATCCACAAAGCTCCACACGGCTGAGGAGATGCAGCTCTGAAGGAGTTTATGCTCCTTCTGGATCCACAAAGCTCCACACGGCTGAGGAGATGCAGCTCTGGAGGAGTTTATGCTCCATCTGGATCCACAAAGCTCCACACGGCTGAGGAGATGCAGCTCTGGAGGAGTTTATGCTCCTTCTGGATCCACAAAGCTCCACACGGCTGAAGAGATGCAGCTCTGGAGGAGAAACCGTGGCTTCTAAAGTTCTTATGGTTAAACTACTGCGTCCTTTTATAATCGAGGTAATGGTAAACACTGGTTCATCTCGACATCCTTCACCTGCAGCTCAATCGCATCAACAATAAAACACATTATATATAAACAGTGTAACAGTAACTGATTATGTTTCTAAAAGCTGCATGTTTTTAATCATACGCCGCGTTTATGCAAATCAACGTGAAAGTATGAAAGTATTCAGAGATTAGATACTTTTGATGACGTCATGCATATTAATGAGCAACGTCATGCATATTAATGAGGCAGCAATGCTCCACTGTTTTCACAGTCAGTAGAGGCCAATAATGATCAAGAATTCAGTCAGACCAGCAGGGGCAGCACTACAGTTTTAAGCACTTGCACCAAACACTGTCACACAAATACATTAGTTTAGTTTTTTTAGTTTAGTTTAGTTTATTTATTTAAAAGGGACCATGTACAACTATAACATAAATGTTGCCATTTGATGCATTGTACCAGAGTTAGCCTGAGGCTAATTTACATCTGCAGTCCCTGGCAGGGAACGGACGACCCATAACAGAAAAAAGACAAGATTCACAAGACAAGGGGTCGACCAAGAAAGACAAACCACATACAACATTACAGATTCATAAAACCCAGACAAGACACATCAACAACACAAATACAGACAAACAAGTCAGTACCAGAGGGAGTGTAAAAACCAAAGAGGGCTGGCATGGCTAGTGTGTACAAAGCTGTTACTTTTTAGATGCTTTTGAGTTCAGTTTTAAAGCCCTTGATGGTCGTGCATGTCTTTATATTGTCAGGTAGTTGGTTCCACAGTTTAACCTTCACTGCAAACGCTGATTGACCAAAGGTGTAATGACGGAAAGGTACAATGCAATCATGTGGAGAAGCTGCTCGAGTGGATCTTAAAGAACTCCCAGAGCGCTGTCGCACAAAGGTTTGTAAACAGCCAGGAGCCAAGCCCTTCAGGATCTTAAAGACCAAACATAGATATGAGAAAGTTCTAAAATTTTCAAAACTCAAGAAATTGTATTTTGTCAAGATGCTACAATGATGATGGTTAAATGGCTTTTAATGATAGTTTTTATAAAGAAGATTAATCTGGGGTTGATTTATTCCTTTTTAAACAGGACTGTGGTTTCTTGTTTATTTAAATGTAAATGAAGTCAGTGACAGATCTATGACCCATTTTCAGTGAGTAAGTCAGGGATCATTTATAAAAGTGGTACAAAGCTCATGAAAAGATGTAAATGATGAATAATATGTAGTATGTTCAAATAAAGGTTAACAGTAAAAACATGCTACTGTATCGTAGATTATTTTTGTGCAATTTATTGATTATCGCAGTATCGGCGTATCGTGAGATAATCGTTATCGTGAGCCATGTATCGTATCGTGAGCTACCCAGAGGTTCCCACCCCTACTGTATAACGCCTCATTTGAAAGCTAAGACCTACATGACTGATCGTGACTTTTTTGTTGCTTTCTTCATCGCTCTTTTTCCTTGCTTCCTGACGCTTTTTTATTGTTGCTTTTTTCATCCTTGTTTTCGTCGCTGTTGTTCAAGAAGCTTTTAGATTTGTGAAACTGGAGAATGTGCTCGGTTCAGATGGGGGTTAAGGAGTTAAGGCAAGTATCCAGTATTCTGTGACTAAATACAAAGCATTCTCCCAAACACTGTATATAAAACACTGAAATCCCATCAGAATCTCTGTCAGAGACTGCATTAGTCTCTTTGTCCAAATGTTGCTGCCCTAACGCTGATGGAGCCCATGGACTTTTCTAGAATAAAACAAACCCATCAGTCTCATTATTATAACAGCTACGTATTTAATTTCATCGTTCGCTGTAATTCTGCACAGTCTGCCCGGCGACAGGCCTCTGATTGGCCGCGGCACCGGCGGACACTGTTGAACCCGTCGCCAGGCAACAGTCAGCGGGCAGTTGCCACGGAAACGGCTCCATCTGTTTCTGGCGTTTCTGAAGCTTCTCAAATGGAGCTCATCGAGGAGATATTTCTGACTTCAGAGACGGAGGAGGAGGGGCGGCGCGGGATAAAAATAATAATAAATAACTGCAGCCTTCGCATCAAATACATGAATATCTCTGTTTCCATGACAAAGTGAGGTTCAAGCAAACTGTCAGAAAGATGTAACAATGTGCTGCAAATGTCTTAGCTGCGCAAAGTGATTAAATATATATTTTTCCCAATTTTCTTATATTGTTTGCCCATTTTACTCCCAATTTATTAACATTTTACTCCTAATTTTCTCCCATTCTTTTCAAATTTGTTCCATTTCACTCATTTTTTCCCACCTTTCCCCTAAGTTTCCTGTTTTATTCAGATTTTTTTCCAATTTTTTTTCACTTTATTCATAATTTTTTTAACTCATTTTTTCCTAATTTTTCCCTAATTTTTTCCTCTTTTTTAAAATGTTTATCTCATTTTTTATTCCCCCCCAGTTTTTCCATCATTTTTTTCACTCATTTTTTTCACCTTTCCCCCCAAATTTCCTGTTTTATTCAAAAAAACTAACTAATTTTTTCTTATTTTTTTTCGATATTTTTCCTATTTTCATTCCAATTCCCCCCACACTTTGCTCATATTTTTTTCACTCATTTTTTTTTTAACCTTTTCCCCCCAATTTTTAACTCATTTTTAGCCCATTTTTTCCCCCTTAATGTTCCTATATTTTTCTCTAATTTTTCCCCCTTTATTTTTCACATTTTCATTCCAATTTCCCCTTCACTTTTTCACTCATTTTCTTCACATTTCGCTCAAACAAAGTAAACGCGTGACGTCCTGGCGTTGCTGATCCCGTGTGAACAGGGCTTTGGTTACTTGTGGCAGATGTATTGGCTGTAATGTGTCTGTGCTGTGCTTGGCCTCCAGGGGCGCTGTGACTCTCACCGCGGTGCACTGGCGCAGCAGACAGGACTGCTTCATCCGGCCCGGCCCCCGAACTTCTTCATGTCTTTGCAGAAGTGGCACTCTCCGCACTCGGTCCGCAGACAGGCCTGACAGCGGCGGCAGCGCGTCCTCCTGCGGCGAGCTCCGCCCGCTCCTCCCCCCACTCCCCCACCCCTACGGGAGGGGCCTTAGCGCCGGACATCACCCCCCCGGTCAGCTGCGGGACACAGGGGAACATGGTTACAGTTATATCCACACATTACCTCCTTATCGTGATGTTTATTCACAAATTCAGCTGAAAACAGAAGCTCAGGAACTAAAGGGCGACGGTTTTACTCTCGGACACAATCAAAGTGTCTTTAAAGTCCATATGACAGACTTAATGCTCTTAAATATGACTTATTTAGATGGATCACATCAGTTGCATAATTTCTTTTTTTTCAGTGAAGCAGCAATTTTACTGAAGAAATGTTGGGCAGAAAAGTTATTTTTATTTGAATGTTTAAGCTGCTGACAGGAAGTGACATAAAAGAAGGAAACATTCCATAGCAGTTTGACTCATTCATTTCCCATTGACTTAACATGGTTGCACGGCAACAGTTTAAAATTGTTTACCTTCTTCGATGTCACTTCCTGTCAGTGTCCAATAAGGAAGTGAAAACATAAACATCACAAAAATGGTCAAACTAAAGAAAACTGGGAATAATCTTTAGCAAAATCTTAAATATAATCGTGTTAACTGTGTTTTAGCAGAAATTAAGCCACACCTTAAACTCTCCAGTTCAGCGTTACCCAAATCCATAAGGTCACAGCCTATTTGAAAGCTAAGACCTACAAACTCATCTAAATGGATCTTTTTGTTGCATTTTCGTCTCATTTTTTGTTAAAAGAAGCTTTTAGATTTGGGTAAAGCCAAACTGGAGAAAACTTACTTTGTCCAGGTGGAGGTTAAGACCTTGGTAAAATGGATTCAACTTATAAAGCGCTTTTCTACCTTTATCAGGCCCAAAGCGCTTTACAGTGAGGAACCAGTCACCCATTCATACACCAGTGTATGCAGACACTGGAGGCAATGAGGGTGACGTGTCTTGCCCAAGGACACAACGGCAGTGTGACAGTGTTATTACAAGTGATGTGATCTGCAATGAGGCATCGTTAAAAACTTTATATATTTGTCTGGGTTTCATGTAGTGTCTGTAACTGGAGGATTTATGGAATAAATCTTTTCTATCGTTTCACACTGGGGGCAATTAAAGGCACTATACCTGATTATTTTTCCAGTAACTGAAAGAAATGCATTTAGTCCTCCTTTAGTGTATTGTAAACATGTTTTACAATTACCGCGGTAATAAAAGCTCACGGTAGATTAATCAGAAGAATTTTAGGGCCCAGAGTTATTTATCCTCCAAAACACGTGAAGTCAATGGCAGGTTCAATAGTCAAATCTTATGCATTTTCTTAACCGCATAACGCTGGGAAAAGAAGAGTCCCAAAAGAATCATGCACAGCTGCGTTTATGTCATATAAAACAGACATGAACCGTGTGAATGCATGGAAACAAATAGATCTTTCGAAAACATCCACATAAATTTGCTTCCTTTAGGTAAAGCTAATAATAATATTCCACTGTGCCTATTTACTTTTTAATATAATGACAAAAGCATAAAGATAAAAATTACATAGGTTTTCGATCAAAACAACCCTCATATAAAGATTAAAATGTAGGTAAAATGTCTCACTTCTCTTTTGTGAACATTTAGACGGTAAAGGTTTTGAGAAATTCTCCAGATTTTCTTCTTTAATTTTGCTAATCGTGAATAATCGTAAAATCTCAATATTTTTCCTCACAATAATCGTGACTCAAGAGTTTGAATCGTGACATCCCTAGTACATGTCCGGGGAAAACACTGTACATCTAATCTTAACGCATTTCAATCAGTCAGATGAACTCTCAGGTTAGATTTCTAGCATTTCTGTGACCCTGCAAAGTTGTGAAATATGGCGATAAACTCATCCCTGTGAAGATTTGCAATGGTACAAATATTTTAGGAAAGTTAGGAATGAGTTTGGAGCAGTGATGATCCGAAACGGTTACGAGTCAAATAACCTTTGTAACTAATATAGTACTAAAAAATGCGGGTCGGGTACAATATTTTTATTTATTTTTTACGGTCCGAGTTGCGGGCGGTAGGGCTGGGCGATATGGACCAAAAGTCATATCCCGATGTATTTAGGTTGAATATCGATATACGATATATATCCCGATATTTTTTCCGCGAAGTGAGAGCTGAAAACTCACTATAATATAAACATAAACACTGTATAACAAAGCTCTGTAAGGTGCACATTTAAATACAAAAATATCTTGGATAAAAAAGCCTATAAAATAAAATAGGTCAATCTTTTTCTGAAGGAAGCGTTTATATATAAGGAGATAACAAAATAAAGCTTGAGATGACCGGTTTCTTTTTGTTAAGTTAATAGCTTATCTGAATTTGAAATATCCCGATATACACGATATGGTCTAATTCCATATCTCATTAAAATATATATCGATATATCTTAAATATCGATGTATCGCTAGTTAGTTAAAAACGTCGGTCGGATGCAGGCTGTTTATACATTACATCACTGGTTTGGACACGACTAATACATATAATAACTGTGTGGCTTCCTCTTTCATTGTTTGTAATCGAAGAAAAACAGGTTTAGGGACTTTAAGGGAAAGAAATAGTGTTTCGTGGCGCATTATCAAAAACAGGCAAACCATGAACACATTTCTATTCTCTTGCAGACGTGCTGAGTCCGTAACGCTCTGTTCTTAATGTGGACTCAGATAAAGTCTCCATTCTTCAGCACATTGTAAACATCAAGGAAACAACAGTGAAATCTAAATAGAAGAGGGTTGATTTTTCATTAAGTGCACATTTTTGACACTTTGACCCGTCTGGATTTTCAAGTACAATGGTGCAATGTGATTTGGACCCGTGGAAGAAGATGGGCTGATGTTTCTGAATGACTTGGGTTGCACTTTGTTGAAACGGTTTAGTGAAATATTGAACAAATCTCCACAGCAGCTCAAGGCAGTCACCGAATATCGCTTTATTTTGTCATATCGTACAGCCCTGGACACAATCCAAATGAAAATCCTTCTGAATCTGCTGAAGGCTGTAATCTCAAAGTACAGCACTGACTGTCATTCTATAGTTGTAGGGAAAAGTTCACGAGTCCACAATATGAGATATAACTACAGTGTCTCTTTATCCAGGCCTGGGACTGATTAAAACCCAACCATGACCTGCTTATTAACAAATGAGACAAACTAATGACGTGTGAGACTAAACAAACGTCAGTACTAATCCTTTGTTACACGTAACGTTTATGTTTGAAGATCCCTGAGCCTCAGCAGAAACAATGAAAGTATAAAAAGCAGGAACCGAAAAAACTGTTCTATCTTTAGATCCAAGTTTTGATGCTGTCGGTTCAGGGACAGGATTAAAGGGATGGACTTTCAGCACATTTTAAATTATTTTTGCCCCAATATTTTTTCCTAATTTTACGATTTATTCCTAATATTGTTCCTACATCCCCACATTTTAGCACTATTATTGCCAATTTTTTCCTTAGTTTTTGCAACAGTTTCCTCCATTTCCCCCACGTTTCTTGACATGGGAGATGAACCCGATCTTGTAAACGTGCAGATCGTCCACACGTTATTGTTCTGTTTTCTGGTTCTAGACGACAAATATTTTAGTATCAATATCGAAAGCAAAGTATCGTTAAAGTACTGGTATCGGGTGGAAAAATGTAACAACACCCAGCCCTATTCATGACAGTAATTTAACCAAATAGCTACAGTTGCAACAATAACACGGACAGCGTTCCATCCATTTTCAAATATGGGGCGAGGATTTCAAACATGGTTGACAATTTTTGCACACGTTTAGTATCTGGAAGGTTTGAAAAGACGTGCAAAGTCTCATGCAAATTGTAAACTGCCTCGTAAAACCCGGACTATGCTCAGTTTCATCAATATTTAACAAACGTTCTTGGCATTTAAATATCTATAATGCATTATGATCCTTCAACAAAAGTGGAAATACATTATTTTTGCTTCCTCAAATCTTTGGGGGAATTTTTGATTTGATAATTACCCTAAATAGAAAATATTTACGACATTTACACTATCTACTGACCACTGGTTATTCATTGTAGGCAGTTAATCAACATATATTCACTGTACATCATTTCATGCTGCATAGTGTTCATTTTAAAGGTTTGTTGTTAACCCTGCCTTCTCCCATTGTTTACACTGGGGCTCATTTACATCCACTTTAACCTTCATTTTAAAACTCTCCCTTATTCCACAACATCCCCTGGTTGATTCAACGTGTCCATGCGATTTTAATGTCTTTATAAAAGGAAACACGAGCCTCCAGAGTGAATAAATCTCTGCCAAATCACAGCCAGGGGAGGTTAGCATCCAACAATAATGAAGCTGCGGCGGAGGTAGCGGTTAGCGGCTAACGGCTAACGCATCCCGGACGTTTTTATTCACCCGCGAGGAACTAAAACAGCCACGACAAAATGTGACTGGGCATTTTCCACAAACAGATATCGGTAACTATCCCCAGTGTCAATGCGTTTGTAAACCCGAGGGTAATATGAAAACGGACATCATGTTTTAGAGAAAGGTGATAGCGTGCTAAGTGGCTAACGTCCGCTTTCATTCTTACATAAACACATCGCGCACTTTGGGGTGTTTTTAATTATCGTTGAATGTTTTACAAACGCGGGATGAGGAGGGAAACGTGTGTGAGGTGTCAAACTCGCCTTTTAGTTTCCAGTGGCATGCCCCTGAGTCGCTCATTAGAATGTATCCAGTAATTTCCTCACGCAGCTTCTTCCTTCCTTGAGTTAGCAGCTAGCCTCCGTTAGCATCACAGTACAATGCAGCGCTCCCATGTTGTTAGCGGCGCCGTTAGCAGCACGTCCTGAACGGGAGTGAAACCCGCGACACCGGAGCGAACCAGAGCCCGGTGCTAGAGCGTGAGGAGAGTCCGGCAGCGGCGGGGAAACGGCGTCTCTCTGCCCGCGGACACAACACAACACACGCCTCTCTGCTGCAGGAGCTGGAGCTGAGAGGATGCACGGAGGACTACAGAAGAGCTGCAGCGAAGGACTACAAACATGGCGGACTGGAGGCGGCTGCGGTCAGAGGACACTGCACCTGCGTTCATTCGTGCTTCACAGATTTCAATTTATAACATTACTTTACTTTACTTTACTTTACTCTGCATTAAGGGTTTCTTTGAATGGCTTTTAATGCACAAACACAAGATAGGGCTCACATCGTAATCAAAATGAATGTTGTAAATGTAAATGTTTACACAGTTTCTGTGGAAATAATAATGACAATAAGGTAGTAACCAAGATAAAAATGTAAATGGTAAATGTAATTCCTACACAATAATAATGTTAATTATGATGAATCTATTGAACCTACTAATTGCATAACAACATGAGCCATGACATTTGGTTAACCAACCATTACTAGAATAATAAATCTTGGTAAAAGCTTAACAACAAAAGATGGAGACTGGTCATATCAGTTATGTCAGTTATAATTGGTATTTCTTAACACCAAGTGTAAACTTACTAAATAACCAACTTACCACCTACATACTGACTTTTGACATGATCATACTTGGATTAATATATTGAACTTGTATTTTTGCTTACTACGGTATGCTGGATGTTGTGATAACGTCATCCTTCACGACAAATGCCTTATGGAAGAACTTCTTAACACAGAAGTAGTCTTGATGCTTGTATTATAGATATATAACTCAAATAATGTACAGTCATCTTATACCTTGTGACAATATACTGTACGTTTGATGTGGAATGTAGACTAACCCTTATCAAGTCACTGATTGATTGTATTGTTGAAACAGTAATTGTAATAGGAAAAAGTAACTCATAATCAGGTACACGCTTGTGGTTGTACAATTTTTTAGTTTATGTTTTTTTTGCATATTATGGTAAATTATAACAATATAATGTGAATTGTTACAGTTGTTATTGAGTTCCCTATGGGAATACAAATGTAAAATGCACGAGTACTGAATATAGGCGCACATAAGCTCCAGCTTCAGCCGACTCCTTTTGAGCTTTCATTACTGTGTAATGATATGACTCTTGTAACCAAATCAATGTAAACAGCTCAAATAAATAAATGAATAAATACATAAATAAAAGAATTTAAGCAACAACAACAAAAAAAGCCATTTTGAGTTCAAACAACAGCCACTGATTATTAATAAATTAAACACATAAAAGTGGCTTCAAGAGAAAGTTACTTAGTAGTTATTCCTAAATATAAAATAAAGGTTGATTTAATTATTTTTCCACACATTGTTTAGTTGTTGATAAGCAAAAAACTTAATTCATAGTAATATTTTTTCAATTTTTCGTAAGTTCAAATTAATTATGACAAATCACATATGACAACAAACTTATTTTTTTGTCAGAAACTTTGAGTTAATTAGTCCACTGAGTATTTTTCCAGTAGTGCTGTGGAGCATCCAAGAGCTCTTTTGCAAACCAAAGTTGAATAGTTTGGGAGGAACACACAATGTCATGTATGGAGGACAAACAGCACACCAACATCTAAACCCTCTCCTCACTGTGGAGTATAGAGCAGGAGCATCAGGGTGTTGCCTGAACAACGTGCTGTCATCAATAGAACATT
This sequence comes from Neogobius melanostomus, assembly GCA_007210695.1. Classification (NCBI taxonomy): domain Eukaryota; kingdom Metazoa; phylum Chordata; class Actinopteri; order Gobiiformes; family Gobiidae; genus Neogobius; species Neogobius melanostomus. The sequence goes on along the minus strand of VHKM01000333.1, from coordinate 151,562 downwards.
TATTTCAAAGATATTTTGCAGAGAAACCTGAGACATTCACAACAGTGTGGAATAAATAAGTGAACCCTTGTATTAAATATCTGCTGATTCTTCTTGTGCAGCAATAACTGCTTTCCTGTAGTTGCAGATTAGACGCTGAATCTTGGACCTCTTTACAAAACTGCTGTCCTGTGAATGTTTACATGTTATGGCCAATAAAAATATGATACATGTAAATGTTTGGGTGGTATTAGTTTAAGCAGACACTGTTTAATCATTCCTGTGGTTTTAATAAAGATCAGACAACATTTAAAGAGTACTTAAACGGGCCAAAGCCTTTCCCCACCCACAAACAAAAGTCAAAAAGTGCTGTGAAAGAGGCGGTCTCTGAAGTTTGGGGGTGACATGCGGGGGGTGAGTGTGTGGGCCTTTGCATTGGCACAATCACAGCAGACTGATTACGTGGGAGGGACTTGGTTATAAACCACAGGTACAGGGGCGGGACAATGGGCAGCACCTGATGACGATGTGTGGAGCTGGTGCGGCTTATGACGTTCTGTGGAGGCCGTGGACACGTCTCCAGCCAATCAGGAAATTCTAATTTAGTAGCAGAGTTAACCCTGAAGGGGGCGCAACCCATTCGTTTTCAGGCCAAAGTTAGGATTTGACACATGTTTGTGCTATAATGTCAGAATAATGTCAGGGACCAGTAGACAACACTATGAGACACCCATTGAGACAGTTTATCAGTAACAAAAACTCGATTTGGTGTTTAGTTGCTCTTTAATGACTGATTAGGCAAATGTGAGAAATTCCAAACGGTGAACTTACTTTTTCTCGCCACTGTACATTCTTTGAACTTCTTCCAACTGCTTTTGAGCACAATACGCTTGTTGTTTTTCTTCTTCTGTAAAAGATGTTTGAACTACACTGTAAAATGTAAAATTTGTTTCAACTAAAAAAACTCATTCCAAGGGCTGCCAAGAAATTTTATGTGTAACCAATAACCATGTTACAATCTAGTCGATTTGAAATTTGAGATTCACCTCTTTCATTCAATTGTATTCTTAGGTTGACATAACTGTTTCCAGTTGTCAGAAGTGAAAAACTTAGGTTGACACAACTGATTTAATTTGTAACTGACGTTTTTCACTTCAGACAACTGGAAACAGTTATGTCAACCTAAGAATACAATTGAACCAAAGAGGTGAATCTCAAATTTCAAATCGACTAGATTGTAAAATTGTTATTGGTTACATATACAATTTCTTGGCAGCCCTTGGAATGAGTTTTTTGAGTTGAAACAAATTTTACATTTTACAGTGTACTTTTCTGCTCAAATAAATAAATGTAATTAATAACATTCTTTTGTATAAACCCAATAAAAAACATTGTTATTTGTATTTGAATTTTGTGTAAATACTTATTAAAAAAAAACCACACCATACGTTTTTTAACTGTGACGTCACACACAGCTACTTCCAGGTCCAAACTGTTGACAGTTCCAGAGACAAACAGCAAGAACACAACTTTATCTGAATCTCCAGCTGAAGTAACAACTCAAATATATGTCATACCTCACGGAGAACCAGAGGAGAGATCCCCTCCATGGACGGACAGGCTATGAACATGTATATCTTTAATGTATTCGTTTTGCACATAATAACAAATAATCCATTACAACAAGAAGTGAAATACAAAATAATACAAGTGCAGGAAGAGGCTTATACCTCCACTGATCAACAGATACAACAATGCATACAGTTCATAAATATACAATATATAATAAATAAAGGAATATATGTCAGTCTTTTCACTGGACTCAGATCAGGACGAAACTGTTTATGCTGTGATCGTTCTGTTCCACCAGAGGGCGCCAAACCAGAGCTGTTCATTTATCTGTCACTCAGGACCTCAGGTATTACCTTAACCCCACCTGAACCGAGCACATTTCTCCAGTTTGAACGCTTCTTGAAAGAAAAGTCACAGTGTTGAAAAAGTGGCAAAAAAAAGTGATGAAACATTGCCGAAAGTGTGATGAAAACAACATAGCAACAACGCAAGGAAAAATACCCGTTTAGATCCATTTTGTAGGTCTTAGCTTTCAAATGAGGCGTTACACTAGCCCTGAGGCTGTAAACTCCAGTCGCTATATATAATAATAATGCCCTGGGGTAGACTGACGGAAGAGAGGCAACCAGTCTGCGCCATCGACCCCTCCCACCACCACCAACCACTCACTCACTGCATCCGCCAGGCTTCCTGGTGTTTCCAAACGGTCTCCCATCCAAATACCGACCAGGCCCTTCCTGCTGAGCTTCAGAGGTCTGACGGGATTGGGCAGAGCAAACGCGGGACGGCCACTATATAAAAACTCTTCCTCACCCTCCGCGGGCGGTCTCTCTTTTTCCTCCAAGCTCGGGTCCTCTACCAGAGGCCTGGGAGCTTGAGGGTTCTGCGCAGTATCTTTGCTGTTCCTAGAACTGCACTTTTCTGGATCGAGATGTCTGATGTATTTCCTGGGATCTGCTGGAGCCACTCCTCCAGTTTGGGGGTCACTGCCCCGAGTGCCCCAACGACCACAGGCACCACTGATGCCTTCACTCTCCAGGCCTTCTCTAGCTCTTCTCTGAGCCCCTGGTATTTCTCTAGTTTCTCGTGTTCCTTTTTCCTGATGTTGAAGTCGCTTGGTATTGCTATGTCAACCACCACGGCTTTCCTCTGCTCTTTGTCCACCACCACAATGTCCGGTTGGTTCATTACCATTCTGTCCGTCTGTATCTGGAAGTCCCACAGGATCTTGGCTCGGTCATTCTCTACCACCTTTGGAGGTGTTTCCCACTTTGACCTTGGGGTTTCCAGCCCATACTCTGCACAGATGTTCCTGTACACTATGCCAGCCACTTGGTTATGGCGCTCCATGTAAGCTTTCCCTGCCAGCATCTTACACCCTGCAGTTATGTGCTGGATTGTCTCATTGGCCTCTTTGCACAGTCTACACCTGGGGTCTTGTCTGGTTTGATAGATCTGGGCCTCTATTGCTCTGGTGCTCAAGGCTTGCTCCTGTGCAGCCATGATGAGCCTCTGTGCTGTCCTTCAGGCCAGCTCTGTCCAGCCATTGGTAGGATTTCTTCAGTTATGTTTGGGTGGTACGTCCCGTGTAGGGTTTAAGGGACTCAGAGACACACGGCTCTGACTGACGTGACGGCGTGTGCTCTGTGCCTGAGGGCCGTGTTCAGCCCCCGGGCCTGACGTTGCACCTGTTGTAGTAAAAGTACTTGTTGTTTTGTGCTGATGCAGGAGTTTGGGTTCTGTGAGAAAAGCATGTTCGCTGCACTCTCTCACCCTGAGCTTCTCCGCCCGCAGCTTTTATACATTAATTAAAACTTAATGTCTTTAGTCACATGGTTCATCAGGAGTCAGCTGTCAATCATCCCGGCCCCGCCCCCTCCGCACACCTGTCTCTGCGCTCCATAAATCACTTTAAACTGAACACTTTATATAAGACCTGCCCCGGGCCCAGTCACATGACCCTCTAACCACCGAGCCCCCCCTCCAGAGGGCTCACACATGAGTAACCATGGTAACTGCCTTAGTGTCTGACGAGTATCTGTGCAATAGTTCATGTTTCAGTTCTGGAGCTGATACGACTGTACTGGGGAGAATCTAAATGTTTTCCCTGCAACATTCTTCTTCTTCTTCTACTGTCCAACATCACGCTCGTGTTTATGAATATCGTGGAAATACTGAGACCATAGTTCATATGAGCTGAAGAGACGACTTTGAGACAGATTGTGTTTCATGTGAATTACAGAGAAATGAAACAAACACAGACTCGGAATCTGCATAAAGACAGTTACCATGGTTACGCCTCTTCAGAGGGAGGAGACGTCACTATTACTGAAGAAACGATTTCATCTACGGCCACGAACACCTGACAACAGCGGGTCGTCTCATGGTCAGAAGGTTCTCAGCTCCTGAAGGTTCACACTGTTATTGTGTCCTTGGGCAAGACACTTCAGCCTCCTGCCTCTGCGTACACTTGTGTGTGAATGAGAGTGAATGGGTGACTGGTTCCTCACTGTAAAGCGCTTTGTAAGTTCCTCCTCTCAACAGGCTCATAAATCCAGTCTTTTTAAAGCACCACTCAGTATAGGATTATAAAGCTGTTCACAACATCAGCTAGATAGGGCAGCAGGGTGGGGGCTCGCTGGTGGGGGGCTACCGCCCTCTACAAGCTTGCCACATAATACCCTGGCTTTTTAACACACCTCACAAATAGGGAAAACAATCAAAACCCACTGACAGAACAATCTTAACCAACATTATTACAGTGGAAGCAGGTCTGATAGAAATAAGAAACATGATACATTTGAGTAAAACAATAGAATGGTGACTAGTTTTTATAAGTAATGATTGCATATGGTATTTTGGGGGGAAAAACTATGTATATACAGATTCAGTTTATTCGCCATTTGCAGTATAAAACCACATTGTAAAAAAGGTGCAAGTAGCTCAAAGTGCACTGTCAAACATTCATTCATAAAACATAAAAATACAGTCTTAAAAAACAAACAAGCCCCATAGTTAAATAAGTTAAAGGTTACAATACAGCTTGAGAATTAAAATTTGTGAAACACAATTAAAAGGTAAAAAGTAATGATAATGGTAATGAAGCCTGATCAAAGTGCACCATTCAAAGACTTCACAGCTTGTGGAAAGAAGCTTTTACTGCGGCGGCATTTATCACATTTGATATACAAAATCAATAAACAATTATAATAATAATTATAAATATAGCCGCAAGCAGCGATTATCGGCCCTCGCCGACCGCCCTGCCTAAAAAAAAGGGGGCGCTTCGCGTCCTTTTGTCTCAATCAATCTAAAATTACAGTATTGCTACTGCCTTTATGTTTGTTTTTAACTTTTTTCCCTAGGGTCTTAGTTTTAGGATTTTTGGAATGCGCTAACGCGCACTCCGCGCTCAATTTTGACATTATACAGAGAAAAATGAGTATGAATTTGTATCACACTATATCTGCAAACTGAGCATATTATTACATTTACTTAGGGCTGCGGCTTCGCCGCAGAACATTCACAAAGATTATCCAAGTACGTTGGATAACCTTTGGTTCCTCACTTCTCGCTGAATTATGGAGTTTAACATTTTTCCATCAGAATAAATGGGACGTCTGGTCATCGCTACGGCAACACCGTGAAAAATATGGCATGGGTGTGATTGACTTTTCTGATCGGAACGACCAAATAGAATTTTGTGCCAAATTATGTTAATTTTCGTAAAACTAAAATTTGTACTCTCCATATAATTCCTATAGGGGGCGTATCGCGCCCAATTTGAATTTTGCCAAATGAAAGTGTTTAGGACTGTGACTTTAACAACTGATAACAAAATGAGCGAAATCGGACTTCATATGTGCGAATGGGAGCCATTTTTTATTTGCGAAAAATCAAAAAATACTTCGTACAGTTTGCGGCTTCGCCGCATAAAAACCGTAAAACTTAGAAAAGTAATTTGGATAACTTTTAAAGTTCTACTTCTCAAGATTATTTTCCACCCAAAATTAGCTCGTTCCGATAAACGCTCTAGGAGGAGATAGATTTTGTGAAGTGAAAAATAAAGGCGGATTCCCGCTTCGTGGGCTTTCATCCAAAATGCCCGACACCCAATATGGCGGACGGCGTTGCCGTAATAATATTTTTTGCTCAACTTGTCATGATGCACGTCTGTACCGATTTTTATGATTCTACGACAAACTTCATTTTTGGCCAAGTCCTATCTTGCAATGTTAAAAAAAACTGAGGTGGCGCTATCGCGTCACTATTTTGAAATTCAAATTTGGAAATAGTCAAAAGTTACGTCAGATCGGGTTTGAATTTTGGGCCAAAATCTGTGACTTTTCGTCAATGTTCACTGGGTGAAAATTGCGACAGTGCGAAGAAGAAGAAAGAAAGAAAGAAAGAAAGAAAGAATAATATTCCCATACGAAAACAATGTTCCCGCTTACGCGGGTAACATAAACTATATATTTTCGGAAAGCGCTTGCGCATTCCTACCTCACTTCGTGCCCGTCAGTGACCCAGGCTCTCAGTCGCCCATTGACTTTTATGGGCTCTGTACAATTACAATGTTGATTTTGCATTATATATGTATGTGCACGGGACGTGCACGACAAGAGGAGTGTGTTAGAGAGTGTTTGAGAGGAGGGGAGCGCTTCGCGCTCGTTTTGTGCGTTTTGTTCGCACTTTGGGGGAGTGCGCTCCGCTTCGCTCCGCGCACCGTCCAATTACAATGTTCGTTTTCTGATACATGTGCACGTGCACGGAACGTGCACGACGAGAGGAGTGCGTTAGTGCATGTTTGAGAGGAGGCGAGCGCTTCGCGCTCGTTTTGTGCGCTCCGCGCACTTTGGGGGAGTCTATACGATTACAAGAGCCCCTTCGCCAGCCCTGATGGCGCTCGGGCCTAAATAAATACATAATGTATTTATTAGGCCCGAGCGGCCTGCCGTCGCAAGGGCCTATTGTAATCGCAACGCAGTGCGCAGAGCGCACTGTACCTAAGTGCGCGGAGCGCACGAAAACAGCGCGAAGCGCTGTCCCCATGTCAACCGTAACCTCACCGTCTCAAACAGTGACTGCCCACACCTCTGGTGTGGGCCCTTTATACTTGTTATTGCAGGAAAATTAATGGGTAAACGCAACGCAGTGCGCGAAGCGCACTGTACCTAGGTGCGCGGAGCGCACGAAAACAGCGCGAAGCGCTGTCCCCATGTCAACCGTAAACTCACCGTGTAAAACAGTGACCTCTGGTGTGGCCCTGTATACTTATAATTGCATGAAAGTGAATGGGGGTATATGGCCAACTGACATACGGAACACCTCGGACCCCCACGGCTGTGTGGGGGTGGTTGAGAGCTTTCCAAAATGTATAATATGTTGTCGTCGCGAAAGCGACGATATTGTTTTTGCAAAAAATATTGTTATTATTCTTTATTTATTCTTTCTTCTTCTGCTCTTTGAGCAGCAATTTGACCCCCTGAACATAGTCGAAAACTCACCAAACTTTGCCCAAAATTCAGGTCCGGTGAAAAATTAATTTAAATGTGTGTTTCGTATTGGGGAAATAAAAATGGCGCGACAGCGCCACCTACAAAAGTGAAAATACATTGCGCCTATGGAGGAGGGGCCAACGTCAACTTTGTCGTAGAGCGACGGGATTCGGTACAGACATTCATCATATGACGACAAACAAAAAATATTATTGTGGCCACGCCCCAGACAAACCGGAAGTCCGCCATTTTGACAGGAAGGTGGGAAAATGCTGAGTCAGCGTTTCCGCTGACATCGCATTTTAACGAACTCCTAGGGCGTTTCACCAAATGAGCTCCAAATCGCTCCAGCTCATCTAGAGATGTGGGGCATCAAAAGTTATCCAAATTTTTTTGCTAAGTTTTACGGTTTGTTTGCGGTGAAGCCGCAATCTTTACGAAGAATTTTGCGATTCATCAGAAACTACTAATTGCTCCCATTCGTACAAACGAACGCCGATTAAAAATCGGAAATATACATTTTATTGACCTTTGACCCCCGGACACAACAAATGTCAAAAGTGACATTGGGCGCGATAGCGCCCCCTCTAGGCTGAGGAGAAAAAATGCATTATGAGAAAAAAATTAGTTCTCGGAAATCGATTAAATTCGGCACAATAATAGGTGATGGCATCCCGGTCAAAAAAGCCAATGGAACCCATACCGTATTTTGTACGGTGTTGCCATGGTGATGACCAGGGCCACCCATGTTATCCTTATGGGACTGACACATAAATCTCACATTATACACAATTACAGCGCGTTAGCGCCCTCTGTATGGAGCTTGTGGACAGTGGTCATTGAAGTACGGCCCGTTAGGGCCGTCTGATGCTGCTTGTTTAATAAAAAAGATTTGGGCCGCGCTAGCGCCCTCTGCAGGTTGGAGCCATTATTCACATGGAGAGGCTAAAAATGTACTTTTGATGTTTACTGACAAAGATTAATGGCAAATCAGGACAATAAAATGCAGTATGGCCGCACTAGCGCTCTCGTAGGGTTATGGCGCGGCAATGGAGGCACTAAAGGAGGCACGGCCCGCGAGGGCCGTTCGATGCCGCTTGCGGCTTTAATTATAATTATTATTATAATTGTTTATTGATTTGTATATCAGTAACTACATACTTTCATATTTGGTTCTACATCTTACATACTTGTAAATTGTCTTTCAGTCTCATCAGATTTCCATCTTGCAAATGTAAAAGCTTCTAATTATCAAAGCTGTCAACGTTACGGTTAATGCTGAAACTTGCACTGTTACTGTAATTGGTTTATTTGGTCGGGACAGTGCATGTTAATGAACACACATGGGTCTCATGCATGTAAACAAGCCACACCGGATTGTAGCCTTGGGCTAATTTGCATCCGTTGTCCCCATGCGCACTCTCAAACACACTCTCATTCATCCTGGCCTATTGTACATGTTTTTAGTGGTAGGGGAAACCGGAGTACCTGGTAATGTATCCGGAATGTAAATTCATTTTGAATATGGGGGTCGGCACTTATAAGCTTTCTTACTCCGGCCTCAAACTCCTTTTGAGTTTTTGTTACTTTATTTATTTTCTACTCTGCAACTATGTTAATGTAAATTATGTAAATAATCACAATGTAAATTATGTAAATAATGACTCAAATCCAATCAATCAATCATAAGTTGAGACGGCAGCCGTTTCAGATTGTTTGCCTTTACCTATGTCACTTCCTGTCAGTGTCCAATCAGGAAGTGAAACTGTAAACATCACAAAAATGTCAAACTGAAGAAAACTTAGTCAAATGTTTGCAAAATCTCAAATATAATCATGATGACTGTGGTTTTAGCAAAGAATTTATTTATTTATATGTTTATTTGATAGGGACAGAACAAGAAGCATTGCTACATGTTCATAGGCCTTATAGCTAACAGCTAATTCACAGACCTGGTCCCTAAGACACAAAAACACACAATACACCTACACAAATCATTACAATCAATACAAAACACAAAAGGCATCATCTACATCTACACTTCTGCTGTTTGATTCAGTTTGAGCCATTGTTTAACTTTACTTTTAAACTCGTCTGTTAAAGTTTTCAGATCAGCAGGTAAAGTATTCCAGATCTGTGGCCCTTGTACTGCGAACGCCGTCTGTCCAAAAGCTGTTTTGCATCTGGCTGGTCTGCAGTCTCCACTGACAGCGCCCCTAGTGATGATCCCGTGAGCTGCACATTTTTCAATCATCCCTGCAGCGATATCGGGAGCGAGGTTGTTGACACATTTAAAAACAAATTTCACAAAAGAATTAAAATGTTCAAAACTTAAAAGATTATGCTTCTCTTGAATTCTGCAATAGTGCCACATCATGGGCTTTTTATCAAGCACTTTTAAAGCTTGTTTGTACAGGGAGATCACACCTTTCATAGTGGACTGGTTAGTTTGGCCCTACACAGTGATACAATATGAAAAATGAGACAAGATCATTGCATGAAAGTACAACTGATTGAAAGGCAAGATCTTATTACATGAAAACAATTCAAATTAATGCTAAAGTCTTAGTTATTTTCTTTACATGAGCTCCACATTTAAGATGGGAGTCCACACCTACTCCAAGATATTTGAATTCATCTACTCTTTCAATATTTTTATTATTGATTTGTATCTGAAAGCTGTCCATAGACTTTTGCCTCATTGAAAAACACACAGACACTGTTTTAGAACAATTTAAAGACAGATAATTATCCTCCAGCCACTGAGACCCTGATCATGTGTCTGTTTGTCTGTGGAGTCTTTGCTGAGACATAGATGACAGTGTCGTCAGCATACAGTTGGCACTCAGCCTCAGTGCAAATGGCTGGAAGGTCATTAATATAAAGACAAAATAAGATGGGACCCAGGATGGAACCTTGTGGTATCCCCATTTTGTATTCCTGAGGTGCAGATATAGTGCCACTGATTTTCACACTGTGTCCAGAATCCAAATATGATGTAAACCAGCTAAGAGTTTGTTCTGAAAAATTAAACTGCTTTAATTTATGCATGAGGATAAGGCCTTAAGGTCTAAGAACACTGCTCCAACCACATCCCTGTGTCCAGGGCTTTTTAATGGTATCTGTTAAGTAACAGTAGCTATTTCTGTTGAATATTTTGGCCTAAAGCCGAACTGCTTTGGATCAATTATTATATTCAAGATAATCGTTTAATTGATTTGCAACAGTTTTTTCTAGTACCTTGGACAAAATTGGAAGAATTGAAATCGGCCTGTAGTTACACGTTTGATCAGGATCTCCAGCTTTAAACATCGGGCTGATAAGACCATGTTTTAATTTCAGTGTAAATGTCTCACTAGTGACAGGTTTACCAGATGGGTCAGGGGGCAGATAAAGAATCTTTGTGCTTTCTGACAAAGTCAGAGTCTAATCCAAATACATCTTTGGCTTTAGACAGTTTAAGATGACCGATTATTTGTTTAATACTAGCCTCATTTGTTTGTGCTATAGAAAATGTATTTTCCAGTGGGCTTGGTGGTTTTTCATTGAGCTCTATTGATTTAAAAGATGCTGCTATTTGTTCCACTGATGTCACAAAATAGGTATCGAGCAAAGAATCCGTTTGCATATGATCAGTAATCAGTTTGCCATCAATATTTAGTTGTGTTATGGCTTCTTGTTTGGAATCATTTTTAGTCAGTCTATGTATATGTTTCCAAAGACAAGCTCTGTTTCCTTTGGATTCTTCCATCAAGTGCACAAAGTATGCAGTTTTAGCTTTTCGCATCTCACTTACCACTTTATTTATAAGGCTTTTAAAAATTGCATTATCTGTGTTTAATGTGTTTAATGTGTCAGATGCACTGTAAGGGTTTCTGCTCAGGAGGACCTTACTGGAGGAGAACCTCATTGGAGGAGGACCTCACTGGAGGAGGACCTCACTGGAGGAGAACCTCACTGGAGGAGAACCTCACTGGAGGAGGACCTCACTGGAGGAGGACCTCACTGGAGGAGGACCTCACTGGAGGAGAACCTCACTGGAGGAGGACCTCACTGGAGGAGGACCTCACTGGAGGAGGACCTCACTGGAGGAGGACCTCACTGGAGGAGGACCTCACTGGAGGAGAACCTCACTGGAGGAGGACCTCACTGGAGGAGGACCTCACTGGAGGAGGACCTTACTGGAGGAGAACCTCATTGGAGGAGGACCTCACTGGAGGAGAACCTCACTGGAGGAGGACCTCACTGGAGGAGGACCTCACTGGAGGCTCTGCAGCGCCCCTGGACCAGCGTTCAGTGGTTCTGTTCAGTCTTTAATGTTTGGCTTGTCCTGTGCAGAGGCAGGTTTGTGATGTGTGTGATGTGTGTGATGTTTGTGAGATCGGTGGATATTTGAATCCAGATGAATCGTAGCAGTTTTGAAACACGTCCAGTAAAACTAACTCAAACATTCTGAGTTGTTCGTTCAGCCGTGATTGATGGATTGCAGATCCGTCAGGTGCACGGATGACCTTCTCCACCTGCGAGTGCGGTCCAATCAGAGCGGGGGGCGGGCCTCCTCCCTCCGCTCTGGCCCAATGGCGTGGCTCCCTCCTCCTGTGTTCAGGCCTGTCTCCCCGCCGGCCGCCATCGCGCTCCAGCTTCACTAAAGAATGAAGTCGGTGAGAAGTAACGCGGCTTAAGCGTGTGCGGGCAGGTCAGTCTAATGTTCTGCATGACCTTTACACGACTGCGCGTCCACGGAGACGAGCGCAGAACGAGACGAGCCAACAACGAGACGAGCCAAGAACCAGACCGAGGCCTCTTAAAGGGATATTTCAGGATTTTTGACATTTGACCTTAAGTCGCTCCATAAAACTCCACTCCTCATTGGGCCTCATTTCCTAGTTATCCAGAGTGTTGTTGATGTCTGGAGATATTTTTTCTTAAATTCATGCAGTTCTTATATTTGAAGAGTCTAGTGGCGCTAGGCTAATGCTAGGCTAGTGCATGTCTATGGTATCAGTTAGCCTGCATTAAAACAGTGTGACCCACTCCACAGTGCACCTGAGGTAAATCACTTATAACACCAGACTAACCATATAAATGTCTGTGTTAATAGAATCATGTTTGAAATATAACTGACCTTGTATCACATGAATTACTGCATTTTGAGGGACTATTTTCTCGCAGATCACTCCGCCGCTGCGTTAGCTTACAGCCACGAAGCTGATGCTGCTCAAATATAAGTTATTTTAAATGATTCTATTAACACAGACATTTATATGGTTAGTCTGGTGTTATAAGTGATTTACCTCAGGTGCACTGTGGAGTGGGTCAGACTGTTTTTAATGCAGGCTAACTGATACCATAGACATGCACTAGCCTAGCATTAGCCTAGCATTAGCCTAGCGCCACTAGACTCTTCAAATATAAGAACTGCATGAATTTAAGAAAAAAATATCTCCAGACATCAACAACACTCTGGATAACTAGGAAATGAGGCCCAATGTCAAAAATCCTGAAATATCCCTTTAACTCCCACATTTTCTCAAGTTCAGCTTTACCCAAATCTAAAAACTTCTTGGAAAAAAGTGTTAAAATAGCCACAAAAACGAGGAAGATAACGCAACAAAAATGTAACAAAAAAATGAATAAAAAATTACTAAAAATTTACAAAAAGTAAGAATTTTTTAAATAAAAAAGTTTTTAAAAAATTACTAAAAAGTGACGATAACGCAGAAAAACACGAGGAAAAATCTTAGATCAATTTTGTCGGTCTTAGCTTTCAAATAAGGCGTGACACTGGCCTAGAGGCTGTAAACTCCAGTCCAGAAGCTTTTAGATTTGGGTAAAACTGAACTGGAGAAAATTACATCATTACAGATTATTTTTCCGGCATTTCTGTGACAGTGATCCAGAAAAGTGCAAGTTGTGCCTTTAAACTCGTCTCTGGATGCTACAAATATGTTAAGAATGAGTTTGTGACATTTTAATTTAGTGGCTTCCTCTTATCTCTGGTCCTGCTCTAAACTGGTTCAAGTCCTATCTCGAGGATAAGACGTACTTTGTCCAAATTGGCAACTGTGTCTCAGACAAAACTGGTCCTGTCCACAGGTCGGCTACGCCAACAGTCACGTTTACTTTTTATTCATTGAGTCAAACTTTATCTGCTTCCATCTTCCAAAATGTGCATTAACACTGATTCACAAAAAACTAAAACCTCCTCCCGTGAGCGGATAAACTTTTTATAAGAATTAAGGGTTTCGCCAAACGTGGTGTTTCCATCACTTCTTACTGATGCGAAACTTTCAAATCCAGTTCCCTCTGTGACTTTTTAACTCCCCTCTAAAGCCATGTTTAAGGACAGAGGAGACGCTGGGTCTGGTGTCTTGCTCGAGGGCACAATAGGAGCTTAGAAATGGAACCCGTGCCTTGTTCGGCGGCTGAACCTCCGTCCGACTCGTTTTAATGGTTTAAATGTTTTTATGAGATGTAACTGGAGATTGATCACAGCAGTTATTCAGGACGAAACAGGATCCAACCGGCAACCGCCCCGAGAGTCGCTGAAACCCGACGCTCGGTGTGTGTGTGTGTGTGTGTGTGTGTGTGTGTGTGTGTGTGTAATCATGACAACTCTCGAAACGAATCACAGACTCTGTTCTCGCTGCAGGTTTTTTTCTCAGGGATTTTAACGGATTGAATTCCTGACAGATTTAATGATTATTTATTGTTTTGAACCCGAGATATTTAATTAAATATGTTCAGATTGTTTTCCAAAACTCCCCCTGAGCAAATCTTTGGAGCTAATATGTCTTTTCTTTTTGTTAAACATGAATGTTCTTCTTAGCAAAGCTGCTGTACGTAAAGTTAATGTGGACAATTGTAATTGTGTAATCCAGGAATCTGTAATGTAAAGTGTTATGTTGTATCACTGTGATTGATTGATTGATTGATTGATTGATTGATTGATTGATTGAATTTTTATTTCGAGCTACACACAACACGGCACAAAAGCCAGAAAAAATATAATAAAAGAAAAAATAATTAAAATATATATATATATTCTATCTACTGTATCCGGAATGTAAATTCATTTTGAATATGGGGGTTGGCACTTACAAGCTTTCTTGCTTCGGCCTCAAACTCCTTTTGAGTTCTTGTTACTTTTTTTGTTACTTTATTTATTTTCTGCTACAATATTAATGTAAATAATGTAAATAATCACTCAAATAAATAGTTCTATAATGCAACTAACTATGGATTTTCACAATAAAAGCACCATAATGCAACTAACTATGGACTTTCACAATAAAAGCACCATAATTCAACTAACTATGGATTTTCACAATAAAAGCACCATAATGCAACTAACTATGGATTTTCACAATAAAAGCAGACTAACTATGGATTTTCACAATTAAAGCACCATAATGCAACTAACTATGGATTTTCACAATAAAAACCTTTTAATGCAACTAACTATGGATTTTCACAATAAAAGCACCTAATGCAACTAACTATGGATTTTCACAATTAAAGCACCATAATGCAACTGACTATGGATTTTCACAATAAAAGCACCATAATGCAACTAACTATGGATTTTCACAATAAAAACCTTTTAATGCAACTAACTATGGATTTTCACAATAAAAGCACCATAATGCAACTAAATATGGATTTTCACAATAAAAGCACTATAATGCAACTAACTATGGATTTTCACAATTAAAGCACCATAATGCAACTAACTATGGATTTTCACAATAAAAGCACCATAATGCAACTAACTATGGACTTTCACAATAAAAGCACCATAATTCAACTAACTATGGATTTTCACAATAAAGCACCATAATGCAACTAACTATGGCTTTTCACAATAAAAGCACCATAATGCAACTAACTATGGATTTTCACAATAAAAGCACCATAATGCAACTAACTGGATTTTCACAATAAAAGCACCTAATGCAACTAACTATGGATTTTCACAATTAAAGCACCATAATGCAACTAACTATGGATTTTCACAATTAAAGCACCATAATGCAACTAACTATGGATTTTCACAATTAAAGCAGCATAATGCAACTAACTATGGATTTTCACAATAAAAGCACCATAATGCAACTAACTATGGATTTTCACAATAAAAGCACCTAATGCAACTAACTGTGGATTTTCACAATTAAAGCACCATAATGCAACTAACTATGGATTTTCACAATTAAAGCACCATAATGCAACTAACTATGGATTTTCACAATAAAAGCACCAGAATTCAACTAACTATGGATTTTCACAATAAAAGCACCATAATGCAACTAAATATGGATTTTCACAATAAAAGCACCATTATGCAACTAACTATGGATTTTCACAATAAAAACCTTTTAATGCAACTAACTATGGACTTTCACAATAAAAGCACCATAATGGAACTAAATATGGATTTTCACAATAAAAGCACTATAATGCAACTAACTATGGATTTTCACAATTAAAGCACCATAATGCAACTAACTATGGATTTTCACAATAAAAGCACTATAATGCAACTAACTATGGATTTTCACAATTAAAGCACCATAATGTAACTAACTATGGATTTTCACAATAAAAGCACCATAATGCAACTAACTATGGACTTTCACAATAAAGCACCATAATTCAACTAACTATGGATTTTCACATAAAACTAACTAACTATGGATTTTCACAATTAAAGCACCATAATGCAACTAACTATGGATTTTCACAATTAAAGCACCATAATGCAACTAACTATGGATTTTCACAATAAAAGCACCATAATGCAACTAACTATGGATTTTCACAATAAAAGCACCTAATGCAACTAACTGTGGATTTTCATAATTAAAGCACCATAATGCAACTAACTATGGATTTTCACAATTAAAGCACCATAATGCAACTAACTATGGATTTTCACAATTAAAGCACCAGAATGAACCTAACTATGGATTTTCACAATAAAAGCACCAGAATGAACCTAACTATGGATTTTCACAATAAAAGCAATAAACAAATATAATAATAATGATAAATAAACCCGAATTAAATTATATTAAGGATGGTATTGACAACTGGGAAGTAGCAAGATCTCAGAATATAATATCTATTGATGCACCTTTATAACATAAAAGTAGCACATTCTTTTGTTCTTTATTTTGCTGTTGTTTTTGTCTTATTCTTCATCATTTATTGTTACTTTGCCCTATGTTCCTTTGTTTATGATTTGCTACCTTGTAAATATTAAATGTAATGTTACTATTTTTATTTTGGGGTGGGCGCTTATAAGCCTTTGGCTTCAGCCCACTCCCTTTGAGCAGGTTAACTGCTCAAACAAATAAATAAAATAAAATAAACTAAAGCACCATAATGCAACTAACTATGGATTTTCACAATTAAAGCACCATAATGCAACTAAATATGGATTTTCACAATTAAAGCACCATAATGCAACTAACTATGGATTTTCACATTAAAAGCAGCATTATACATTTAAATACGGATTTTGAGAACATTCTGGACTTTCATAATAAAAGCATGGTTTGTAAATGTTGCTATATCTGCAGCAGCAGTATTCCAGTCTGTGGCTGAAGGGTTAATCACGCTGCACATGCCCCTGTGTGCGTGTGTGTGTGTGTGTGTGTGTGTGTGTGTGTGTGTGTGTGTGTGTGTGTGTGTGAGTG
Organism: Neogobius melanostomus; assembly: GCA_007210695.1. NCBI lineage: Eukaryota > Metazoa > Chordata > Actinopteri > Gobiiformes > Gobiidae > Neogobius > Neogobius melanostomus. The sequence continues at coordinate 134,812 of VHKM01000333.1, read as the reverse complement.
TGCGTGAGTGTGTGAGTGTGTGTTTGTGTGTGAGGGAGGTGGGAGGTGGACCAGGTGCGTCCCGGGGCAGAGGAGGGGCGGTCCTTTAAGCCCCTCCCCCGCGCTCCCCTACTTAAACTCCAGCGCGGCGCCTCTCGCTTCACTTTGGCTCCTCGTCCAATCAGACGTGCAGATTCCCTGGTAGCCATGTTGATGTCCTCCCGCAGCATGTACGGTGGCCTGGGCGGCGGCCGCATGTCCTCGCTCAGCCTCGGGGGCGGCGGTGGCAGCGGCATCCGCATGTCGTCCTCCTCCAGGTCCTTCTCCTCCGGTGAGTCCTGTTACCTTTAGGGCTGGTGCCGTTACATTTCCGATACCGATACCTTTCCGATACTTGGTTTCTGATACCGATACCTTTCCGATACTTGGTTTCCGATACCGATACCTTTCCGATACTTGGTTTCCAATACTGATACCTTTCAGATACTTGGTTTCCAATACTGATACCTTTCCGATACTTGGTTTCCGATACCGATACCTTTCCGATACTTGGGTTCCGATACCGATACCTTTCCGATACTTGGGTTCCGATACCGATACCTTTCTGATACTTGGTTTCCGATACTGATACCTTTCCGATACCGATACCTTTCCAATACTTGGTTTCCGATACCGATACTTTTCCGATTCTTGGTGTCCGATACCGCTACCTTTCAGATACTTGGTTTCCGATACTGATACCGAGGTTAAGAGGTTAACGGTGCCAGTCCTGATTACCGATATACTCATACATTTTTCCTTTCAAATAATTTATTTTTCAGTGTACTTGTTTGGCAGAGCGCCCTGCAGTGGCCCCCGGACCCCACTTTGGGAACCACTGCTTTAGTGTTTTATAAAATGAGAAGCTCAGATTTGTTTTTGTTTGGAAACTGAGCTGTTTGTGTTATTAGGCATTTTCATCTTTCACGACTTTGGGACATTTCTCTGTTTCCTATTTTCACATTTTAAAGTATATTTTTATTACTTACTGTTTCGCAATATGAGCTGTTTGGTTAGTAGAAAAACCCTTGATCTGCAACTTCTCGTTTAAAAAAAACACTTTATTTGTCTCACTAATTGAGAAAATCAGATCTGCGTGTAACCTTTGTGTCAGATCCTGCACATAGAGCGACATTTTTGAGATGATCCGAGTAGGACCATCTCTGTGAAGCTATAACTCAAAGACAAAGAATGTAAGTTGGTCATTTTATACTCACTACTGCCACCTCAGGTCTCACGCGTAACTGCAGCTTCTATATTAGGCTCAGTGCCAGTGCAGGATTCAGAGGCAGTTGTGGTGAACAGGTCTGGGCTCATTCTACACATTAGGACATGGCTGGAACATGTAGGAGGAGGAAAATACTTAGTTTAACATTTTAAACTCTGTATAGTCCCTTTAAAGCTGTACTAAGTAACTCCTGCCCCTAGAGGCCATAAGCGCCACTGCAGGTGTCGTACATGTTGTGTTTTTACTCATTAATTGTCCGTGAGAGTAAATACTACGCTGACAGAAAAGACAAAGGGACAGAGGGATATTGTTCATCCAGTTACACAATGGAGATCATTTGTTTCACTCAAACTTGGCTGTAAATACTGTTTAAGTGGCGCTAGCCCGCAGTTAGCTTTGCCCGTTAGCCTGTTAGCTTCTTCTTCGTGATTCCATTAGTGTGTATTGGTGACTCCGATGCGGTGGCAGGAAAGTTGCAATTGTGGTTTTGTGGCCAGAGACACCAGGGGGAGATGAAAGACCCTCCAATCATCCCATTAACACTTGTATTACCCCCAGAGGGACTACGGAAAGGATTTATTAAGGTAAACAAGTTACTTAGTGCTGCTTTAAATCTAGAATATGAAGATGATCACAATACACAATTCAGAAATTTAAAAATTGCCATTTTTAGCAGCCTATAAATCCAGAAGTGTATAATCTAGGGCATTTTTGACGATTGTTCCTGTAAATATCTTTAGTAGACACGGGACAAACCAGGTTCTAGCCCTTTACATGATTCCATTGCGGAGCTATAGCTCTTTAAACACACACACAAACGCAAAAAACATCCAAATCTGAGGTGAAACCACACGACCCTTTTTCTCACGTTGTATCTCCACACCCGTCGCTCCTAAACACTTCGAACTTTCCAGCTTTGGACTGAACAATATTTTGAAGCTTTTCCAGAAGGATTTTTAAAGATCTAATTCCTAACCTGATATTGAGTTTTCAGGTTCTGCCTCTCTGTTTCAGCCGGTGGAGCAGGCTTCAGGGGCGGGGCTGGATTCGGCTCCGGGGCAGGGTTTGGTTCTGGAGCTGGATTCGGTGGTGGATCTGGATTCGGTGGTGGATCTGGATTCGGTGGTGGATCTGGATTCGGTGGTGGATCTGGATTTGGTGGCGACGGTGATGGCGGTGTCATCGGGAACGAGAAGTTCACGATGCAGAACCTGAACGACCGCCTGGCCTCGTACCTCGCCAAAGTGTCCGCCCTGGAGAAGGCCAACGCCGAGCTGGAGCTGCAGATCCGCACGTTCGTGGAGGGACGAGTGGGACCGTCCTCCCGAGACTTCACCGGGTTCTACGCCACCATCGCCGAGCTCCAGGCCAAGGTACGAGACTCCAAAGAGCTTCCAAAGAGAGGGGGGTATTTGTCTCCTGCTCTAAAACCATCTGCACACTCGTATAAGAGCTCATTATTCAGTTCACAGCCCGATTCCCTTCAGGGGGACATGTACCTGTTGTGCATGTTTTGTTTTGGTGAATGGTGTTTCAGCTTTCAGGACACATCTTAGTGTTGGAGATACATCGATGGATCTGACTCCAAACACTGTTTTTAAACCACCTCATTTGGCCTTTATTATGTTTTTATCTTTGGGAACTACAGTGCAGCCACGGGACAGCAGCGGGGGGTAGCAGTAGTAGTTGTAGTAATAGTAGTAGTTGTAGTAGTTGTAGTAGTAATAGTAGTAGTTGTAGTAGTAATAGTAGTAGTTGTAGTAGTTGTAGTAGTAATAGTAGTAGTTGTAGTAGTAATAGTAGTAGTTTCAGTGCTGGTGGTGGTGTTTGCTGCGATGGAAGTGCAGATAAAGTTGTAGATGTGGTTTAGATAAAGCAGCTGTAAAAGAGTCTGGGGGGGGGGGGGGAGAGTGAGGGGGGGAGAGTCTTACTTAAAGCAGTACTAAGTAACTTGTTTACCTTCATAAATCCTTTCCCGTAGTCCCTCTGGGGGTAATACAAGTGTTAATGGGATGATTGGAGGGTCTTTCATCGCCCCCTGGTGTCTCTGGCCAGAAAACCACAATTGCAACTTGACTGCCACCCGGGCGGAGCAACCAATACACACTAATAGAATTACGGAGAAGAAGCTAACAGGCTAATGGGCAAAGCTAACTGTGGGCTAGCGCCACTTTAAACAGTATTTACAGCCAAGTTTGAGTGGAAAAAAATATTCCCATTGTATAACTGGATGTACAACATCCCTCTGTCCCTTCACCTTTCCTGTCAGCGTAGTATTTACTCTCCAAGACATTTAATAAGTTAAAAAATCGTAACTTGCTACGACACCTGCAGTTGCGCTTATGGCCTCTAGGGGCAAGAGTTACTTAGTACTGCTTTAACACATTTCCCCCGTTGTTCCCGAGCTCCTGGAGGAGTTTCTAACACAAAAGTCCGAAAGCGTCGCCTTCTGGTCCAAAGTTATGTTTAGTTTAGTTTATTGATGGAATGCTCTCTGAGATCTGCCATGTCGTTTTCCAGGAGGTCCATAAACACAGTTAACAAAACAGAATAATATACTCCCCGCCCCCAACCCAAAAACAAAAAAGTTTCAAAAATAACAACAGAAAAACAGTCAAAAGGAAACAAAAATGAAACTTTAAGACAAAACAGAATTAAACATGTTCCAAAAGATGAACTAAAAGTACAAAAATACAAGTATTAGACATGAAAAGACCTCATGGGGTTCAAAAGTGTAATTTGGCGCCTCCTCCAGTAGATGGCGCCCCGCGAGGTCCTCATGCGTCTCCAGTTTAATTAGTGCCTCATGAGCGCCCCCTTGTGTCCCTCAGATCCTGGACGCCATCCAGCTCAAAGGCGGCGTGCTGCTCTCCATCGACAACGCGCGGCTCGCTCAGGACGACTTCCACATGAAGTGAGTACCGATACTGCAGTACTACTACAGTACTGCAGTACTACTACTACAGTAACTACAGTACGGCAGTATCTGACCCGGATGCCCTCCCGCAGGTACGAGAACGAGCTGAACATGCGTCAGTCCGTGGAGGCCGACATTGCGGGCCTGAAGATGATGCTCGGCGAGATGGGCGTGGCCAAGACCGACCTCGCCATGCAGATCGACAGCCTGAAGGAGGAGCTGGTGTCGCTGAAGAAGAACCACGAGGAGGTGAGGCCCAGGAGGAGGTGAGAGGAGGTGAGAGGAGGTGAGAGGAGGTGAGGCCCACAAGGAGGTGAGAGGAGGTGAGAGGAGGTGAGAGGAGGTGAGGCCCAGGAGGAGGTGAGAGGAGGTGAGAGGAGGTGAGAGGAGGTGAGGCCCACAAGGAGGTGAGAGGAGGTGAGAGGAGGTGAGAGGAGGTGAGGCCCAGGAGGAGGTGAGAGGGTGAGAGGAGGTGAGAGGAGGTGAGAGGAGGTGAGGCCCACGAGGAGGTGAGAGGAGGTGAGAGGAGGTGAGAGGAGGTGAGAGGAGGTGAGGCCCACGAGGAGGTGAGAGGAGGTGAGAGGAGGTGAGGCCCACAAGGAGGTGAGAGGAGGTGAGAGGAGGTGAGAGGAGGTGAGGCCCAGGAGGAGGTGAGAGGAGGTGAGAGGAGGTGAGGCCCAGGAGGAGGTGAGAGGAGGTGAGAGGAGGTGAGGCCCAAGGAGGTGAGAGGAGGTGAGAGGAGGTGAGAGGAGGTGAGGCCCAGGAGGAGGTGAGAGGAGGTGAGAGGAGGTGAGGCCCACAAGGAGGTGAGAGGAGGTGAGGCCCGCGAGGAGGTGAGAGGAGGTGAGAGGAGGTGAGAGGAGGTGAGGCCCAGGAGGAGGTGAGAGGAGGTGAGAGGAGGTGAGGCCCAGGAGGAGGTGAGAGGAGGTGAGGCCCAGGAGGAGGTGAGAGGAGGTGAGAGGAGGTGAGGCCCACAAGGAGGTGAGAGGAGGTGAGGCCCAGGAGGAGGTGAGAGGAGGTGAGAGGAGGTGAGAGGAGGTGAGAGGAGGAGGTGAGAGGAGGTGAGGCCAGGAGGAGGTGAGAGGAGGTGAGGCCCACAAGGAGGTGAGAGGAGGTGAGGCCCAGGAGGAGGTGAGGCCCACGAGGAGGTGAGGCCCACAAGGAGGTGAGAGGAGGTGAGGCCCGCGAGGAGGTGAGAGGAGGTGAGGCCCAGGAGGAGGTGAGGCCCACAAGGAGGTGAGAGGAGGTGAGAGGAGGTGAGGCCCACGAGGAGGTGAGACCCTAGCGGAGGAACTGAAGAGAAAGATCACAGCTTTAGATTCAAGTTTGGAAGCTGCGGGTCTAGATATGGGAAACAGTTAGAAAAATGTGGGGGGAAAAATACGATTTTGGGACAATTGGGGGGGGGGGGGGGGGGGGGGGGAATGCCAAAACATTTGAAGAATCGGGGGAAATTTCAGGAAAAAATTGGGAAAAAATATGGAAAGTTTGGGGGGGAGGGGGGTAATTGGGGTAAATTGGGAGGAAAAGAAAGGAAAAATATTTTTTGTATGAAAATTGGTTAAAAATTAGGTAAAAAATAAGAAAATCTTGGAAAGTGTTTTTTCTGCCTTTTTGTCGTTAAAGGAAGTTTCTTGGTTGTTTGTGATACAAATGTAAACAAATGAAATGGAAGGAAAAGGAATAAATAAATGATTCATCTGTTTTCTGTGTTATGTTTTAAACGGTCCCAGCCCGAGTCGGGACATGAAGGATGGAGTAATGTGAAAATCAGAATATTTCCAATGGAAGTACATTAAAAACATGTATTACAAATGTCTCTGTGGCGCCCCCTGCAGGACCTGCTGTCCATGCGCTCCCAGATGAGCGGAAACGTGAACGTGGAGATGGACGCCGCGCCTCAGGAAGATCTGACCAAGGTCATGGAGGAGATCAGGGAGCACTACGAGTCTGTGGCCGCCAAGAGCCAGAAGGAGCTGGAGGGCTGGTTCCAGGCCAAGGTGAACACGCCACAAACACGCCACAAACACGCCACAAATATGGAACACTCACACTAAGCTCTGACCCGGTTTGTGGTTCTGGTTCAGTCCGAGGTTCTGGTGAAGGAAGTGGCCTCCACAGAGATGACCCTCAGGTCGTCCACGTCAGAAATCAAAGAAGTGAAGAGTCAACTGCAGGCGCTGGAGATCGAGCTGCAGTCACAGATGAGCATGGTAAGACCCGCCCACACAGACCCCGCCCACACACTGACCCGACCCACACTGACCCCGCCCACTCACTGACCCCGCCCACACACTGACCTGACCCACACTGACCCCGCCCACTCACTGACCCCGCCCACACACTGACCCGACCCACACTGACCCCGCCCACACACTGACCCCGCCCACTCACTGACCCCGCCCACACACTGATCCCGCCCACACTGACCCTGCCCACAGTGTAACTCTGGTTTGTTGTGTTTTGTAGAAAGCGTCTCTTGAAATGTCGTTGTCAGAGATTCAAGGAAGATACGCCTCACAGCTCAACGACTACCAGATCCAGGTAACTCCTACTTCCTAACTCCTACTTCCTAACTTCTACTTCCTACTTCCTAACTCCTACTTCCTACTTCCTAACTCCTACTTCCTAACTCCTACTTCCTAACACCTACTTCCTAACTCCTACTTCCTACTTCCTAACTCCTACTTCCTACTTCCTAACTCCTACTTCCCCCCTCTCTCTCTCCCCCAGGTGACGTCGATGGAGGAGCAGCTGATGCAGATCCGGGCCAACCTGGAGACACAGGGACAGGAGTACCAGGCTCTGCTGGACATCAAGACCCGGCTGGAGATGGAGATCGCAGAATACCGCCGCCTGCTGGACGCAGGGAGCACCAGGTACTGCTCACACAAGTTTAATAATAAATAAATAAAATAAACTAAGAGAAAACTGCAGATCTTATTCACCAGTGTTTGGGGAGTTTGTCATTTTAATACAAGCTACTTAAATGTAACTCGAGTTACTTTGTAATGATTATTACTTTACGTAATACATTACGTTATATTCCTCAGTTACTGTAAAAGTCATATATTTCTGTATTTCCAGCAAGTTTTTTGTCACTTTTATACTTTTAGATTTGGGTAAAGCCAAACTGTAGATGTGCTCAGTTCATGTGGAGGTTAAGAGTTTAAACAGCGCTGTCCCGTTTGTCTTTTAGCTCCGCCTCCTCCTCCTCCACCTCCCTCTCCACCACCACCTCCACCTCCATCTCCACCACCACCTCGCTGTTGTCCTAGTCCACCACCAAAGAGGTGACCACGGTGGTGTCCCGCCCACCCGTCACCAGTCCCCGCCCACCCGTCACCTGTCCCCGCCCACCCATCGCCTGTTCCCGCCAACAGCACCTGAACGGACGCCGAAGCCACGCCCAGAGGAGCCCGGGCGCCGCCTTCACCTCGATGAGAGTGATGTGAGCGCCCCCTGTCTGTCTCTGAGAGGAATAAACACAAAATACACAACGCTCCGTGTCATGTGTCTGTTTTAACACGTGTGTTCTGTTTCCAGACACTATGCCATTTTTTACAGTTAATTGAACATTATCCTTTATTCCTATTATTAACCTATTAACCATATTTGAGATATTTGAGCATTTTCAAAATATGATTTTAAATGTTATATTGGTCACTGTACAGATAAACTCCCCCTGCAGTAAAAATAGTGTAACATTTCTTAATCCACTTCAGTTCTGCACAAAACTTCTAAAGTACATTTTAACCCCCCTGGGTCAAAGCTCAGAAACAACTTTGATTTTAGTCGTTTTTTAGTTTTTATGTAAAGTTTTTCACATTTCACGTTTTCACATTTTCTCCCTAATCTCACGTTTTCTGCCCCATTGACTTCATTATAAACTCACTTTGTCATGGCTCGTCACACTTTAAAATCATACATGCAACATTAGCTGCAGGAAACATCTGTGATTTTTACAGGTCAAACTGGATTTCGAGCATTTACCCTGAAACTGCATTTCTATGGGAAAAAACTAATATCACAGTGAAGCTGTTTCTGTGGAGTTATGAGGCTCATGGGGGAGGAGCTTATACAGGGCTTATGGGGAGGAGCTTATACGGGGCTTATGGGGGAGGAGCTTATACAGGGCTTATGGGGGAGGAGCTTATACAGGGCTTATGGGGGAGGAGCTTATACAGGTCTTATGGGGGAGGAGCTTATACAGGGCTTATGGGGGAGGAGCTTATACAGGGCTTATGGGGGAGGAGCTTATACAGGGCTTATCGGGAAGGAGCTTATACGGGCGTTGGGGGAGGAGTTTATACGGGGCGTTGGGGGAAGTGCTGGGGGGGTAAAAATTATTTGATGGTAACTATGGGATACGGTAACTGTGGTAACTGTGGTAACTGTGGTAACTGTGGTAACTGTGGTAACAGGCGAACTGCAGATTTTTTCTTCTTAGTTTTTGGTCATTACTGGAAGAATCCACATGAAACAAAAACTGTCTGGAAGTTCATCGTCTTCTCTGTCAGCTCCTATGAACCAATGTTCAATTATTTACTTTGAAAGGCGTCCAAAAGTGGTGACAATACTCGAAAACATGAGCGTGACCAGTAGAAAGGACTTTCAGCCATGAAGATAACACGGCAGGTTTGTGAATCAAATACTGATGAGGAAAAACATTTCTTAATTTTCGTTTGGAGATTTTCTTACAAAAACTGTATTGGCCCGCCCTCCACCTGACATTATGACATCATCACATTCTAAATCATGAACGCCTCCTATTTGATGTTATCCTTCTAAATGAGTCATATTTTCAAAAGCATTAAAACCTGTCATATGAACTTTAAATCTTAGACGTGCCATAAGTCATTCTTCTTGTATAAGAGATTTCTATTTCCTGTTTAACTGTTCATCATTTCCTGTCTGTGTCTCTGAGAGCTGAACGTAACTATTCATGAGTGAATCTTCAATCATCTTACTGCTCGTCACACGTTTGCCCAGTGAAGCCCCAGAACCAAAAAGCTGATGGTTCTTTTTCAGCAGCTGCTCCTCGGCCCTGGACACTCGGCCGTCACTGACCTCGGCCCTGGACACTCTGCCTTCACTGACCTCGGCCCTGGACACTCTGCCTTCACTGACCTCGGCCCTGGACACTCTGCCGTCACTGACCTCGGCCCTGGACACTCTGCCTTCACTGACCTCGGCCCTGGACACTCTGCCGTCACTGACCTCGGCCCTGGACACTCTTCCGTCACTGACCTCGGCCCTGGACACTCGGCCGTCACTGACCTCGGCCCTGGACACTCTGTTTAGATCTGCACATGTGGGATCTTTGGTAAACCTTTGGCGCTTTACAAATAAAGGTTGATTGACAGAAACAAAGCCGTTTGTGGTTAGTTTCTTTATTAACTCTTTCAGATACAAGTCGCTGCATCGTTACGCACTTTTTTATTTTTTTTGCAGATATTTTGAAAAAGGTTTGGAGTTGTTGAAAAAGTCTTGACACAGTGATCCCAGTTTGTGCTGCGTTTGGTCCCACGAGTTTACGGCTTCAAAACTCCAGGAGAGAAAACGTGGAATGTTCGTAACAAAGAACGAAAACGTACAAATATCGTAAAAAAACAAAACGGTAAATAAAAAGCGGATATAATAACACGCTCCGAGCTCCAGAAAGAGCCTCGCGCTGTCAGGTCGCAACGCCGCGAGGAAACGCTGTTTCATCACGGGGGGGCGCTGTTTCACCAAACCAGCTCTCTACCAAAACATATACATTAGGACGAGCTTTCAATTCATATTCAGTCAGGAACATTTTGATTTAAGTAAGAAGTCATAATGTCAGTCAAAGTCAACGAGGCTGAAGCTAAAAAGGCCCGACGCTGCAGGGGAAATATTCCAGTACTTTACTGTAAATATTACAGTACTGAGGGCGTTACAGTATTTTACTGTTTACCACACCCTATTTAAGATGGCCTCTCTTTCATTAAACCATTCTGCCTCACGAAGGATAAAGGAACATTGGGGATGCAAGTGGACAGGTTTTCCTGTTCTCAGTATTTTACTGTAAAAAAAAATAAATACTGTATACAGTATTTTACTGTAAAAATGACAGTAGCCAATTTAGGCGGGAAACAGATACAGTAAAATCTTACAGTACGGAGATTAGGCGGGAACTGACCAACTGATTTTCTTCACTACTTTTCTGGAGCTGAGGAGAAGCAGCATTTCTTCATGAGAGACGCTTTGTTACTTTTATTATTACTGTGGCTGTTTTATTTTTACAACATAACCTGTTAAAAAAACTCAGTGAAGTTAAAGTGCATCTGACACATTAGACACAGTTTTTGCTAAAACACGTTAACACGATTATATTTAAGATTTTGCTAAAGATTATTCCCAGTTTTCTTTAGTTTGACCATTTTTGTGATGTTTATGTTTTCACTTCCTTATTGGACACCGACAGGAAGTGACATCGAAGAAGGTAAACAATTTTAAACTGTTGCCGGGCAACCATGTTAAGTCAATGGGAAATGAATGAGTCAAACTGCTATGGAATGTTTCCTTCTTTTATGTCACTTCCTGTCAGCAGCTTAAACATTCAAATAAAAATAAATTTTCTGCCCAACATTTCTTCATTAAAATTGCTGCTTCACTGAAAAAAAAGATAATTATGCAACTGATGTGATCCATCTAAATAAGTCATATTTTCAAGAGCATTAAAATCTGTCATATGGACTTTAAGCAGTTGCTCTAAAACATATAGAGGCACTAATGTAAATGAATATAGAGGAAACAGGGACGACTGCAGCTCGTTCACATTACAGTATCACTCCTTACAGTTATAATGTAATATAATAATACACAGTATCACTAGTCTAATTAGCCGTACAGTAATTTACTGTAAAATCCAAAATAAACCTTTTACAGTGTAGGGAAAAAATAAATGTAGAGATATCAATTTGAAACTTTTGCTCAAAACTAAGTTAACTGAGTTAAAACTAAGATGTTCAAGAGAATCTCAACACTGACCGCGATGTTTCACCTGCAGCGTCTCAACATAAACCAGGTCAAAACATTCTGGGATCACACAAACATGAACCCCCCTGCTGGCTGGTCTGGTGTAACAGCGCCCCTGCTGGCTGGTCTGGTGTAACAGCGCCCCCTGCTGGCTGGTCTGGTGTAACAGCGCCCCCTGTTGGCTGGTCTGGTGTAACAGCGCCCCCTGTGGCTGGTCTGGTGTAACAGCGCCCCCTGTTGGCTGGTCTGGTGTAACAGCGCCCCCTGCTGGCTGGTCTGGTGTAACAGCGCCCCCTGCTGGCTGGTCTGGTGTAACAGCGCCCCCTGCTGGCTGGTCTGGTGTAACAGCGCCCCCTGCTGGTCTGGATCAGGTTGTGCTCAGATTGAACAGTTGTATTTTTTTTACAGGACACGACGACGACGTCACGAACACTTGCATAAGTCCAGCCCTGACGATACTGAGGGCCAAATACGAAAATGTACAAAAACAGCTCGATATACGATTCATACAAAAGGTTATACTGGGCACTCCGCCGCACGGCATTCTGGGACACGCAGTTTGGCAGCGGCACGTCAGTCTTAAAGGTAGGTCTTCCCCCGGCGCCGGCTCCAAAGTCTGTGTGTGGAGGTAAGTGCTGGAGTCGGGGCAGTGACCGTGAGTAACCCGAATGTCTCTGGGTGGAGGAGGCAGTTTGAGCTCGGGCGGGAGCAGAGGCCGAGTCCGTCTGCGCTCGGGTGAGAGCAGAGGCCGAGTCCGTCTGCGCTCGGGCGAGAGCAGAGGCCGAGTCCGTCTGCGCTCGGGCGAGAGCAGAGGCCGAGTCCGTCTGCGCTCGGGCGGGAGCAGAGGCCGAGTCCGTCTGCGCTTGGGCGAGAGCAGAGGCCGAGTCCGTCTGCGCTCGGGCGAGAGCAGAGGCCGAGTCCGTCTGCGCTCGGGCGAGAGCAGAGGCCGAGTCCGTCTGCGCTCGGGCGAGAGCAGAGGCCGAGTCCGTTGAGGTAACTCCGGGTCCGAACAAAACCCGGTTCTGTTAAAGCGGCCGTGGCTGGTTTGGTGGATGATTTTCTCCGGTCTGTGAGTGACGTTCCCAGCTCTGATTTAGGCAACAGAAGAGTACCTTTAACGAGTGAAACCGGAGGATCCTGCGGCGACTGTAAACACTGACGGTAAAAGAGAAGGCGGCGGTTTGACCCTGTTTGACCTGGACCCGGGGTGGCCCTCGGAGTGAGCGCCCCACGGAGTACCCGCCGAGTACCCGACGCCGAGTACCCGACGCCGAGTACCCGACGTCGAGTACCCGCCGAGTACCCGACGAGTACCCGCTCTGGCCGCCGCTCGTTAGGAAAGTAAGACTGAGTTTAGCTGCTGTCGGAGGCCGGCCTCGTGAGGGGGCGGGGTTTAGCTGCTGTCCCCGCCCCTCTTGTGGATCTGCTCGTGCGCCCGCAGGTGCCCTGACTGGCTGAAGGTCTTGCCGCACTGGGGGCAGGCGTAGGGGCGCTCCCCCGTGTGGATCTGCTGGTGGGCTTTGAGGTGGCCCAGGCGGCCGAAGCTCTTTCCACACTGCGTGCAGCCGAAGGGCCGCACTCCGGAGTGGATCTTCTCGTGCGTCTTGAGCACCCCGGCGTTGCTGAAGCTCTTGCCGCACTGCGAGCAGGCGAAGGGGCGCTCGCCCGTGTGGATGTGCACGTGGTTGCGGTAGCTGGTCTCCTTGGTGAAGCTCTTGCCGCAGTGCGGGCAGCAGTAGGGGCGCTCCCCGGTGTGGCTGAGCTGGTGGGCCTTCAGCTCCTTGCTCTGGCCGAAGCTCTTCCCGCAGGTGGAGCAGAGGAACGGGCGCTCCCCCGTGTGCAGGCGCTGGTGCGAGCGCAGGTCGTCCGCCTTGGTGAAGCCTTTAGGGCAGTGGGCGCAGACGTACGGCTTCTGCCCCGTGTGGATGAGCTGGTGTCTCTTCAGGTTCCCCGCCTGGCCGAAGCTCTTCCCGCACTGAGAGCAGCAGTACGGGCGCTCCCCTGTGTGGATGCGCTGGTGCGTCTTCAGGTTCCCAGAGTGCTGAAGTTCTTCCCACACTGTGTGCACGAGAACGGCTTCTCTCCCTGAAGGAGAAACACACTTTACTGATAATCCTACAAACAGAGCACGAGAACGGCTTCTCTCCCTGAAGGAGAAACACACTTTACTGATAATCCTACAAACAGAGCACGAGAACGGCTTCTCTCCCTGAAGGAGAAACACACTTTACTGATAATCCTACAAACAGAGCACGAGAACGGCTTCTCTCCCTGAAGGAGAAACACACTTTACTGATAATCCTACAAACAGAGCACGAGAACGGCTTCAGCTGAAGGAGAAACACACTTTACTGATAATTATACAAACAGAGCACGAGAACGACTTCATCTGAAGGAGAAATACATACACTCACCTAAAGGATTATTAGGAACACCATACTAATACTGTGTTTGACCCCCTTTCGCCTTCAGAACTGCCTTAATTCTACGTGGCATTGATTCAACAAGGTGCTGAAAGCATTCTTTAGAAATGTTGGCCCATATTGATAGGATAGCATCTTGCAGTTGATGGAGATTTGTGGGATGCACATCCAGGGCACGAAGCTCCCGTTCCACCACATCCCAAAGATGCTCTATTGGGTTGAGATCTGGTGACTGTGGGGTCATTGTAGTACAGTGAACTCATTGTCATGTTCAAGAAACCAATTTGAAATGATTGGAGCTTTGTGACATGGTGCATTATCCTGCTGGAAGTAGCCATCAGAGGATGGGTACATGGTGGTCATAAAGGGATGGACATGGTCAGAAACAATGATCAGGTAGTCCGTGGCATTTAAACGATGCCCAATTGGCACTAAGGGGCCTAAAGTGTGCCAAGAAAACATCCCCCACACCATTACACCACCACCACCAGCCTGCACAGTGGTAACAAGGCATGATGGATCCATGTTCTCATTCTGTTTACGCCAATTCTGACTCTACCATCTGAATGTCTCAACAGAAATCGAGACTCATCAGACCAGGCAACATTTTTCCAGTCTTCAACTGTCCAATTTTTGTGAGCTCGTGCAAATTGTAGCCTCTTTTCCTATTTGTAGTGGAGATGAGTGGTACCCCGGTGGGGTCTTCTGCTGTTGTAGCCCATCCGCCTCAAGGTTGTGCGTGTTGTGGCTTCACAAATGCTTTGCTCCATACCTCAGTTGTAACGAGTGGTTATTTCAGTCAAAGTTGCTCTTCTATCAGCTTGAATCAGTCGGCCCATTCTCCTCTGACCTCTAGCATCAACAAGGCATTTTCGCCCACAGGACTGCCACATACTGGATGTTTTCCCTTTTCACACCATTCTTTGTAAACCCTAGAAATGGTTGTGCCTGAAATCCCAGTAATGAGCAGATTGTGAATCGGCCCGTCTGGCACCAACAACCATGCCACGCTCAAATTGCTTAAATCACCTTTCTTTCCCATTCTGACATTCAGTTTGGAGTTCAGGAGATTGTCTTGACCAGGACCACACCCCTAAATGCATTGAAGCAACTGCCATGTGATTGGTAGTTTAGATAATTGCATTAATGTGAAATTGAACAGGCGTTCCTAATAATCCTTTAGGCGAGTGTATATACCTGTTTGTTTGTTGGGCCTCTCACCTGCATGTTGCGCGGCTTCCTGCTGGAGGCGCTCTTGCGGCCGCTGTTCTCGCCCGCTTCGCTCTTGCCCAGGGGCTGCAGCTCGTACAGTCCGGCCTCGCTGAACTCCGGCTCCACCTTCAGGCCATCGAGGAGCAGCGCATCAGGCCGCAGCTTGTGCAGCTCGGACCGGAGCTCCGCCATGTGGATGGACTCCAGGCTCGGGTCGAAGTCCGAGCGCAGCTCCGTGTAGTAGCACTGGAAGTCCACCTGCTCCGCCTTGATGTAGTCCAGGAGTCGGACACCTGACCAGGATATGAGCGTTTTAATTCAGAATAAAAGATCTTTAGTCACAAGGTTTATTAGTCCAGAGAGTCCGACACCTGACGACGACATCTTATAATATAAAACACAGTCCCATGTGCAGTTCCGGTTTGGGCGGTGCCGGTGGAATTCAATGTTTTCCCGACAGCGCGTTCTATGAAAGTGTGTCATACGCTCTGACATTCTCCGTCAGTGATACCGCGCATAGAGTTAGTTCTCATGTCATCGCCATTTGGAAGATATGTCCATGTTTTGAAAAAGAGCTATAGGTCGATGCCATTTTTATTCTGAGCCAATGGGCGTGACCCCCACGTGACCATGTGACCGTCCACCAGCACGGGTCAATATAGACCACAATGCATCACAATACTACCGTGGGAGGAGAACCCAGCGACACCAGTGAAAACAGCTGTTTTAATCCATTCATGTAAAATCCATGTGAAATAAACCAAATCTGATATCGTAATATTGCACTGTCTCTTGAGTTTGGTCTTTATCGCAGAAATACATTATTCCCAGAGTTTACAACTTATTGTTTGAAATAAGTCATATTGTCATGCTTTGATACAATTGTAGTGGCCATAGTTTTGGAACCACTGGTTATAGTGAACGACGGGTTTAGGGACGAGGGAGGACATGTTTTTATTGCTGTCCAACGATTAATCATTTTTATCTAATGAAAAGAAACAACTGATATTTTAGTTTTTGTATTAAAATGCTTTTACAGAACTACAAACATTCACTGTTTCTAAAAATAAAAGGCTTTAAGAGTCCTTTGCATTAAAGAAATACATGAATAATACAAAACAATGTCAACTTTACTGCTTATAATTATCACCATTATTTATTATATATTATTATTAGGCACATGCATAGGTTTTACGTTGTCAGCACTTCATTATCAGTCAGATGTTTTGATGGACTCTCTTGAACAGCTGATTATCATGTGTGTTGTTTACGCTGAAGCAGAGTGTTTGCTTTTTCATCCTGAGCCAGTCGTTGCGGCTGTGTCCGAACTTTATTGTGAATTATGCAGCTCGTTCCTTGACTTGGACATTTAGAGCGAAGGATTATCTCAGAGATGTCGTTTCATATTCGACGTATCGCTAAAGAGGTCCCACTCTACAATCGCTCAACTATCGGTGAGTTTACGCTGTTTGTGGCAGCGGCTCGTTTCCTGTTAGGGGGGGGCTTTGTGTGTTGGCAAATTAAGGCGAGACACTGCAGGTGAAACTTTTGCTGAACATCACTGATATAATAATGAGAAAAAAAATGTCATTTTATGTTTTCAGATAAAAATAAGACATTTTGTGCATGAAAATGGCCATATTGCCGATATTTTGGGCAACAAAATAAAATAATGGATTGAACCAGATTAAAATGTGTGGTTTCATTTTATTGACATATTAGTAACTAAGATTTTTCAGAGGTGATTTGGATTTATTGTTTAGTTTTTCAATTAACTAATCATAAGTGAAAAAATCTGTAAAACTCAAATTCCGCCTGTTTTTTTGGGTTCAAAGCTGAATAAATCAGGATTGGAATTGGAATATTAAAAATCCCTCAGAAAAACCTTTAGAATATTGTTAAGTCCAGACTGTAAAGTGTGGAGTCTGTATGTCTTATCAATGGCGAGGAGATCGAGGTGGTGACCTCCTATAAATATCTTGGGCTGCAGGTGGATGAGAAGCTGGATACAGTGCAGACTCTACTTTCTGAGGAGGCTTGCTTCTTTAAGATCTGCAGAAAAGTGCTTCAACTGTTCTACCAGGCAGTAGTGGCCAGTGCCCTTTTCTATGGTGTTGTGTGTTGGGGGGAAACATCAGGCAGAGGGACACTCAGAGACTGGACAAACTAATCAGAAAGGCCTCCTCCATGATTGGGGCCGATCAGGACTCTGTAGTGTCGATCTCGGAGAAGAGAACCCTGGAGAAGCTGCTCTCTGTGATGGACAACAGCGACCACCCCTGCATGAGCTGGTGATGAGGCAGAGAGCACCTTCAGTGAGAGGCTGCTCTCACTCTCCTGTTCAAAGGATAGGCTAGGAATCTTTCTTGCCCAGAGCGATCAGGCTTTATAACAAATCCGTGGGGGGGAGGGACTAATGGGAATGATGGTTTTATAGTACTTTTATATTTATTCTCTGCACTGTTTTATTTATTGACATTTTCTCTAGCTTTTTAAATCTGATGTTTATGTATGACTTGTCTGTGCAGCTGATAAACTGAATTTCCTTCGGGATTAATAAAGTATATCGTATCGTATCGTGTGAGCGACTACAAGGGCTCACCCGCTGCCCGAGTGGGGCCTTCTCTCATTGGCCTCATTTATCAACTTGCGTACGGTGAAATCAGAGCGTATGTGGGGTTTACGAAAAATCTCTGCATGTTTTGGCATTTATCAATCTGAGCCACCGTACACCTGGCATACGGTGCACTCAGATCCTACACCAAGTCAGGAGGTGGTGGACATGATACACCAATTTTAACTAAACACTAAACAGCTGGAAAACCAGTTTTTAACAGCATGAATTGCATTGCCACGTCGCATATTATCCTCATTAGTGATTTAAACATGAAACAAGGCGACAGCGTTAATGTTATGGACAGACTTGATTCAATGTTGTGCTGCATCGACACGGGTCAGAGGCTCAGAGGACCAGAGACACTAGAACCTGGACTGCAGACACAGAGGCGCTTATGGTGTTTTTTATATTTATGTTTCGTTTTTTGTTTTTAACAAAATACCGCTGCTGCACAAACTTTGTGTGGATTCCCCGCCTCACACCCCGGCCGCTGCCGTGTACCAGGACACCGGGACTCACCTGGGTCTGCGCGAGGCCATGCTCCGTGTTCTGGTTGGTTTGAGCGTTGAGTCTGTGGACCGTATTCCGTGCTCGCGAGTAGCCCGGGCGTCAAACAATCCTTCGACAGCTCCACAGCTTTCGTCGGTCCGGACGGGTTCATAAAGTCCGGGTGTGAGCGGCGCACAGGGTCTGGTGACCGCGCGCTCTCCTCTCAGCAGGGGAATGATCGAAGCTCGTCTCGTTGGGCTGTCTTTGGTCCGGACGGGTTTGTTAGGCTGTCAGCTCTCCACACACCTGTTTCCTCCCGAGGAAAGCTCTGCTCAGGCCGAAAGAGCGTAGTCCTGCCCGGCTCCAGCGCTGAGTCCCCGGAGCCGACAGCTGCTTTTCACTGGTGCAGATCACGGTCCAGAGTCTGTACTGCAGCGTTATGTCCATGCTTTTTTTATGTGGTCTATTTATACCTTTTTCATATAGGCTGTTTAGGCCTACTGCTTATAAAGGTCACTTTTATTATTAGCCTATTTCTTTCCCCCTCTTTTTTTATTTAGTAATGTGATCTTGGATTGGCTATAAGGTTAATGTTACTGACAGATTGTTTAATCTTCCTCATGTGCAAAAATATCATATTTTGTGTTAAAAACAACTATTTATATTTCCTGTTGGAGAAATGTTTTTTTTTGCCGGTTTCGTGCCGTAAAACCGAGGCCTCCTCAAACATGAATATTTTTGGGCGTTTCATTCAGATGAGCTGGGATTTGTCCGTGGCGTTTACTATCAGCTGCTCTGTGTACGATCAGATCTGAGCGGAAAGCACAGGTTCATAAATGTCACGCGCCCTCTGGCGTAAATCGCAAATACACCTACGCATACACCATTTTTTTACGCAATGTTGATAAATGAGGGCCATTCAGAGAAACAAGCCCTGAAGTTTTGTAGCGAGTGGAACCTTCTTAGGCTCTTCAGCACCAGGCGTCGAGGAGGAAAAATACCATATTTGGGTGATAGCGTCATCACGGGACCTTCACACGTGGATGTAAATCTGTCATATTTGTGAATGAAAACCCGCGGGAAAGACGGTCTTTCGACGCGCAGCTGCTACTTCCTGTTACCTCCGCGTCACAGGCGACAAATCATCATAAAATAAACATCATGCTTTTTATTCTCTGACATGAAACTAAATGTAAAGGAGGAAATAGATACAAATCTCCACTTCACCACTGTGTGAAAATCTATACTTTCACCTGCCGTGTCTCGCCTTAAGACAAATTAATCGCACGTTAAACAAAGGTTTCTGTAGACCAGGGAGTCCCACACCTGACCACCATATAAAGACGAGCCAAATCGAGCTAAAAGTCCCGTCTGAGACGGTGAAGACCTCGCTGCACCACAGGGAGAACAGACCTGGGAGATGTAGTCGAACTCGGAGCCGCTCTCGTAGTGGCACTTGAAGTCGTGCTGCTCGGACTTGATGTAGTCCAGGCCGCTGATCTCCATGCGGATCTGCTCGTGGGCCAGCTCGGCCGTGGACAGGGCTGGATCTCCGACAGGTCCACCGTGGAGTCCAGCTCCAGCTCCTCGGGCTCCGTCTTCACGCACGACAGCAGCGCGAGCGAGCTCAGCGTGGGAGACGGGTCTGACGACAGCAGCGCGTCCAGGGAGGAGGCCCCGAGAGCAGGTCCACGTCCAGGTCCGCCATCGGCACTCTGAGGGAGAGGGGGGACAGTTCAGCCATAGGGGAGGGGCCACTTTTTCCTATTAACTGCATTATACTTTCACAAGTCGTAGCTAAAACAAAACAAAACCATTTTACCTCTATATAATACTATAGGGTTAGACTCATGACATGCAAAGTGACTTAATGATCATGGCTCACAGTCCATTTTCTAATTTTCTGAGATTTTTAATTGGGATTTTACAAACTGAGCCATGATCATCAAAACTATAAGAAATAAAGGCTATTATGTCACTTTGCATGTAATGAGTCTGTCATAGTTTCACAGTTTAAGCCTGTATTACGTAAGTATGTTTTTACAGGATTCATAGACCAGGCATTTAGAAAAATCGGCCAAAATATTGATCGAAAATATGTTCGAGCATATCGGCAAATCCCCCAAAACATCGGCCTGGGCGTACCTGTGAGGGGGCGGGGCCTGCAGGTCAAAGCTCAGTCTAATGGTGAGGTCAGCACCAGAGCGGGACCATCCTGAAAGAGAAACACACGGTTTATGTTGTGACTGTCCTGATCTCAGTGATTCCTGAACCATCAGAGTTTAGGTTCAGAGTCAGAACTTTTCTGCACTAAACACGGATGAACAGAAAGAAACAGATTATTACTTTTTGAGCTGTTTTCTACTTTGCAACAGGGACAATGATGAACTTTAGGGTCACGATTATCTTGGAAAAATAATTGCGATTAACGATATTGTCGCGATATTTACCTGAGGTTTAAAAATGTCATTGATGCTGCAGATGAAATATTGACTGAGACAAAATAAAGTATTTAAACAAATTCCCCTCAAAACTCATCAAAACGTTTTTTCTGCAGTAAATTATAAAACAAAACCAGCTGATCTTTTCAGGCCACAATCGAGAGAAAGTCGTTGTTGCTGGTTTTATAAGGCAGAAGAACCACAGAACATTAAAACATGAAGTCTTGCTTTATTATTTCAGGAAAACACTGTCGGGTGCTACTACACATTAATGAATCGACTTTGCTGCCTGGTAAAGATGACACACTTAGTGAAAGCTTCTGACTGAAGCATTCAGCCTGTTGTGTTCCTTCAGTTTGTATCAGTGGTGTCGTCTCTCAGATGGAGCTGCGTTTGCTCAGCACAGACACATGTGTAACCTTCACTGTGTTACTAATATAACTTTAGTTATACTGTGTTCCTCATGTGGGAGTTTCACCTTCAGTTTTCTTTTCCTGTAAATCCAAATATAATCCCACAGCTCAGACATGGAGCCATGTTGGAGCCATGTTGGAGCCATGTTGGAGCCATGTTGGAGCCATGTTGGTTTGTTTATTACATGTTTAAGTTTGTGCTCTATACCACATATATGGTGAAGAGCCAAATAATAAATTAAAGGAAATGACAGCGATGCTTTCATTGACTCACTCATTCTCCAAAGGTTTGCACTGATGGGGGAGCGGGGCCCCCTTGTGGTGTAACACCATCATTCACAGAGGTAAGTTAAGACAGAAACGCGATGATGACCAGTATTAAAAAAGTGACGATCGATTCATTGCCACATTATTTATCGCGATAAACGATATGTTTATCATCCCATTCATAGTTTAGAGTATTTTGAGTGACTTTAGGGCTTCATCTGTTTCCTTTTTTTTTTTAAACATTTTAAATGTTTGTCTGTGTTGCCACGGCAACCAACAGCTCCCTTTTTAAGGGAAATAAAGATGGACTGATTGATTATTCATCGATGTTTACCACCTCAGAGAAACGTCTTGTTACATTCAATTCCATTAATCAAATCTAAATCAGGTGGAGGGCCAATATTATCAGTTATCAAGTAATGTTTTGTATTATTTTGGAAGGGCTTTGGTCTTTCTAATGGCAGAAGCTTTACTTAAAACATTTGTATTTGTTGGACTGAAAATAAATTACAACCACAAACCGCTCTACAGTAGAAAATAGTTTTTGAAAGAAATCTACAAAAAGAAAAAAAAGGCAAATGTTAAAAATGATCATTCTATGGCTGAAAGTCCATCTGACCAACATCACACAAATGTTTTTGAATGTCACCGATGTTGGACGCCTTTATGAGAAAATACCTGGACCTTAGTTTACACGTGTCGACACTGAACTCTATGACAGTTTTATTTAAGTTACTATAATGGATTTCATACCTGCACCGGAACTATAAATATGTATAGTCTCTTTCCTCACTAGGGCTGTCACGATTTAAATGTTTTGAGTCACGATTATTGTGAGAGAAAATATTGCGATTTTACGATTATTCACGATTATCGACCGAATGAAAGGAAAGAAGTGATATTTTTAGTTTTTGTCTTTAAAAAGGTTTTTAATACTTGTAAACATTCACTGTTTCTAAAATGAAAATGCTTTAAGATGGTTTTGCATTAAATAAATAGGCCTACAATGAATAATACAAAACAATGTCAACTTTACTTCTTAATAATGACCATAATGATCATAATTATTTGACTTATATTATTAGGCCACAGTCTAGGCTCGGTTTCCTGTTCTCTAAAGTTCTGCTGCTGCTTAATTATTGTCAGATGTTTTGATGAACAGAGAATGAAACGTGTTTACAAAATGACTAAGGAGACTCTTTTGAACAGCTGATTTCCACATGTGCGCGGTTTCACTTTCCTTTCTGTTACGCTGAAGCAGAGCGGAGCGCGTTAGCTTTTTCTTTACATCCTGAGCCAGTTGTGGCTATTCAGTGGCGCCTCCAGAAATTGTTCATAGGGGTGGCCAGATGGGGCCACTTAAAATCTTGGGGTGGCAAACCAAAACTATCAGCCATAATTTCACAATTGCAACAGCCGCAGGGAGAGGGAGGGGGAGGGGGGAGAGCTGGCTACAGCGTACGATCAAAGGTCTAGAGCGGCTTGCCTGGCTGGCTGTGAATTTGGGCTGAAAATATTCCTAACTGATACTACAGTACTACAATTAACACTGGCCAGTGGGGTGGCCAGGAGTCGGCCAGGGGTGGCCACGGCCACCCCTGGCCGACTCCTGGTGGCGCCACTGTGGCTATTTCCCAACATCTGGACAACTTTTTTGTGAATTTTGCAGTTCGTTACCTTGACCTGGACATTTACAGCGAAGGATTATCTCCAAGATGTTGTTTATATTCCACGTAGCCGATATCAGGGTTTGCATAACGGATGTTCCATCGACAACAACAACGCCTTGGTCATGTTTTGGATCCTAAAGAGGTCCCACTCTGCTGACTTCAGTCGTTTTTGGTGGATACAACACTGCCTCGCTCAACTACCGCTGAGTTTACGCCGGGAAAAACCTACCGCGTCCTTTTATAATCGTGGTAATCGTAAACCCTATTCCTCACACTATTAATGTTGAGTTATTATACACATATTTAGTTAGGGGTCATTTGTGCCTAAGTTATTATCACTAACTTAATGCCTTTGCTTTTATGGCTGCCGTCCGTCCTGGTGTGATTTGTTGTGACGGTGGTGGCCAGATAAAAAGTCAATCTGAACTTTTTTTTTTTCTTTCTTCTATGTACAATAAAATATATTTACAATTTCAGTCTTTGAACATTTACTTTTTTTTTACTGCAGTTGGATTTTTTTTTCTTTTTAAAGCACGTCAGAGCTGCTGTAAACAATGAATTTCTCCACTGTGCAAATGTCTCATCATATCAGCGAGATGCTATTTCATGTCATTGTCAAACATAATTATTTTTAACCTCTTAACTCCCACCTGAGCCAAGCGCATTTCCTCCAGTTTGGCTTTACCCAAATCTAAAAGCTTATGGACTGAAGCTTGCTGCCTATAGGCCAGCGTAACGCCTCATTTGAAAGCTAAGACCTACAATCCGATCTAAACTGATGTTTTTCCTGACGTTGTTGCCGTGTTGTCGTCACTTTTTTCACGTTTCATCTGATTTTTTGTTGCTTTTTAAATCGATTTTTTGTGGCTTTGTTGTTGCGTTTGTCAAATTTTTGCCACATTTTTTGTTGAGTTTTTGTAACTTTTTTGCTCCACTTTCATCGCTTTTTTGTCTTATTTTGTTGTTGCTCTTTTTTTCCTTTTTGTGGCTTTGTTATTGCATTTTCATCACATTTTTGCTGCACTTTATCACTTTTTTTTTTGCGGTTTCCTTGCTTTCTTCTCATTTTTGTCGCTTATAGTTTTGGGTAAAGCCATACTGGAGAAAATGTGCTTGGTTCAGGTGGGGGTTAAGAGGTTAATCAATAATGTAGTGACTTACTAGTTCCTGCTCATTATAACTTGTATGAGTTGACCTGCAGATGTGCCCAGCTGTTTACCTACCGCTGCCTAACCTTCTCCCACCCCCGGCTCTCACTCAGGCGCATTGAGTTGCCTTGTGTACGAAATGCGCGGTATAAATAAAGTTGCCTTATCTTGCCACTCTTGACTCCCCGGGCAGTGACAGCCTCTGTCCCGCCTGTAGCGCCCTCTCCCCGGCCGCGCACAGGCCTCTCCTCTCGGCACAAAGACGCGGCAGACTGCCATGTCTCTGGGCTCCAGTACCAGCCGGTGGCCATCTTGTTTTACAGATGCTAACGGCCGCTAGCCTCGGCGCTATCGGCCCAGGAGAGCGATGTACGCGGGCGCAGGGGTGCGGGACACCCGGGTAGCGGGGCTACAGGCGGGCGGGGGTCCGGGCGGAGGCTCACGGAGAGTTTCATCCCCGCGGAGGAGCGTTAAGAGCGGGTTATTAGCGGCGGAAGAGCGGGGGAGATGCTAGCGGTGTTAGCGGGGAGCCCGGTGTTAGGGTGAATTATGCACCCCTTTCAAGGCTGAGCGTCTCTGGAGCGAAAACTGACTTTTCCGAAGCAATAATACTTCGTTGTATTTAAATTCACTGCTTAAATGCTTCTTAAACTAACAAAAAGTCATTAATTCCTCCGTATAATGATATAATATACAAAGAAAGTGCCTGGTTATGTGTGAATTCCAATAGTGCACATCTGTCTGAAAATGACCAATTCTGCATCTTCCAAAAACAAAACAAAATGGCCACTAAATCATAGTTTTTCCACGCAGATTATGAACCTTCTGCGTTAAAGGTTAAAATTAATGCAGTTTAATGTTCCAATACAGGATGATGATATTTAATGGGCAGGACTCAAGCATGCCGTTATTGATATGTCACAGTGATTATCCGTGTAATAAAGCCGTTTAAGGCAGACAGCACAGGAAGTCCATTATTATTATTATTATTATTATTATTATTATTACTACAAATTAATAAAGGATGCTCGAGGCCACTGGGATTACACGCTAGTTTGTTTGTTTGTGTGTCTAGTGTAGTAGTATTGCGTTTCTACGACTGCCTTTGATTTTGGATTGGATAAAAGTTTCTGAATAACAGTGTTCCCCGTCACAGGTTCAGGTGCCGAGTTCTGGGACTGTCCGGATACTGTGGCCCAGCTGCACATCTGCACACATCTGGGGCTGAGTGTCCACGCGGAAGCCTCTGCACCTGGATCGATCTCTCTGGACATGAACACGCGCGTAACACCTGGACAGCGGCTGCGGGAGCGGAGGCATACGCGGCACAAGCGGCAGAAGCGGCGGCGGCCCTAGCGTTTAGCTCCTGCTGCAGAACGCGGGGAGCAGCGGCCCTCTCAGCCGGCTCTGCAGCGCTGATCCCCGGCCACAGGCTGCACTCAGGGCCCGGGGAGAGGAGAGTGCGGGGGCAGCGCTCTGTAGCATCCGGTAAAAGCGCGAGAGAAGCGGAGACGTGGCCCCCGTTAGCTGTGTTTACGTTACCGCGTCTGGACTCGGTGTAAAAGGCGTCGCGTGGATAACGACAGACAGCGGCGGCTCGTGCTCACGGAGACACCGGGACATGCTTTTTTTTTTACCTGCCGTTCCTCCCGTACATGGCGCCTCGACGCTGCCCTCAGTCCACCGGAGCCGCCACGTCCACCAGCACCGGCCTGCGCGCTCCTCCTCCGCCTGTGCCGCCCGTGCGCTCCGCCTCTGCGCGGAGGGCCCCTGCAGACCGGAGAGCCGCGCATCTAAGACCGCAGGCAGATGCAGCACTTCACATTTCACACGAGGTTCAAATCAAACTTTATTTATAAAGCGGTTTCATACAAGATGTAACACAAAGTGCTTTACAGTGCTTAAAAAATCATTAAATCGTCCCCACCAGCAAATATACATAAATAACAACAACCCCCACTCCCCCCACCCCACCCGCACACACAGACACACAGACACATATACATACAGACAGCCCAGTTGTTAAAAGTCTTAAGTAAAAAATGGACATAAAGTGGGTACATAAGGCTGAGTACAGATGGACCGAAAGAGGAAACACCATCCAAGGAGCCGTCTGCACCAAGAGCAGCCCATCGGCCACAGCCACAGAGCGCCAACACAGGGCGCCCGGAGGAGGTGTAGGAGAGACGTCCAACCTCCATCCAGGCACCCACAGGAGAGCGCCCGCACGGCCACAGCCAACCAGCACTCCCGGGGCAGAGGGCTCGCTCAGAGGAAACACTGGGAGAACATAAAAATAAAAGATAAATTAAAACAGCTAAAACTCGGCTAAAAGTGTGGAATAGCACAAGATAAAAGAGTGAAACTAAAGAAATAATTGTATAGAACTAAAACAGATAAATAAAGTTAATATAAATCAATATCAGTTAAAAGCTAAACTAAAAAGGTGGGTCTTGAGCCTGCTCTTAAATACATGAACGTTCTCTGTGGTCCTGAGCTCCTCCTCAGGTCGTTCCAGAGGTGAGGGCCGTAATACTGGAAAGACGCCTCGCCGTGAGTCTTTCTGTTGACTTTAGGAATAGGAGACCCCTGCCGGAGGAGCGCAGGGACCGCGAAGGCTCATAAGGTAAAAGCAGTTCTGAAAGATAAGAAGGACCAAGACCATTAAGACATTTAAAAACCATTAAAAGAACTTTAAAATCGATCCTGAAACACACGGGGAGCCAATGCAGTGACTCTAAAACCGGTGTAATGTGGTCCCGCCTCCTGGTCTTCGTCAGGACACGAGCTGCTGAATTTTGTAAAAGTTGTAAACCTGAGATACTCTTTTTGGGAAGACCAGAAGCAGGGCATTACAGTAGTCGATACGACTGATGATAAAAGCATGCATCAGCGTCTCCGTGTTGGCCCGAGAGAGAATGGGCCGGACTCTGGCTATGTTCTTTAGATGGTAAAAACCTATCTTTGTGATATTCTTAATGTGTGGAATAAAAGTCAGCTCAGAGTCAAAAATCACACCCAGGTTCTTCACCTGTGAGGAAGGATTAAAAGACAATGACTGTAGTTTGGGTAAAAGTTTCTCTCTCTGGGCCTCAGGACCGATGACTAAAACTTCAAGTAGAACTTCAATCTGCAACAAGAAGAAAAGAGAGTGAGACAAATAAATGAGTAAAGGTTTTATTTCTTTTTTTTCTCATTTATTCATTTGTTTCAGGCAATGGGCAACAAAAGAAGAATATACAGTATGTAAAGAAGATGATCCATTTCTACCTGAAAGGGAGTGGGAAGAAGATAATTGATTTAATCCCACCCCCAGGTCCTCACACACATTCAGCTTCACTGTTACTTTGTTCAAGGATTATTATTATATCATGGTGGCGTTACCACAGGTAACAATCATTATTACATTGCAACAAACTGTATACAAACAATGTAAGGAGAATTTAACAATACCAACAAAGGTAATGGACAATATACCAGTAATAGTAAAAGACAAATTAAACCAACGATGGTAAAGAAACATTGAGCTCTTGTTAACACTATGAGACAACAGCAATTTAAATGAAAGATGTTTTATTGAACAGCTGAAATAATCAGAGCAGTTATTTAGAATTTCTGAAGAGATCCTGGGTCTGTGTATCGTCAATTTTCAATTTGAAAGCAACAATGAAATGACCCAGAAACGTCTGCTTTGAGCATTTTTCATTTCATTAAAAGAAAAAGAAAAATTCACTTAAGCTCAACACAGACCAGAACACAGCGCGCCGCGGCTCGTCCTCTGACGCACGTCTATGTGGGATTTCAACACAGGAGCGTCACGGCACTTCAGAGGCTTTACTCAAACCGTGCGGGGCTTTACACACGTGTTTTATACATTCATCATGAATAAAGAAGACACGTATGTGCGTGTTACAGAGAGTGTTGTGCTCTTCTTTCTTTTTCTGTCGCCACTAGATGGAGCAGCTGTAGATGAGACATGAAGAAGACTCAGGTGAAGGGTTTTAAGTTTTTAAATAAAGTCAAATCCTACATTCCCCCAAATGAACTTGAAAAAGTGGTACATGCCCTCATTAGCACTCGCTTAGATTATTGCAACGCCTTGTACTGTGGTTTGGACCAAGCGTCCATAAAGAGGCTGCAAATGGTCCAAAACGCAGCGGCCCGTTTGTTGACCGCACCAGACGACGGGAGCACATCACACCTGTGCTCGCTCCCTGTCTGTCACAGAATCCATTTCAAGATGCTTTTTATTACTTTTAAATGTTTACATGGCTTGGCACCATTGTACTTGTCTGAGCTCCTGTCTGTCCATGCCCCGTCCAGAGCACTTGGCTCAGCTGACCTGCTCCTTCTGGATGTGCCCAAAACACACATGAAAACCAGAGGAGACAGAGCTTTTGTGGCTGTTGCCCCCCGGCTGTGGAACGGTCTGCCCCTCAGTATCCGCTTGGCCCCGACTCTAAGCAGTTTTAAGTCCTCCCTTAAAACCCACCTGTTTGCTCAGGCTTTTCAATAAGTCGAGCTGTTTCTGTTTTTTCTGTTTCATTGTTCTTGATGTTTTATTATGCCCTGTATTCTTTTGTTTAGTTTTTTATCCTTTTTATGTGAAGCACTTTGGGCAGCTGTGGCTGTTGTAAATGTGCTATAGAAATAAACTTGACCTTGACCTTGACCAAGGGTTCAATGTTCTCCTTAACCTCTTAACCCCCGGCTTAACTGAGCTTTACCCAAATCTAAAAGCTTCAAAGAAAAGCATCAAAATAGCCACGAAAACCAGGATGTAAATGCAACAAAAACACAGTAAAGAAGTGACAAAAACACAACAAAAAAACGACGAAAAATGCGACTTTATACAGTGGCTCATTTTGAAATGTCATTGTTTGCATCAGTCAATTGTACAAGTGTACTGAGGTACTGTAATACTGTGATACTGTGATACTGTGATACTGTGATACTGTGATACTGTGATACTGCGGTACTGTGATACTGGATACTGCGGTACTGTGATACTGTGATACTGTGATACTGTGATACTGCGGTACTGTGATACTGTGATACTGTGATACTGGACTGATACTGTGATACTGTGATACTGTGATACTGTGATACTGTGATACTGTATACTGCGTACTGTGATACTGTGATACTGTGATACTGTGATACTGTGATACTGTGATACTGTGATACTGTGATACTGTGTCTGGTACTGGTACTGTGATACTGTGATACTGGTACTGGATACTGGTGATACTGAGATACTGTGATACTGTGATACTGTGATACTGTGATACTGTGTACTGCGGTACTGTGATACTGTGATACTGTGATACTGTGATACTGAGATACTGTGATACTGTGATACTGGTGATACTGGATACTGTGATACTGTGATACTGTGATACTGTGGTACTGCGTACTGTGATACTGTGATACTGGATACTGTGATACTGCGATACTGTGATACTGCGATACTGTGATACTGTGATACTGCGGTACTGGATACTGCGTACTGTGATACTGGATACTGGATACTGTGATACTGTGATACTGTGATACTGTGATACTGTGATACTGTGATACTGCTGATACTGTGATACTGTGATACTGTGATACTGAGATACTGTGATACTGCTGGTACTGGATGATACTGTGATACTGTGATACTGTGATACTGTGATACTGTGATACTGTGATACTGCGGTACTGGATCTGTGATACTGTGATACTGGCGGTACTGTGATACTGTGATACTGGTCGGATACTGTGATACTGTGATACTGGATACTGTGATACTGCGGTACTGAGATACTGTGATACTGCGGTACTGCGATACTGCGATACTGTGATACTGTGATACTGTGATACTGTGATACTGTGATACTGTGTACTGCGGTACTGTGTACTGTGATACTGTGATACTGTGATACTGTGATACTGAGATACTGTGATACTGTGTACTGTGATACTGGTGATACTGTGATACTGTGATACCTGAGATACTGGTACTGTGATACTGGCTGGTACTGTGATACTGTGGTACTGGTGGATACTGTGATACTGGATACTGGGATACTGGGTACTGTGGTACTGGTACTGTGATACGGTACTGGGTAACTGGTCTGGATACTGTGGTACTGCGGTACTGCGATACTGCGATACTGGCGGTACTGGTACTGCGTACTGTGATACTGCGGTACTGCGGTACTGATACTGTGGTACTGGATACTGTGATACTGGGTACGTGATACTGTGATACTGTGATACTGCGGTACTGCGATACTGGCGGTACTGTATCTGCGATACTGTACTGCTGTGTACTGGTGATACTGCGGAGATACTGGATACTGTGATACTGTGATACTGGATACTGTGATACTGTGATACTGTGATACTGACTGTGATACTGTGATACTGTGATACTGTGATACTGTGATACTGTGATACTGGTATGTGATACTGTGATACTTGATCTGGTATTGGATATGTGATACTGTCTGTGATACTGTGATACTGTGATACTGGTGGTATACTTGATACTGTGTACTGTGATACTGAGATACTGTGATACTGCCGTTGAGTACTGTCGGTACTCGGTACTGCGTACTGCGGTACTGCGGTACTGCGGTCTGTATACTGTGGTACTGCGTACTGCGATACTGCGATACTGCCGTGTACTGGGTACTGCGATCTGCGATACTGGATACTGTGGATCTTGTTGATTTTACTGAGATATGTGTACTGTGTACTGTGTACGTGATACTGTGGTAACTGTGATACTGTGGTACTGTGGTCTGCGTACTTGCGGTAACTGCCGATACTGCGTACTGGCGTGCGGTACTGCGATACTGCGGTATCTGTGAATACTTGTACTGCGTACTGCGATTATCCGTACTGTTGTTTACTGTGCGTCCTGCCGTACTGCGTACTGATACTGTGTCTTTGATCTGAGATCTGTGAACTCGGTACTGAGATACTGTGGGTATGTGGTACTGTGGTACTGTGTACTGAGATACCTGTGGTACTGTGATACTGTGATACTGTGATACTGTGATAACTGCGGTACTTTTGATACTTTGTGGGGATATTTTTATTTGTGTTTGATATGCGTCTGCGATACCTGTGATACTTTGATTACTGTGATACTGAGAACTGTTGATACTCGGTCTGTAATACTGTGATCTGCGGTACTGAGATACGTGGTACTGTGATACTGTGATAACTGTGATAACTGTGGTACTGGTGGTACTCGCGATACTGTGGTGATGTGATTTCATTTTCGATACTGTGTACTGTGGTAACTTGAGGTACTGTTGATATCAAGGTCTGCATATGCCGTACTGCGATACTGCGATACTGTGATACTGTATACTGTGATACTGTGATCTCACTGTATGTGCTATGTTGATACTGTGATACTTGATACTGTGTATGGGTCTGTGATACTGTGATATGTGTACTTGATCTGTGAGTACTGAGCTACTTATACTGCGGTACTGATGTACTGGGTACTGCGGTACTGCGATATTGCGGTCTGCGGTATGCCGGTACTGTTCACTGTAGTACTGCGATATGCATATGCCGACTGCAAGGTACTGCGATTATGCGATCTGAGTCGTGTACTGTGATATGAGGATCTGTATCTTGTACTGTGGATCTTGTTAGATATTGAACTGTGATACTTGGTAGCTGTGAATACTGTGATACTGCGGTACTGCGATACTGCGATTACTGCGGGTACTGTTGGTACTGTGATACTGGATACTGTGATCTGTGGGTACTGCGATTACTTGCAGTACTGCGGTTACTGCATACTGCGATACTGCGATACTGTGTACTGGTGGATACTGTGTACGTGATACTGAGATACTGTGTCGTGATACTGCGGTACTGAGATACTGTGGGTATGTGGTACTGTGGTACTGTGTACTGAGATACCTGTGGTACTGTGATACTGTGATACTGTGATACTGTGATAACTGCTGTACTGTGATTACTGTGGTACGTGATACTCTGGATACTTGATATCGTAGCGTTACTGCGTCTGTGATCTGTTATGAGGATACTGTGATACTGTTGTACTGATACTGTGGTACTGTGATACTGTGATACTGTATACTTGTGGTACTGTGTACTGCGATACTGTGGTACTGTGATACTGTGGTACGTGGTACTGTAATACTGTGGTACTGTGGTACTGGATTGTTACTGTTGTTCTTGGGTCTGTGATACGTGATACGTGGTTACTGTGATACTTTCTGTGATTACTGCGTACTGTGGTACTGCATACTGTAATACTGTGATACTGTGATACGCGGTACTGCGATACTGCGGTACTGGTGATACTGTGATACTGAGATACTGTGATACTGTGATACTGTGGTACTTGTGATTACTGTTACTGTGATACTGCCGGTATGAGATTATGTGTACTGTGATACTGTGAATCTGTTGGTACTGTCGTACTTGTCTGTTGCTACTGTGTTCTGTTCCTGGTACGTGATTACTGTGATACTACAGTATGATACTGCGGTACTGTAATACTGTGATACTGCTGATACTGAGATACTGTAATACTGTGATACTTGCCGGTACTGTGATACTGTGATACTGTGATATGAGATCTGTATACTGTGATACTGTGGTACTGTGATCTGTGGTACTGTGATACTGTCGTTTACTGTGGTAGCTGCGGTTACTGACGTACTGCGATACTGCAGGTATGCGTGCGGGACTGCGTACTGCCCGGTTGTGTATACTGTGGTCTGTGGTACTGCGTATGCGTACTGCGATACTCGGTATGCGTGCCGGTACGCGTTATGCCGGTTACTGTGTACTGTGTCTGTGTACTGCGGGTACTGTTAATTCTGTGTTACTGCGTACTGGATCTGTGTCTGTGTACAGTGAACTGTGATACTGTGATACTGTGGTACTGTGATACTGTGGTCGTGGTACTGCGGTACTGCGGTCTGCGATACTGCGTACTTTGCGTGCGGTACTGCATACTGTGTCTCGGTCTGTGATACTGTGTACTGCGTATGCGATATGCGTGGTACTGTATCTGTGTACTTCGGGTACTGAGTACTGTCGTCTGTGTATTTGGTACTGTGGTCTGAGATACGTGGTTACTGTGGTATGTGATACTGTGATATGTGATATGCGGTACTGGATTACGTGTTACTGTGATATGTGATACTGCCACATGGTACTGGTACTGCGATACTGTGCCTACTGTGTCTGGATCTGCCGGTATGAGATACTCATCTGTGATACTCGGTACTGAGATTACTGTGGTTACTGTGGTACTGTGGTACTGTGGTCTGAGATCCGTTCGGTACTGTGATATGTGCTCTTGATACTTGTGATACTGTTGATTCTGTGTTACTGTGATACTGCAGGTATGCTCTGCGATACTGTGTACTGTGATACATGGATTACTGTGCTACTGTGATCTGTGTACTGTGATACTGGGTACTGTGATACTGTGGATACTGTGATACTTGATACTGAATACTGTATACTGAGATACCTGAGTATGAGATTACTGAGATACTGTGATACTGAGATACTGAGATACTGAGAGATACTAAGATACTGTGATACTGAGAGATGTGATACTGTATACGTCTGATACTTGTGGTACTGAGATACTGTGTCTGGCGTATGTATCTGCGGTATGCTCGGATACTGTGATATGTGTACCTTAATACTGTGTACTGTGCTACTGCTTATGCGGATTATGTGATCTGTGATACTGTGATACTGTGTACTGTTCTAGATACTGTGTATGTGATACTTGTATACTGTGTACTGTGATACTGTGATACTGTGATAACTGAGATACTGTGATATCCTGCGGTACTGAGAGTAACTGTGTACTGCGGTACTGCGATACTTTGGCGAATACTGCGATACTGCCGGTCTGCGATATGCGGTTACGCGGTACTGCGTACTGCTGGTATGCGATATGTGATACTGAGATTATGTGATACTGTGAACTTGGATACTGTGATACTGTGATACTTATACTGTGATACTGAGATACGCTGATACTGTGATACTGAGATACTGTTGATCTGTGATACTGTTGATACTGAGATACTTGTGATACTGTGTACTGCGATATGATTTAGAATACTGTGATACTGCGATACTGTGATTACTGTGGTATGAGATACTGTATACTGTGTATGGTAATACTGTTGATACTGTCGTACTTGTGGTACTGTGATATGTGATACTGCGGTACTGAGTACTGTCATGCGTACTGCTAGCGATACTGCGGATACTGCGATACTGCGGTTACTGCATTCTGCGGTATGCGGTACTGCGGTTACTGCGGTATGCGAATACTGCGTCTGAGTACTGTTACTGTTGATACTGAGATACTGTGATACTTGTGTACTGTGATACTGTGATACTGAATACTGTGATACTGTGATACTGAGATACTGTGATACTGTGAACTGAGATACTGTGATACTGTGATACTGTGAATACTGAGATACTGTGAACGTTATACTAGCGATACTGAGGGATACTGCAGTACTGCGATACTCGTACTGCGATACTGAGATCTGTATACTTGTACTGTGATTACTGTGATACTGTAATACTTGATACTGTGGTACTGCGGGTTACTGCGATACTGCGGGTCTGTGATTTCGTGATTACTGAGATACTGTGATACTGTGATACTGCGGTACTGCGTACTGCGATACTGTAATACTGTGATACTGTGTACTGCGGTACTGCGCTACTGCGGTCTGTGATACTGTGATATGGGGTATGTTTTACTGTGATCTTGTACTGTGATCTATGTACTGTGAACGGTACTTGATATGTAGGTACTGTGATACTGTCGCGTACTGTTGGATAATGCAGGTACTGCCAGGTATGCGTCTGTCCGTCTGTGGCTACTGCGGGTACTGCAGGGTACTGTGATACTGTGATACTGGGAGCTGCGCAGTCTTGGAAATACTGTGGTCTGTGCATACTGTATACTGTGTTACTGTGTACTGTGATACTGCGGTATGAACGTACTTGGTCTGTGTACTTGTACTGTGTTACTGTGGTACTGTGATACTGTGGATACGTTAATCTGCCGGTACTGTAATACTTGTGGACTTGATACTGAGTACTGTATTACTGTGTTACTGCGTACTGTGATACTTGTGATATGTCGAACTGAAGATACTGTGTTACGGTACTGTAGGTACTGTGGTCTGTGGGTACTGGATACTGTGGTACTGTGGTCTGCGTACTTGCGGTAACTGCCGATACTGCGTACTGGCGTGCGGTACTGCGATACTGCGGTATCTGTGATACTGTGTACTGTGGGTACTGCCCGGTACTGCGTATGCGATTCTGCCTGGGTCTGCGTGCATGTACTGCGATACTGACGGTACTGTGTTACTGTGGACTGTCGATCTGCGGCTACTGTAAATACTGTGATACTGCTGATGAGATCTGTGCGGTACTGTGATACTGTGATTCCTTTGGTACGTGGTACTGTGTCTGTTCGGTATGTGACTACTGGTTTGGCTACGTGTGGTACTGTAGGTCTGTATACTGTGCTTACTTGCGGTACTGAATACTGTGTACTCGACGGCGGTTAACTGTGATACTGTGTCTGCGATCTGCGTACTGCCCGGTACTGTAAATACTGGTGATTACTGCGGTATGAGTTACTGTGGTACTGTGGTCTGTGGTACTGTGGATACTGTGGTACTGTGGGTACGTGGTACTGGTGGTACTGTGGTACTTGTGAACTGTGGTACTGTGATACTTGGTAGCTGTGAATACTGTGATACTGCGGTACTGCGATACTGCGATTACTGCGGGTTACTGTGGTACTGTGATCTGTGGTTACTGTGTTACTGTGTACTCGGTACTGCACGGCTTACTGCGGTACTTGTGTACTGTGAAAATTGTGGATTTTTTTTTGATACTGTGCTGTACTGTGGTTACTGTATACTTGCGGTACTGCGTTACTGGCGGGGTTTACTGTGGGTACTGTGATACTGTGCATACTTGTGGTACTGTGGATACTTGTGATCTGTGGGTATGTGTACTGTGATGACTTAGGCTAACTGTGATACTGTGGTACTGTAGGTCTGTGGGTATGTTGTACTGTGCTACTGTGGTACTTGGTACTGTCGGTACTGTGATACTGTGATACTGCGTTTTGCTGGTATGCGATTACCTGGGTACTGTGCGGTACTGTGATCTGTGATCTGTGATATGTGTACTGCGATACTGTGGTACTGTGATACTGTGGTACGTGGTACTGTAATACTGTGATACTGCAGTACTGTAATACTGTGATACTGCGGTACTGTGATACGTGATACTGCTGATATGTGTATCGAGATACTGTGATCTTGTACTGTGTAACTGAGATACTGTGATACTGTGTACTGTGGTATGTGATCTGTGGTACTGTGGTACTGCGGTCTGAGATACTGTATACTGAGATACTGTGATATCTGAGATACTGAGATACTGTGATACTGAGATACTGAGATACTGAGATACTGAGATACTGTGATGCTGCGCGTATGATGATCTGTTGGTTACTGTGTTGTGGTCTTGTGTCTGTGGTACTGTTGGTACTGCGATACTGTGGTACTGTGATATGTAGGTTTACTGTGTACTGTATATGTGATACTGCCAGTACTGTCAATCTGTATACTGCGGTCTGTGATACTGTGATTACTGCGATACTGCGACGGGCTACTGTAATACTGTGATACTGCGGTACTGAGATCGTGTCGGTACTGTCCGGTACTGTTGGTACTGTGGTACTGAGGTACTGTCGGTACTGTGATTCTTTGATACTGTGGATACTTGTGATTATGCGGGTTATGAGATACGTGTCGGTACTGTTTTACTGTGATTATGCGGGTACTGGTACTGTGGTCGGTGATACTGTGATATGTTATGTGATACTGCGGTATGAGTACTGTGGGTACTGTGATCTGTGTACCTGTGTTGTATGTTATACTGTTGGGTACTGTGGTACTGTGATACTGTGATACTTTTTGTTGGTTTGTGGTACTGTGTACTGTGGTAGCTGGGGCGACGGTGGTGCAGAGAAGTAGAGCGGGTTCTCTTTGTGTACCAAAGGGTCGGCGGTTCGTCACCCCGCAGGTGCCCCCACTGTCGTTGTGTTCCTTGGGCAAGATTCACCACCTTGCTCAGTGTCTGCGGCTACATGGTGTATGAATGAGAGTGTGACGATGGGTGACTGGTTCCTTGAGTGTCAGCGCTTTGAGTGCTAAAGAGGTAGAAGGCGGGCTATATAAATGTGACCATTTACATTACTGTGATACTGTATGGACTGTGGTACTGCGGTACTGAGATATGGTGGTACTGCGGTACTGAGAATACTGTGGTACTGTGGTACTAGAATACTGCGGTACTGTTGATACTGGTGATACTGCGGTACTGTGGGTATACTGTGGGTATGCGATACTGCGGTATGTCGATATGAATACTGCGATATGGTATGCGGTACTGAGTATGCGTCTGCGATACTGCGCTGAGATATGCGTACTGCGATACTGCGGTACTGCGATACTGAAGATACTGAGATACTGCGGATACTGTGATACTGTGATACTGCGGTACTGTGGTACTGGTGGTACAGAGAGAGATAGCGGTACTTGGTACTGCCGATACTTGAGATACTGCGTTGCGGGTACTGAATACTGCGATATGCGAATTTGGTACTGCGATACGGATACGTGCTGGTACTGAGATCTGTGGTCTGCGGTCTTGGCGATACTAGATTATGAGATCTGTGTTATGAAGATACTGTGATACTGTGGACTGAGATACTGAGATACTGTAGGTCTGCCTGATACTGAGATTACTGATACTGGATACTAGTACTGTGGGAGAGGGTGTGCTGCAGACCTTCCACTGTCAGGTCCTCCGCTTGTCAGGACCGGAAGTTTATTCGAAGCCTTCAAAATAAAACCGGATATAACTGGAAGCAAACTATTTTGTCGTGTTCACTTGGCTTTATTTTATTAATATGATAATATGATATAAAAATTATAATATATGATATAAAAATATGATATAAATAGCAACTAAAGTAGTGTAGCCTCATGTTGTGCTCGCAGACCTCCACCCCCCTATCCAAAATCGAAAAGCAGGCATACCGCCAGACCGTATTTGTCGTGCCCATGTGAATATAAACTTTATCTTATTGCGCCATAATTTTATCGTATATAAGAAATATGAGTTTCAAACGAGCAAGTATTCCAGGAGTAGCCTATCACACGAGAAGCTGCTGGCTTCCAGAAGTAAATCGTAGGTTAAAATCTCATCCTCTACGCTTCCTAAATACACCAATGATACATACAGACTACTAGTCTGTAGTCATGTGGTAAGTCGGGCGCCTCCCAGTGCAAACCACAAGTGTTCGATACCAGCGCCTGAACAAGATGACATTCAATGTTTGATAGTTTTCTAGTGAGCACACTTTACTCTGGGCCGCATTCATTTATGTCTAAATATGTAAGTATTATTACGTGTAATACTGTTGACTTAAAAACAGAGGGCATCAGAATAAATAATGAAATAATAAACTCACTATCCAGCCCTAAAAGCTTTAACTTGCTGCAAAGGAGCATGAGCTGCTGTTCCAATATAATAGAAGTAACACAAGCGTCATGTCATTGGAAATCGACAAGATAACGCTTCATGAATGAAAATCTGAAAAATATTCGCATCAACTTTTCATTCTCGCGCGGGATACCAGTTCATTCGAACTACTCAGAGGTGTTTAAGTGGAACACCCTCCGCTTTAGATTCCAAGTTGTGTAGCCATCCAGCCAACAGTGTTCGCGCGAGTTAAGGACTAAAAGCAGTGAAAAGGTAGAGTGGTCAAATAAATGTTTGTATCTAATAACTTTGTATTTGGTTTGTATTCAGGCTCAGATGTGTGCAGCGCCCATGTGAAAAGAGAAATGTTAGAAAATTGTTCAATGTGGGTATTGATTCCAGCACCTCTTTACTTGAACCAGCCACTATTACGGACCATAATTCCGGCCGTGTCTCCAATTAGCCGGGCTGAAATTAAGGGCCCAGCACCGCCCCCTGCTTAAAAAAAGATAAGAAAAAATATAGCTAGGGAAACAATAAATATTGCACTTCTTACTTCTAATGTCCCAGCTTACACTTATGTGCCCTCTTCCGTTTCAATATGCACTTCCGTGTCCTGACACGGAGGACCTTGACAGTGGAGTCTCAGCCAGACTCTCTTGTACTGTGTACTCCGGTACTGCATACTGCGATACTGAGATACGAATACTCCGCTACTGTGATACTGTGGTACTCGTACTGTGGATACGTGTACTGTGGACTGCAGGTACTCGTACTTGCGATACTGCTACTCGATACTGTGATACTGGTACATGTGGTACTCGTACTGCGATACTGCGTACTCGTACGGCATAACTCGATACTGAATAACTGATCTGCGTACTGGGTCACTGCCGATACGCGTCCATCCGATACTGAATACTTGTACTGTATAGTGGGTACTGTGGTACTGTGTACTGTGCCGTCTCGATACTGAATACATGTCGTACTGTGAACTTGCGATACTGCGATACTGTGATACTGAGATAGCTGTGATACTGTGATACTGTGATACTGAGATACTGGATACTGGTGCATACTGTGAACTTGTGTACGTCACTGTGGTTACTGCTATCATTCACCTTGTCGACTATCTGTCCCGTACTTTGATAC
The DNA here is from genome assembly GCA_007210695.1 of Neogobius melanostomus. Taxonomy (NCBI): domain Eukaryota; kingdom Metazoa; phylum Chordata; class Actinopteri; order Gobiiformes; family Gobiidae; genus Neogobius; species Neogobius melanostomus. The sequence goes on along the minus strand of VHKM01000333.1, from coordinate 95,199 downwards.
GTGGTATGTGAACTGAGTCATACATTGAATACATGTGATACTGTGGTACTTGATACTATGATACTGTGATACTGCGATCTGCGTATTGCGGTACTGTGATACTGTGATACTGAGATACTGTGATACTGTGATATTGAGACTTGTACTTTATATCTTGTACTGTGATACTGTGGACTTATACTGAAGATACTGTATACTTCGTACTGTCTGATACTGTTACATACTAGGATACTGTGATACTATGATTACTGTGATACTGAACGATACTGCGATACTGCGGTACTGTGATACTGTGATACTGAGATACTGTGATACTGTGATACTGCGGTAACTGTGATTACTGAGGATACTGATGTACTGTGGTACTGTGGTACTGTACTGCGATACTGGAATACTGTGACTATGGTACTTTGGTACTGTGAACTGGGATACTGCTGGTACTTGATATCTGTGATAATCTGCGGTACTGAAATACTGTGGTACTGTGATACTGTGATACTGTGGATACTGTGGTACTGTGATACTGCGGTACTGAGATTACTGTGGTACTGTGATACCTGTGTACTTGATTACTGGTACTGTGGTACTCATACTAGAACTGGTACTGTGGTACTGTGGTACTGGATACTGTGTACTGTGATTACTGGATACTGTGATATGCGGTACTGCGATACTGCGATACTGTGATACTGTGATACTGAAGATTACTGTGATAACTGTGATACTGTGAATACTGGATACTGCGGGTACTGTGATTACTGTGATACTGTGAGACTTGTATGTGATACTGTGGTACTGTGGTACTGCATACTGAATACTTGTGGTACTTGGTACTGTGTACTGAATACTGTGATACTGCGGTACTGTGATACTGCGGTACTGTGATACTGTGATACTGGATACTGTGATACTGTGATACTGTGATACTGAGATACTGTTGATACTGTGATACTGTGGTTACTGTGACTGTTATACTTGATCACTGCGAGGTACCTGCGCTCGTTACTTGGTACTTGCGATACTGAGCATACTGTGTTCACTGTTTCACGTGGTACTGTGATACTGTGATACTTGCGGTACTGCGTGGTACTGTGGTACTGCGATACTGAGATATCTGTGGTACTGTGATACTGTGGTATCTGTGATAACTGTGAGGTACTGTGAGTACTGTATACTGAGATACTGTGATACTTGTGGTTACGTTGAACTGAATACGTGATACTGTGATACTGTGGTACTGTGGTACTAGATACTGAGATACTGTGATACTGAGATCTGAGGATACTGTGAATACTGTGATACTGAGATACTGTGATACTGTGATACTGAGATACTGAGAACTGTGAGATACTGTCGGTACTGTGAAATACTGGCGGTACTGTGGTAGTGAGATACTGTGGTACTGTGGTACTGTATACGAATACTTGGTTACTGTGGTACTCCGTAACTTTGCAGTACTGCGATACTGCGATACTGAGATACTGTGTAACTGCGGTCTTGCCAATGCAGGTACTCGGTACTGCGTACTCGCGATCTGCGACTGCGACTGCCGGTTACTGAGATACTGTGATTACTGAGAATACTGAGTAATACTGAGATACTGAGATACTGTGATACTGAGATACTAGATACTGAGATACTAAGAAGATACTGTTTGGATATGAGATACTGAGTCTGTGATACTGTGATACTGAAGATACTGAGATACTGTGATACTGAGATACTGAGGATACTAACTGAGATACTGTGATACGAGATACTGAGATACTGTGATACTGAGTACTGAATACTGAATACTGAGATACTGTATACTGAATACTGAATACTGTGATACTGTGATACTTGAGAAACTGTGAACTGTGATACTTAGATACTGAGATTACTGTGATACTGAGATACTGAGATACTGTGATACTGAATAGGTGATACTGAATACTGAGGATACTGTGATATGAGATACTGAATACTGTGATACTGAATACTTGATACTGAGGATACTGAGATACTGTGATACTGAGATACTGTGATACTGTGATACTGAATACTAGATACTGTGATACTGTGATACTGAAGATACTGTGAACTGTGATGACTGAGATAACTGTGATACTGTGATACGAGATACTGAGATACTGTGATACTGTGATACTGAGAAATACTGTGATACTGTGATACTGGTACTGAGATACTGTTTACTGAGATACTAAGATGAATACTTGAGATGCACCATCTTGTTCAGGAATGACAGAAATGAGTCACTGGTGTTATGAAAACACTGGGCTTAATTTAAATTATAATTCTCCCTTATTTAATAAAATACTGTTCTTAGACAAAATGGCTATTGTTTAATTTCCTAAATGCAAAATTTTCAACAATTGACAAAATGTTTAGTTGCATTATTGCCTTGTTTCCTTATGTTTGTCTTTAAAATAGTTGTAACACCAATGACACAAAACTTTAAATACAAATGTCCCTCATGTAAAGCTGAGGGGATCGAACATGTTCTGGTGATTTTTATGTGAAAATATTGCACTTCACTGTGATGAACAAAACTGAAATAAATGACCATCACATTTAATCCCAACGCTGCATTTGTGGCAGTCAGACACTTCGCGGGTTTGCCATTAGGGGCAGTCTTGTCAAAGCCTTGCTCGGAAGTGTCAGTCTGGAAGGAAAAATGAAAGTTGAGAGGAAGCATCAGAAGCCTGACAAAAATAAAACACGCCATATCTCCATTTCTAGAAAGAAAAAAAAAGTGATTTTGATCAAAACTAGCTTCAGTTTAGTTTAGGATGGAAATAAACGGTTTTCACCTACTGAGAGTGGACAGTGTGGCACTCAATGTGTTAATAAAATGAAATAATAATAGCTCCTTTTTAGCTCCTTTTACTTTTGTGTAAAAAACAAAAAACAAAATGGATTCAAAATAGATGTGATTAGACTTTACGTGGATAAAAATGTGACATAATGCAGCGACAACACAACCCCAAAAGTCCCGATCAGTTTTGCAGGGCTTAACTTTCAAATGAGGCGTTTCAGATTTGGGTAAAGCTGCGCTGTAGAAAATGCGCTGGGTTGGTAAGAGGCTGTAATATAATGTTCCAAACAGCAGAGGGCGCTGGGCCTAAATGTGCTGCGGCTCCGGTCTGCGGCAGCTCCTCCTTCTCCCTCTCCGTTTCCATGGGGGACGGTGTATGCATGTGGACGCACGGGCTCGCGCCAGCAGCAGCATTCATCTCTTAAGCAACACAGCCGAAAAACACAGAAGACGAGCTGTAACTTAGAAACAAATCCTTCAGGTCGACTCACACAGACATCAGGCCACATGTTATATTTAGCATTGGAGAAGTTCAAGATATTTCATTTTTTGTGTTTTTTGAACATGCACTATAGTGACTTTGGGTCAGAAAGTTGGGAATTAAAGGGTTAAACATTTATAAAGTTATAATATTTTTATATGTCTGGAAGATTAGAGTCAGACTTCAAAACAAAAATAAACTTTTTGAAAAATATCAATTGTATCAGTTTTTTAGCCTCTTAAAGTTTCAAGCACATTTTTGTGTCGAAGTCGTTTTTAAAGGTGTGATTTAAGGGTTAAAAGTGTAAATAAGTTTAGGAACTAGCATTTCACAAAAAGTAAACTTTCATTCATTCAGACGCTCCAAGAATCCTGCATCTGTAGCAACTGTTCTAATAAGCTACGATTTCCTTTTCCTCTGAACTCTGAAACTTCTCTGCAGCGAAAATGACGGTTTGTTATGAATGAAGCCCTTTTATATTTGTTCTATTGCTGATTGGAGTAAAATGACCGTTTGTTATAAATTAAAGCCCTTTTATATTTGTTCTATTTGCTGATTGGAGTAAAATGACAGTTTGTTATGATGAAGCTCTTTTATATTTGTTCTATTTGCTGATTGGAGTAAAATGACCGTTTGTTATAATGAAGCCCTTTTATTTTGTTCTATTTGCTGATTGGAGTAAAATGACCGTTTGTTATGAATGAAGCCCTTTTATATTTGTTCTATTTGCTGATTGGAGTAAATGACCGTTTGTTATAAATGAAGCCCTTTTTATATTTTTCTATTTGCTGATTGGAGTAAATACCGTTGTTATAATAGCCCTTTTATATTTGTTCTATTTGCTGATTGGAGTAAAATGACGGTTTGTTATGAATGAAGCCCTTTTATATTTGCTCTATTTGCTGATTGGAGTAAATGACAGTTTGTTATAAATGAAGCCCTTTTATATTTGTTCTATTTGCTGATTGGAGTAAAATGACAGTTTGTATGAATGAAGCTCTTTTATATTTGTTCTATTTGCTGATTGGAGTAAATGACAGTTTGTTATAAATGAAGCCCTTTTATATTTGTTCTATTTGCTGATTGGAGTAAATGACAGTTTGTTATAAATGAAGCCCTTTTATATTTGTTCTATTTGCTGATTGGAGTAAATGACAGTTTGTTATAAATGAAGCTCTTTTATATTTGTTCTATTCGCTTATTGGAGTAAATGACAGTTTGTTATAAATGAAGCTCTTTTATATTTGTTCTATTTGCTGATTGAGTAAATGACAGTTTGTTATAAATGAAGCCCTTTTATATTTGTTCTATTTGCTGATTGGAGTAAAATGACCGTTTGTTATAAATGAAGCCCTTTTATATTTGTTCTATTTGCTGATTGGAGTAAATGACAGTTTGTTATAAATGAAGCCCTTTTATATTTGTTCTATTTGCTGATTGGAGTAAAATGACCGTTTGTTATAAATGAAGCCCTTTTATATTTGTTCTATTTGCTGATTGGAGTAAATGACCGTTTGTTATAAATGAAGCCTTTTATATTTGTTCTATTTGCTGATTGGAGTAAAATGACAGTTTGTTATGAATGAAGCTCTTTTATATTTGTTCTATTTGCTGATTGGAGTAAATGACAGTTTGTTATAAATGAAGCCCTTTTATTTGTTCTATTTGCTGATTGGAGTAAATGACAGTTTGTTATAATGAAGCTCTTTTATATTTGTTCTATTCGCTGATTGGAGTAAATGACAGTTTGTTATAAATGAAGCTCTTTATATTTGTTTATTTGCTGATTGGAGTAATGACAGTTTGTTATAAATGAAGCCTTTTATATTTGTTCTATTTGCTGATTGGAGTAAAATGACCGTTTGTTATAAATGAAGCCCTTTATATTTGTTCTATTTGCTGATTGGAGGTCGTCTCAGTGAGGGCTACTGCCTCAGGCTCAGACCTGACTTTGCAGAGATCGGCTGCGCTCCTTCCTCTCTCTGTCCACGTCTCATTTCTCTGATAAACTGGAGCCTCATTTGTCCTTTTTCTGCAGGTAAGAGCAGAAGACACAGAGCTCCACAGCTTTAGAAACCCCAGATCTGACCCTTTATGACACAAAATGACACTTTCTTAAAAAGATGAGCTCATGGCACGACTTGGCCGAGGAAGTAACGTTTATTTCTAAAACTCTTTTCACAGATAAAATCACAAAGTGCTGTACAAGAGAAAAGGTAAATACAAACAATATAACAATGTATAAACATCGCTATCCCCACTAAAACATGTATAATAGGCCCATCTGAACCAGGACTTTTTCATCAGGAACAAAGAGAACAGACAGAAACACAGAGCTGTAGGTTCTACTCTGTCACAGTGATGTTCCTCGGTAAGATCTTCAGAGGAACGTCCTTAACAAAATCCGCAAATGTGCCTAAATATGGTCTCAGTCCCTCAGGGAAAGACTCTGTGAATGTGAGGAGGTCTGTGTTTGTGTCGAGGTTCAGTGAAGGTCAGTGTTTTTGTGTCAAAGTCCAGCTTCACTCGGACTCTCTGCAGCTTCTTCTTCAATGAGAGAGGTTTACCTGGAACTGAGGGAGAATAGGCTGAGTATTCACCATTACAGAAATATATGACCAATCTCTCTCCTCAGTGTCGTCTCTTCCCTGAACAAACTCTCTCACACCCACATCCCAGCTCTTATTCTCCCCGACCTCCACGTCCCAGCTGTGAGTCCCTGAGACAAACCTCTCAGATCCAAGTACAACATAATCTCCTCTTCTCTCTGGATTCTGTGGGACCTCCTGTTTCTCTCCTCCTCTCACTGAGCTCAGATCTTCAGACAGGATCATACGAGGTCCTGCAGTGTTTGGATCCAGAATCAGAGGGTAGAACTGCACCAGGCTCTGCATGTTCCTCCAGATGTTGAAGCCCAGGTTGCCCAGATGTTGGCCTGGTCTATCAGAGCTCCTGGTCCCATCTCCTCCACCAGGGGCGCTGCTGCAGCCTCTTTGCTGCAGTCTTGTACTGGAGCAGGAAGGAGGCGTCTGCTGCTCTCAGCAGCTCCTCTGTCTCTGAGACGCTCTGGGACACGGCCTCCATGTCTCTGCTCACGGCCGCCATCATGTCTTCATCCTCTGAGTCTTCTGCTCCTCTTCCTCCCTCAGAGCCTTCATCCTGGACTCTTCCTCCTCCCTCAGGAACTGGTGCAGCTTCTCAAACTGAGCTCTGATCTGTGTCTGAGCGCGTCGGGCCTGGGCCGTGATATGAGCCTCTGAAAACTCCAAATGTGCTCTGCTCCGAGCCAGGACCTGAGGAGAAACATCAGAGAGAGTTAGAAAGAACCAGGACCTGAACATCAGAGAGAGTTAGAAAGAACCAGGACCTGAAACATCAGAGTTAGAAAGAACCAGGACCTGAAACATCAGAGAGAGTTAGAAAGAACCAGGACCTGAAACATCAGAGAGAGTTAGAAAGAACCAGGACCTGAAACATCAGAGAGAGTTAGAAAGAACCAAGACCTGAACATCAGAGAGAGTTAGAAAGAACCAGGACCTGAAACATCAGAGAGAGTTAGAAAGAGCCTCCGTCTGGAGCAGGACACACTGATGTTCTTCTGCTGCAGGAGACACAGCTCTGTGGACACGTTCCACTGACTGGAGCAGCAGGAGGAGGAGGAGGTCTCTTACCTTCAGGTTTCCCTGTTGCCTGGCCTGCCAGACACTCCTCCTTTCTGTTCAAAAGAAGAACCGTCTGGGCAGCTGCTCGCAGCCAATCATTTCACGATTTGACCCACATCGGTCCAATCACGCACCAGAGACGGAAGCCGTCACCTGTCACCACCACGCACTCTTCCAAAACATTAAAGATGGCGGCCGATACACTGTTTTCTTCTGCTCTTTCGTCTGTTTTAAATCATTTGGAAAATATGAAATCCCTAAAACCGGAGCAAGAAACAGCGTTCGAAGCGTTCCTCGTATAAAAGGAAGTTTTTGGAAAGGCTTTCTGCCGCTTGTTACTGCAACGTATCTAGCGTTGCTCTAATTGGTTGATGCCGTCTGTCAGTCACGCCCACCGGGAAATTGTTGAGATCATGCTCCCAGACTATATGTCTTTGAAATATCTATGAAAAGGCATGTCGTTTGGCAGGCCAGGCAAGTTCCCCTGTAGAGGTGTGAGGTCTCTTACCTTCAGTTCTCCTGTAGAGGTGTGAGGTCTCTGACCTTCAGGTTCTTCTGTAGAGGTGTGAGGTCTCTTACCTCCAGGTTCTCCTGTAGAGGTGTGAGGTCTCTTACCTCCAGGTTCTCCTGTAGAGGTGTGAGGTCTCTTACCTTCAGGTTCTCCTGTAGAGGTGTGAGGTCTCTTACCTTCAGGTTCCCCTGTAGAGGTGTGAGGTCTCTTACCTTCAGGTTCTCCTGTAGAGGTGTGAGGTCTCTCCTCAGCTGCTCTCTCAGCTCCTGAGCTGCCTCCTCGATGGGTCTGAAGCTGTGGTCTTTGTGAGTCCTGGAGTCTCTACAGACCAGGCAGATCAGGTCCTGATGGTCCTCACAGAAGAGCCGCAGCTTCTCAGAGTGAAGACTGCACTCAGGCTGTGCTGGAGATGGAGATGTTTGTCTTCTCTCCTCTGTGAACGTCTCCACCAGGTTCTTCAGGGTGAGGTTCAGTGGAGGATCCATGTAGATCTTGCTCTTACAGACTGGACAGTTCTTCAGGGGTTTGTCCTTCCACCAGTTCTCCAAACAGACCTTACAGAAGCTGTGGCTGCAGCTCAGAACCACAGGATCTCTGAAGAGCTCACAGCAGATGGGACAGGTCAGGTCCTGCTCCAGTCTGGACGCCATGATGGATCAAACTGAAACCAAAGACAGAAAGAACACATTTATGGAACAGAGAATCTCAGGCGCTGTTTCCATGGCGATAGTCTCCTGGAAAACGCAGCCGTCTCGTCCTCTCTCGATCTGCTTTTATGTAAACGACGACGTGTCAACAAAACACACGCCTGACACAATACATATAAATATAATAAAAAGTACTTGCCCGAAGTTACACCCCCACACATTTACACCAGCAATAATCATTATGAAATCGAATAATAATAATAATAAATATAGCCGCAAGCGGCGATTATCGGCCCTCGCCGACCGCCCTGCCTAAAGCAAGGGGGCGCTTCGCGCCCTTTTGTCTCCCTCAATCTAAAATTATGGTATTGCTACTGCCTTTATGTTTGTTTTTAACTTTTTTCCCAAGGTTTCCCAAGTGTTAGGATTTTTGGAATGCGCTAACGCGCACTCCGCACTCAATTTTGACATTATACAGAGAAAAATGAGTATGAATTTGTATCACACTATATCTGCAAACTGAAGCATATTTTTACATTTTACTTACGGCTGCGCCGCAAAACATCCACAAAGGTTATCCAAAATACTTCTCGCTGAATTATGGAGTTTAACATTTTTCCATCAGAATAAAATGGGACGTTCTGGTCATCGCTACGGCAACACCGTGAAAAATATGGCATGGGTGTAATTGACTTTTCTGATCGGAACGACCAAATAGAATTTTGTGCCAAATTATTTTAATTTTTGTAAAACTAAAATTTGTACTCTCCATATAATTCCTATATTTTGCTCAACTTGTCATGATGCACGTCTGTACCGATTTTTATGATTCTACGACAAACTTCATTTTTGGCCAAGTCCTATCTCGCAATGTTAAAAAAATGGAGATGGCGCTATCGCGTCACTATTTTGAAATTCAAAATTTGGAAATAGTCAAAAGTTGCGTCGGATCGGGTTTGAATTTTGGGCCAAAATCTGTGACTTTTCGTCGATGTTCACTGGGTGAAATTGCGACGGTGCACTTTGGAGGAGTCTATACGATTACAAGAGCCCCTTCGCCAGCCCTGATGGCGCTCGGGCCTAATAATAATAATAATACATTTTATTTGTGTAGTGCTATTCAAGTCACTCAAAGACGCTTCACAGAAACACAGTAATAAAACATAAAAACAGCACATTAAAACTAGAGGGCAGTTACTGACATTAAAAGCCTTTTTAAAGAGGTGGGTTTTCAGTTCTTTCTTGAAGGTGGGAGGTCGGAACAGGCACGGAGCGGTTGGGGCAGTGAGTTCCAGAGTGTGGGGGCGGCGATGGAGAAGGCTCTGTCTCCCCAGGTTCAACGCTTGGTCTTACAGGGGGTTGGCGTTGGAGGAGCGAAGGGATCGAGATGGAGTGTGGTGGTGGAGGAGGTCAGTGAGGTCTGGAGGGGCCAAATTATGGAGGGCTTTGAAAGTGATGAGGAGGACCTTGTACTAGATACGTTGAAGGACGGGGAGCCGGTGGAGGTTCTGAAGGACAGGGGTCATGTGTTTGAGGTAGCGAGTGTGTGTGAAAAAGCGGGCAGCGGAGTTCTGAATGTACTGGAGTTTGTTGAGGGTTTTGGATGGTGAGCCGTAGATGCTGTTGCAGTAGTCGATTCTGGATGTGATGAAGGCATGAATCAGAGTTTCAGCGGCGGAGAAAGTGAGGGATGGGCGGAGTCGTGATATGTTTTTGAGATGGAAGAATGCAGTCCGGGTTATTTGCTTGACGTGGAGTTCGAAAGAAAGTGGGATCGAGGAGTGGGGACGGAGTGACGGTGGTGCTGTTGAAATTGAGGCAGAAGTTTTGAGGAGATTTGGTGATGTTTTTTGGGCCGATGATGATAATGCCTGTTATGTCACTGTTTAGTTTGAGAAAGTTGTGTTTCATCCAGGTTTTGACGTCATCAGTGGGTGATGGTGGAGTGGATATTGGAGTTTATGGCTGTAGTGGAGATGTAGACCTGTATGTCGTCAGCGTAGCAGTGAAAGCGAAGGCCATGACGTCGGATGATGTTGCCAAGAGGAAGGATGTAGAGGATGAAGAGGAGAGGACCGAGCACCGAACCTTGGGGAACACCCTGAGATAGGGGGGCGATGGAGGAGGATCAGCGATTGATGTGGATGAACTGTTGCCGGTTTGTGAGGTAGGACTGAAGCCTGAAACTGCTGAGGTGACCAGAGTCGGAGGAGAGCAGGAGATCATTTATGACTTTTAGCAGGGCTGTTTCTGTGCTGTGTTTTGGGCGGAAACCGGACTGGAATGGTTCGAACAGACTATCAGAGTTGAGATGGGTTTGAAGTTGAAGAGCAATGACACGCTCTAGAATTTTGGACAGACACGGGGAGAACACGCAAATTCCACACAGAAAGGGCCCGTCCAGGTGGGAGCACGAGCGCTAACCACTGTACTACCGTGCCGCCCGTTATGGAGGTTCTGTGCTTTACTCGAGTAGTTTGTGTTGAGAAAGATATATAATTAAAGCCGCAAGCGGTGATAGAGGCCCCCCCCCCCCCCCCTTGCTACTGCCCTCGCTCTCACCAAAACCTGCTCTCCCCTTGTTTTCACACACAACCTGTGTACTCTCTGCTAATTCTTGCTCCGGCCCACTCTCGCCTTTCCGTCATCAGACCCCGGCCTTACTCTTGTCCCAGGTATCTCTGGTGCCAGCACACTCTTGCTTCAGCCTCAGGGCCCCGGCCTCATGCTTGCCGCAGCTGTGCTTTTCACTCGTTCTATAGTTGAAATACCTTCTATGGCCAGTGAACTGCAATACTCGGGAGAAGCCAGCAGACAAAACAGCATCTGGACAGATGTGCCAAATTACACAGAAGTCCTTTTTGCGTACTTCTATTTGTAGTATAGGCACCAATTCCGTGGGCACTGCAGGGCTGGAGCACCCACTCGAAGCTTTTGGCTGACAGGTGAATTTGCCATGATTACAAAATGGTTCAATAAATATTGCCAAACCTGTAAAGCTGTTACTCAGTGTTCATCAAATACAAGGGCACGCAGAGGTACCTAATATACATGTACATGTACGTGTACAGTGCCCATGTAAAAGGCCCCTACCCGAGCAACACCTGTCAAATGTTACAAATAAAAAAGTTAATATGTTTATTCAAAAAAAGAGTCAAGGTTGGGATTGATCCAGGAATCTCATGGTTGCAAACCCAGTCCTCTACCTATGGAGCTACACAGCCACAACATTTACCACAGCAGAAATTATAAATATCTTATGAATCGCCCCGCGCTTATCTAATTTAGGCTTGGACAATGTAAAAGGCCTCTATCCTGGTACAAGCAACACCTAGACTAAAGCAACCTGAACTCCAGACCATGCCTGATAGCCGCACAGTGCATATGTGCATGATGTTTGTAGCTTGCATCTTTCTGTAAAAAAGTTGAAGTCCAAAATAAAATATAAAAATTAGAGTCAAGGCTGGGATTGATCCAGCACTCTCATGGTTGCAATCCCAGTGCTCTATCTATGGAGCTTCACAGCTTCGGACAATGTGTGCAGTGAACCATATAAAAGGCATGATGTTATGTAGCATCTTCCTGTAAAAAGATAAAAAATAAAAAATAAATATTCCCGGGCTGAAATTAAGGCCCAGCACCCCACTGGAGGTTCATTTCCCCGTTTAATGAGGGTGGGACCATAGGTGCTGATTTATGTTCTTCCTATTCGTGCACTGGAGGAGATAAGTCATTTCAGGTCATGTCCTTCCCACCCATACATTTTTTCGATTGTTTTCAACATTTTCTGCAGTGTTGCCTCAATTGTTTCCCTACTATCCCCCCAGTTCTCTCTCTTTAGTTCTGCATATATTGAAACTGTTCTTTCCCCGTTTTTCATATTGGTGGGACCATAGGCACCGTCCCAGTAGGTAACGAGTCCAAAAAAAAAAAAAAAAAAAAGTCAAGGTCAGAATTGATCCAGGAGTCTAATGGTTAGGAACCCAGAACTCTATCTATGTAGCTACACAACCACAGCAAATATTACAGCCGAACTGAAAAATATCTTATGAAACGCCTTGCGCTCATGTAGTGTAGGCTCAGACAATGTGTGGGTCATTTCCCCGTTTTTAATGAGAGTGGGACCATAGGATTGAACCGGCAATCTAATGGATGGGAACCCAGCACTCTACCAATGGAGCTACACAGGTTTAAGTAACAACACTGCAGATTTTAGATTAATCTTATTAAACACCTGCACCCGTGTGTTTACAGAAAACAGAATCACAGTTCAGGCAATATTATTGAAACATTTTGTAATTAGGGCTAATTCCCTGGGCGCCCAAAGATCTGAGAAGGTGCTCCAGCCGCGCAAAACTCTCGATAGATGAAGGAATATTTTGGTGAGACCCATATAGTACGAGGAACACACAGAGAGACAGACAGGAAACAGCCTATCTGAACTTCCTGTGATTGTACAGTCCAAAAAAGCTGAATTTGGAGCCAAAAACGTCCAAATTAAAGCTTCTTTCTGTGACAGATGGGTAGTATTAATACATATGAGTCTAAAACTGTGGCTTTTGTGAATAAAGGGGGAATTGGGAAAATTGACGAATTTCAGGACAAACTCTGACAGAGGCCAACATGCTGCCAGAATAAGAACTCTGGCTATTTCACAGAGGATGGGCAGGCCACTTATGAAGCCACTTGACAAGCCAATTGAAAGTCAAAATGGCTGACTCCCTGTGGGTCCGGGCGTGGCGCTCTAATTCAGTTTTTGGATTGTCCTTATGTCCCCTTTCACTGTGCCAAAAGGTTTGAGCCTATGTCAAAAAACGCGCATTTTCATTGGAATAGGGTCAACTTTGAGGGGGCGCTGTCGAGCCATTTTGATTTGGGCATGGCCAATACGTCCATTTCCATCAATTTTCACGCCACCCGGATGTCTCCGCCAAATTTGCCGACGTTTAGCAGGTCAAAAATGCACTCGTTGACGGAGAAACATTTTAGAAAACCAAAACAATAGTCCCTTCCCGGGACTGCGTCCTGCTCGGGCCTAATTAATGCATCGGTTTATATAGCGCTTTCTGGACACTCAAAGACAACACTTTCTGCTCCGCTACATTTCTATAAAGGCTCCAAAATCCAGAGGAACAGGAGCCTCTTCAACACAATCTCACTTCCTGTTGTGACTGTGCAGCTCAGAAACTCCAGCTTTATTCAAACATAGCATTTCTCTGACTCTAGACTCACCTCAGTCCAGTCGCCGCACTCTTCAGTCTTCAGAGTCTTCAGTCTATGGTCTTCACAGTGAGTGCAGTCTTCACAGTGAGTGCAGTCTTCACAGTGAGTGCAGTCTTCACACAGTCGTCTACAGCAGCTCTGTCTCTCTCTGTTTCCTGGTCTGAGACAGGGCGTGTCCAGTGAAGGGAAGGGAATATTATTTGTATCTTATTTGTATAGTGCTTTTTATATGACACAAGTCTCACCCAAAGCGCTTCACACATGAAAGGGAGGGGGGTTCATTCACTCCATGCTGATGGTGGTAAGCTACATTCTAAGCCACAGTTTCCCCTGGGGCAGACTGACAGAAGCGAGGCTGCACACATCTGCGCCAACAGTCCCTCCGACCACCACCAACCACTCACACATAGGCATTGGGTGAAGTGTCTTGCCCAAGGACACAACGTGACTCAAAACAAACCTTAGATGCAGCTGTGGTTTTTAAAGACACAGGTCACGACTGCGCTGGTTTACAGCAGATGTGGAGTCTAAGTTCTGTAGCAGATTTAGGGACGTTCTGAAGTGCTGAATCCAAACACCACCTTGGTTTTGCTCAGTAAGGTCAGTTTTCCCCCTGACCCAAATGTGGCTGAAGGGTCTTCTTCTCCGTCCTGCTGCTGTTTGTCCACCAGGGGGAGTCTGGGGCCTGTTGTAACGCTGCCTTCACGTGCTCTGGTAAAGATGAGCCTTTCCAGCTGTGAAATTACAAGTGCACTATTCAAGTGCTTTTGTGTCGTATGCTGCATCCGAAACCATCAAATTGTAGCCTCTAAGTACTAACACTAGCAACTAATCCTTAACCTTTCATGGGTCAACTGTTAGATCCCTATGCAGTTAGTGAACTAGAGCTTCAACAGCATTTGCCCAATTCGGCCGTCCTTACCCAGGGGAAGGGGAAGTGACATCACTAACAGCTGTTTTTTTCTTCTTTTAAGTTCAGTGCAGGCCAAACAAAAGCGCATACCGCCACCTACTGTATATTGTCCAACAACAACATAGTGTCAAATAAAGACATTTAAGGTGAAAAAAAGAGAAACATCCAAATGATCCTTCACATTTCCCTTTATTTTATCTCAACAGCGGTTTCATAAAGCTACAGTATGCAAATTAGCCATGCGGCTTAAGTTTCTACTAAATGAAAGCAAAAGCACAACTGCCTTCAGTCCATTTACTGAGGAGGCTCTTTGTCACTTTTATCAAGTTTGGCTTGTGCAGAATCTTTTTTTTTTTTTTTTTTTTTTAATTATTAAATGTGCACCTGTCAATCAACAGTGGTTGCGAATCACTCGAGGGTGGGGGCGAGGGGGGTGGGAAGATTGGCGCAGTGGCTTATGGGATGGCACATGGCTCCTAATCGCCAGTAAGTTAGCATCAGAGGTCCCTATGCTAAAGTGGCTATGATAGTTAGCATACAGGCCACTTTCCCTAACTCCTTCCTAACTGAAAGCCCAATTCGGACGCATCTTATCATGGCGGACGCTGACGCACATCCGGTTTGGCGTAAGACCTCTTACCAATATACTGGTTTCGGATGGAGCATTAGTAAAGTGAAACATAAAAAACACACAACACACTATAAACCAGGGGTTAGGGAACACGTGGGGGTTGCGAGAAAAATTTAGCGGGTTGCCAGATCATGTAGATGAAAAAATATACACAGTATTATTATTTTATGTCTGTGTAGGCTCTCAGTCGTACGGGAGTTGTACAGCTTCGATGAAGGTTCTTGAGTCATCATCTGTACTCTGTACATTTTGCCTCTTCATTAAGTCAGCGTGTCAGCGACACTAGAGTTTAAGCCCAAAGTGACCTCCTCTTTAGGCCGCATATGTTTAATATAACTCTCTTAACTTTTCCCATTCATTCTCAATGGTAAACCCTCACAGTGTGGATGCAGTACACTTTTTGGCCACCAGTGTCACGTTGGGGGTGCTGTTTCGCTCCTCCCACAAACTTAAAGAAACGCTGTTGTTTATCACAGAGCATCATAGCACATCCACTTTCCCAGTTTTCTAACTTTTATTACAAAGGTTGTTGACATCAACAAACGTGTGTGTTAAAAATGTATTTATTTATTTTATGCTGAACTGACACTTTCAAAATGATCTAATATGACATTTTCTTTGGAGAGTGGCCGGTCCATCAATTTTCTTAATCTGGCAAATTCAAATCATGTTAATGATGTTCATGTCTATAATCTAACATGAAAGAAAACCTTGAATTTACAAAATATAAAGGGTAGTTAACCTTACCCATCTCTCCCTACAAGACATTTTTGCTGACTAAAAAAAAAAGAAAAAAAGAAAAAAAAGAAATGTCATGATACTAAATAGTCGAACAGGAAAAAACTCACACTGTGTTCCTTTATTTGATGAACGTTTGGGCCAGTGGCCTTCGTCAGGCAGAATGTTTTTTATGAATGAGAAGCCATCCTTAAATAGGCATCACAGGATGCTGTCATAATGGCCTATGGCAAAACAATATTTATATAACATACATCCAAACACAAAAAACAAAGCCAGGATATAGTGAATCAAATATATATATGTTAAATGGTCTCAACTTATATAGCGCTTTTTCACCTTCATTAGGCACTCAAAGCACTTTACAGCAAGGATCCACTCACCCATTCACTCTCTCATTCATACACCAGTGTACACAGACACGGGAGGCAAGGAGGGTGAAGTGTCTTGCCCAAGGACACAACGACAGTGTGCACCTTCAGGAGGCGGGATTTGAACCCACAACCTTCCGATCATGAGACGACCCGCTCTACCATCTGCGCCACCGTCACCGGGACTTTTACAAAGACACACATCAGTGTTTCTTTTACCTAAACACCCAGGATTAAAAGCGGCGACAAGAAAACTTATTTGAGTGGCTGGATCTGCGCTGGGAATGTGTTTGGGTCTTGATGCACACAGGATTCCCAAGGCTAATGCTACAGTACAAGCTAAAGCTCCAATCGATGTGAAAACGAGAAATATGCACGAATAAAGTCTATTAAGCCCCATCTACATAAAGCAACCGTGTAACGATGATCACACATTGAGCCAGGCTGGTTGATTTTTAAGTTTATTGCTCACATTTTATCTACAACGGGCCGTAGTCGATCTGTTTTATAATTATTTCTATGCTAGCCCAAACGGATAGCTCGCATTGACCCCCTTGAAAACAAGTATTATGCACTAATCACGTCAATAAAGCCCTAAACTACACAGAACAGCCTTTATGATGGTCACACACTGAGATGGGTTTATTGCACACACTTTTTTTTTTATCAACAATGAGCTGTAGACGATCGCACCAAGCTAACCGGGCTAACCTAGCTTATAGCCACTTGCCACCAATGTCCCTTCAACCGTATGGGCTGCATATGAGCTTAAATACTGGGGAGATCCTGCGTAGACCATGGGGGAATATTTAAAGATCCATACATGGCAGGAGCAAAGAGGGAGACTACAGTAGTTAGCCTCCGAACAACTGTAGTTTTCAGGCACGAGCTGTTTCCAAGATGGCTACGAACAGACTCTGAGTTGACGCGCAGCCAGGGCGTCTGACGCTCTGTGACATTTGTGACAAGCGTCTGACTTCAGTACAAGCGTCCAACTACGGACTTGAGGCGCGTATTTGACGCCCAAGAGGCGTTCGGTGTGGACGCAGCATTACAGTTCACTTCAGTTGTTTTCAATTTTTTCGTAATCACTCAAAATGTTGTCTTTTTACATTTTTTTGAATTTGTAAACACTTGTACAACATTTAAATTCCACACTTAAAGAATTCCACCATTTAACTCCATAAACAGACGGACATTTCCGTTTCAACGATGTTCCTGCAAACATGTTCCGAAAATGATATTTTCTCCTATGGGAAACGTCTTGTGCAACAAAATTACTTTGAACATCATTTGGCAATTTTTTTTGTTTAGCTTTCCACATAATAATCAAATGTTTAAGTCGACGAGATCCTTAAATTTCAGAAGTTTATTTTCAATAAATAAAGGCTTAGTGTGCTCTCTATAACCTTTCTTACTGATGATTCTAATTGCTCTTTTTTGCAGCAGGAACCAGGGCTTGGTGGTACAAGTATATGTGTTAAAAATGAAACAAACACTTTACACAAATAGACCAAAGAAGCATCGAGTACAATGAGAAAAGTAAGGGCCCAAGGACTGACCCTTGCGGGACCCACATGTCAAATGGGCTGTGGTGAACGGAAAAGCTTCTGTTAGCAAAAGCTGCTGTTGGGACGATGACTGTGGCGGCTTTAGTTCGAGCTGAGTGACGTCTGTTTGATCTGTTCCAGTGACGGGCTCCTCCCTCTTCCTCCGAGCGCTGGTCATGTTCCTGCTGCAGCTGCTCAACTTCATCCCCTACTTCTACTACCGCCGCCAGGTACCGCCATAAACCCCAGCTCGTGTCTCTGTCTTCCTCGTCACCATGGTTACGCTGATGTTTAAACTCTGGTTCATTTGTGTGATGCCATTCCAGGCCACCAGGGGCACGAGAGGACAGGGAGAGCCAGGAGATACAGAGCCTCCCCAGAAGAAGAGCGCACAGACGTCGCTTTCGACCAGATGTGAATCGCTTTCAGAGCAGATAAAGAGTTATACTTTTTAGTAGTGTTTAGATTATATGTTTTATTTTTCTGTGATGAAGTTTTTGTGTGTGACTTTTATGATGAACTCGTCAGCTGATCTCATGATGTTTCTGAACCTAGTTACGTCCAGGTAAAGGACAGGCAGTGTATGTGTATGCTACATGTATGCTTTAAAGACGGTTTATTTGATTGTTTTGTAAATGGCGTCAGACTTTTAATCCCGTGTGTTCAGATACAGCAGATGAAAATGATTTGATTCTATGTTTTATTGTTATTACGTTCCTTTTATTATGTTTTTTACACTCGTTCAGTGAAGATGATGATTTAGTGCAGCTCTCGTTATCATTTACAATTGCCTGAATTACCAGCAGATTTGAAATTACACCTAAATGGCACCAAATTTAAGATGCAATAAAAACTTTTGCTAAAACCCTCTGAGAGTTGTTTTCACAAATGACAAAATGGTGTTTCTCGAGTCTTTAGTGTCATGTTTTGGAACTTCACACGTCTATGTTCTGCATGTAGTTTTTATGGAGCTGAACATGAGGACTTATAACTCACTCGTGGTTTCTCTAATGTCAGGGTGACAGTGGCACAGATGGTAGAGCGGGTTGTCTTGTGATTGGAAGGTCGGGGGTTCAAATCCCGCCTCCTGAAGGTGCACATACGTTTGTTAAGTGTGACATCACGACTTCCGCTCCTGGATCCAGGCAGACAGGCAAATATGCGAGAAAAAAACTCTTAAAAACAGAGACTTACTGAAGCTACTTCTTTGTCAGACTCATTAGCCAAAAATGCCGCACCTGCTGCTAAAAAAGTCATATTTACTAAAGTCGGTACTTCCGGGGTTAGCGTAGCTGCTGCGCTGTTAGCATTTGTCTCCGCTAACCCGGATGTAGCGATTTAGGTAAATATGACTTTTATAGCAGTAGGTGCAGCATGTTTGGTTAATGAGTCTGATAAATAAGTATGTTCAGGAACTCTCTGTTGAGTTTCAGAAATATTGATTGTGGTATTAAAGTTGTAGTTTCTCGCACATCTGCGGACCCGGAAGTAGAGCTGTGACGTCACCACTTAACAAACGTATTGTGTCCTTCACCCTCTCTGCCAGAGCAAGGGGGCGCTATCGGGCCTTTGCCTCCCTTAATCTTAGATCAGGCTGTTATAGCAGAGGGTTATAGTACGAAGCTGAACTTAACCTGGATTAATTCCTCTAACCCGGGTTGACAAACCTGAGCTTTTGGATCAGAGCGACTACAAAGTGTGTTATCAGTGGGTTTAGTTAACCCTGGGTTTCTCTCATGTGGAACAGGAAGAGCCAGAGCTAAACAGCCAATCAGGGAAGAGACACAGTAGAATCTATCACTAAACTCATGATGAATATTATATTCTATAGCACAAGACCTTTTTATGTCGTCATCTACCTTCATTCTGTGTCAGGCACATGTGTGAGAAAGTTACAACAACTTTCAACTTCATGCGTGCTCACATAAAGGACTTCTCTCTCCGCTGCTCAAGGTGCTCCTTTCCAGGTTATGGCTAAGGGCATGTTTCCATGGAGATCTACCCTGTCAGAAAGTTATCCAGCTTTGTAGTACGGCAAAACCAGGGCTAACGCTAAACTTACCGCGCTAACCCTCTAATCCAACTTCGTAGTTTACCCAACTGCTGGCTTCACATTGTTTATGTTTATTCACGGTTCTTATTTATTTATGGCCATTGCGCTCTCTCTCTCTCTCCCGGCGGCGGCCATGATGCTCGGGCCCCATCTGCGTCTCCTCGTTACCGCGACGACCAGCCTCCGGGACGAACCCACAAACTCGTGTCCGCTCTGTTTACATCGAATCAGAAGAATGAGGTTTGAACACAGCGTGGAGGGGGGGCGGGACGTCCAGGGGGCGGGGCCTTTAACACACTGCACAGCTTTTCATTCATAGATCTGTGTAAGACACATGTCCCTGACAAGGTTAGCGCCCCCATTCATTCAGGAGCTAATCAACTGCTGCTATTGGTAACGCTAATGTGCGTTTTTCCCCAGTTCGACTTCATCCTCATTTATGCCTCGTTTTCGTTGCTATTTTGACACTTTTTCAGGAAGCTTTGAGATTTGGGTAATGCCTGGATACCTGGATATTAACTGCAGAAAGTGTGTTTGTGTAGGTGGGATTTAAGAGGTGAATCAGTCTGAATATTACAGATTAAAGAAGTCACAAAGGGTATATTCATGGCCACCAGGGGGAGCTGTTTCCTAATAATGAGCCTCCACAGCATAAACAATCAATAAACTGGCTCTTGTATTGTTTCCATTTAAAATAAAATAGTTCCCAGTCGTTTTCTAACAACAGGGAATTGTTTATGTGAGAGAGACTGGACATTTTTGTTTGCTTCTGACTCTGGTGTTGAGTATTTATCCCCAGAGCGAGTTCAGATCAGAGAGTTTTCCGTCTGCGGCCACAGGAGGATGTTGCTTCCATCGACAGTATCCAATAGCTCCACTTGTTCTTTCTCTTAATTCAAACTCAAATACCCATCTGTGATATATTTCCAGTGGAGCCAACAGTGCATGGCTTGTGATATTCCTATAATTGTCCCTAATTTCTCATTAATTATTCATTAATTATCAGAGCACTGGTCCAGTCACAGCCGTATGGTCCATTAAGAACCGTCATCTCTCGTTAGTGTCGACTCATGTTTATCACAAATGTGTAAGTGAAAAAGTGCTTTGCTCTAGAGGGAATTATCGAACCACAGTCAAATCAACAGCGGCCGATCTCGATGTTCGTTCCATTCACCGTGACACTGGAAGACATGAAAACGTATCTTAGACAAACAGATGAATCACTGCTGATGTGTTTTGTGTTTTTATCTGTAGCAACTGTAGCACTTTGAGATGTGTTTCCATGTGTAAATGCAATACAAATAACATGTATTATTATTATTATTATTATTATTATTGTAATGTTCTGTCTTCTGTTATTCAAGAAGTCACTCATGAACATTTGTGGTTGTAGCTTCTGTGAGCTGCCAGCTATTTATTATTTTTTTGAGACATGAACAACGTGGTCTCTTTTACAACCGCGTATCTACTTCTGTTACCAACGTACAGTCAAGGCTATACTGCCACCTTGTGGTAACTCAATAGTATGCCTATCATTACATCCCCTTTCCAAAGTTATAAAACAAAGGTTAATAAAACAGATTTTTTTTACATTTGAACTTCTTGTTGGAATAAAGCCTTAAGTAAATACAAAAATGCAAATGTCAAAATGTTGCACAATTCAAGTACCTAATAAAACAAAACAATTACAAGGCACTCTACTTCAAGCAACAATGTTTAACATTATACTTTTTCAATCAGTCTTTCAGATGGTTTTCTAGGTCTAGTAGACCTTCTGATTGGTTCAGTCATTTGAGAGGTTGTGGTATGCGGCTCAGCTTGGTGTGCATTTGATGTATCACTTTGTTTTTCACATTCAGCTTCACCATGTTCGTCAGTGTTTTCATGAGTCTTTAACAGACTCCTCCTGTTTCTCCTCACTTTATGTCCATCCTCCATTTCCACGATGTAAGATCTAGGTCTGACCTCACTGAGGACAGTAGCTTTTCTGTCCCAGCAATTGGGTCCCTCGATTCTCACAGTGTCCTTTTCACAAAGAGGTTCCAAACATTTTGTAGCTCTGTCATAGACCATTTTTTGTCTAAGTTTGAGTCTCTTTTTGTTGTCAATCCAGTTGTCATTGTCACGTCCTTGTTGCAGTTGCGGTAGTGTGGTGCGGAGCTTGCGACACATGAGTAGCTCAGCCGGGGACGCTCCACACTCCAGAGGTGCAGCTCTGTAGCTTAGTAAAGCAAGGTGAGGATCAGTCTTACCATCCTTGGCTTTCTTCAGAAGTCTCTTAACAATTTGTACTCCCTTTTCAGCCTGACCATTGGCTTGTGGGTATAATGGGCTTGAGGTAACATGCTTGAATCCATAGTGTTTTGCAAACTCTTTAAACTCTCCACAGTCATACTGCGGACCGTTGTCACTCACAACACATTGTGGGATTCCGTGCCTGGCAAAGAACCTTTCATGTGCACTATAACAGACTGTGCAGTGGTGCTGGAGAGTTGTGCAATCTCAGGATAGTTCGAGTAATAGTCTATAACAAGAAGATAGTCCTTGCCATACAGATGAAATAAATCTGTGCCCACCTTTTGCCAAGGAGCAGTGGAAGGTCGACCATCAGCATTGGCTCCTTGACTTGTTTGTAGTGGTGTCTGAGGCAAATGTCACATCTCTGAATCATTTCCTCTATGTCTTTGTTGATGCCTGGCCAGTAGATTGCTTCACGTGCTCTTCTTTTACATTTTCCACGCCCAGGTGTCCTTCATGAAGACGTTGAAGCATGTCCTTGCGCATGGTTTGTGGGATAACAATCCTATTCTTTCTCAGCAGGAGTCCGTTTGACATGCACAGCTCTGCCCGTACCGGGAAAAACCGTGGGCAAACTCCTTTTGTCCAGCCGTTGTTGACACAGTGAGACACTTTGTGCAGCATAGAGTCTTTTGCTGTCTCTTTAACAATCTGCTGCAGCATGGTGTCTGATGCAGGCAGTGAGGCAGTGACCATGTTGATGTGCGTTTCAGCATCTTCTGCTGTGGTGCTCTCAGCTGTGCCACTGTTAAGTGCTGGTGCTCGAGAAAGTGTGTCAGCAAGCACTATGTATTTACCTGGTGTGTATATTAAGTCAAAGTCATAGCGCTGCAGTGTTAACATCATGCGTTGGATTCTGGGCGACATGTCATTGAGATTCTTTTTACGGATTGATATGAGTGGTTTATGATCAGTTTCTGCTGTGAATGTGGGCAGTCCATAAACATAAGTGTGAAACTTCCCACACCCAAACACTAGGCCCAGCGTCTCCTTTTCAATCTGAGCATAGCGTTGTTCAGTCTCTGTCATTGATCTAGATGCATATGCTACAGGTTGCCATTTTTCTTCATTCATTTGTAGCAATACGGCTCCTAGTCCGTCTTTTGAAGCATCAGTGGAGATTTTGGTTGGTTTTGTTGGATCAAAGTAGGTTAAGACTGGTTCAGCAGTCACAGATCTCTTCAGTTCTTTCCATTCTTTTTCATGCTTTGTTGTCCACTCAAATGCTGTGTTGTGATGTAGCAGTTCTCTGAGGCATTTAGTTTTTGAGGAGAGGTGGAATGAACTTACCCAAAAAGTTAACCATCCCCATAGCTCGCAAAACTCCTTTTTTATCAGTTGGAGCCGGCATGTCCAGTATGGCTTGCACTTTTGTTTTGTCTGGGAGCACACCGTCTGCTGTGAGCTTGTCTCCCAAAATGTCATTTCTGTCACTCCAAAAAGACATTTTTTCTTTTTAGTTTTAGTCCGTACTTTTTCACTCTCTGTAACAGCTTCTCAAGTCTCTCATCATGTTGTTGTTTTGTGTTTCCCCAGACAACTAAGTCATCAATGTACACTTGTGTTCCTTCTAGACCCTCTATGATTGACTCCATAGCTCTGTGAAAGATCTCTGGCGCTGACTTAATGCCAATGGAAGCCTCAGAAAACAGTAACGCCCAAATGGTGTGTTAAAGGTGGTGTACCTGCTGCTTTCTGGGTCCAGTTTCAGCTGCCAAAATCCATGCGAGGCATCTAGTTTGCTGAAGTACTTGGCACCGGCCATGTCACTCAGGATTTCTTCACGCTTGGGGATTTGATAATGTTCTCTTTTAATGTTTCATTCAAATCTTTAGGATCTAGGCAGACACGTAACTCAGGTGAGTTTCGTTTTTTAACACACGTGATGGAATTAACCCAGTCTGTGGGCTCTTCCACTCGCTCAATGACTCCCATCTGTGTCATTCTGTCAGCTCCTTTTAAGTCCTGCTTTGAGCGGTGCTGGCACTCTCCTTGGGCATGCACTACAGGTTTAGCATCTTCCTTGAGCTGTATTTTGTAAGTGTAAGGCAGTGTACCATGTCCTTTAAAGACATTTGGGTATTTGTTCACTACACTTGTGCTACCTTCACTTTGCGAGAGTCTTTTGATTGGATTGTCTATTTTTATGTTTTCACTGGTGATTTGGTAGATCCTCTTGATTAGTCCAAGATCTTCAGATGCTTTGTCTCCAAGGATCGACTCGTGTCCACTGGCACTATTGTAAACATCAAGTTGTGTTGTCTTCCTTTTGCAGTGACTTTGAGCCTACAACCACCCATAGTTTTATTGGCTGATTGTTGTACGCTTTTAATGACATTGCCTTGTCTGTAACTCGTTTTGGTTTCTCTGCAAGAGCTTTCAGATCATTTTCATTGATCAAGTTGGCTTTGGCTCCGGTGTCGATTTTGAAGGTTACTAGTGTCCCATTGACTAACAGAGGTGCAGTCCATTTGTCATCTTTTACTGCACGTACAGCATGCTCTGTGTCACTTGCATTCGGGCTGCACATAGTTTTTTTCACGCGACACCATTTTGATGAAAATGTCTCACTCAATCATCACTGTCATCTGAGTCTTCCTGTACTGTGTGTATCTTTTTTCTGGTATGGCACATTTTCGCATAGTGATTTTGCTTTTTACACTTTGCACATGTTTTCCCAAATGCAGGGCATTGTCTCGGTCCGTGCGTCTCATCACACTTCTTACAGTCAAACTGTGTTGATCGTCATCTCTATTTTTGTCTTTTGTTTGAACTTAAACGTGATTTCTTTTCATTTCACTGCGTTCACGGACTCGCTTTCTTGGTCATATGGCGCCGCTTGAAAAGTAAGTGCATGTTGCTTTGCTAGTTCGTTAGCTTGACATATTTTTATTGCACTTTCCAGTGTGAGATCCGCTTCCCTCAACAGCTTTTCTCTTAGCTTCTTTTCATTTGTCCCAAATACAACCTGATCTCTTATCATTGAGTTTCTGAGATCACCAAAGTTGCAGGACTGAGCTTTTATTTTGAGATCGGTGAGATAATTATCGAACGACTCACCAGGCTGTTGGAGACATGAACGAAATACATATCTCTCATAAGTTTCATTTTTCTTTGAAAGACAGTGTTCGTCAAATTTCTTCAGGACCTCCTCAAACTTGTCTTTATCATCGGGTTGATCATATACAAACGTGTTGAAAAGTTCAATAGCCTCCGCTCCGGCAATGGTTAGCAAAAGGGCTATTTTTCTTTCGTCCGCCCGACGATCCACTCCGACCGCAGCAATGTAGAGCTGAAATTGCTGCTTGAAGGTTCGCCACTTCGCGTCCACATTCCCCGTCATTTCAGCGGAGTTGGTGGTTTTACTGCGTCCATCTTGCATCAGTTCTTTTCTTGACCCGCGACCTGGTACCATGTAATGTTCTGTCTTCTGTTATTCAAGAAGTCACTCATGAACATTTGTGGTTGTAGCTTCTGTGAGCTGCCAGCTATTTATTATTTTTTTGAGACATGAACAACGTGGTCTCTTTTACAACCGCGTATCTACTTCTGTTACCAACGTACAGTCAAGGCTATACTGCCACCTTGTGGTAACTCAATAGTATGCCTATCATTACAATTATTATTATTATTAGAGGAAGAAGAAGGGATGAAGGAGAGATGAAGAAAAGAAGATGAGGGAATTCCCCTTCCTTGAAGAAGAGGAAGATAATGAAGAACAAGAAAGAAGGTGAAGAAGATAATGAGATGAAGAGGGGATGAAGAGGGAGAAGAAGAAGAAGAAGAAGAGAGAGAAGGAGAAGAGGAGGAGAAGAAAAGGAAAAGGAAGAAGAGGGGGAAGAGAAAGAAGTAGAAGAAAAGGCAGAAGAAGAGAAGAAGAAGAAGAAGAAGAAGAAGAAGAAGAAGAAGAAGAAGAAGAAGAAGAAGAAGAAGAAGAAGAAGAAGTAGTAGAGGTAGAGGTAAAGGTAGGAGAAGAGGTAGAGCTATAGGGCCTCAGTGTCTGTCGGTTAATCACAGTATTGACCTGAGCTACATTATGATTGATGAGCTCGTTCCCCAATTCCGGGAAAGTGGCGACATCTGGCGGAGATTTGTCAAAATGACAACTAGAACCGTAATGCCTTTGAAAAAAATGCCTTTTTTTTTGTTCTTCTTAAGCCTAATCTTCAGACTAAACTCCGCTGATCTTCACTCTGAAAACACGTAAACTTTATTTATAAACTCTACAATATTTCCAATGTTTTCTTTGTTTGCGTAAAGGTCATTGCCGTCAGCCAATCACACCCTTCTAGTTTTGTCACGAAACCAATCAGGGAGAAGAACGCCTTTGCGGGGGCGGGACTTCCTGCGCAGTGCTTCCGGTGTCAGTCTCTGCACATGACATTCAATTACATCAACCAAATCCCCCCGAAAATGTGGAATATTTAGGTTAAAACACAAATAATAAACACTTGTATTCAGCGACAGTGAAGCGTAAAGTGAAGGAAACATGTGGAGACACACGAGGCCCGCGCTGCAGAAGCTTTTACGGTGAGTTTTATTGGATTTTGATTGAAAGTGTGTCCATGTGGGGAACAGGGGCTGGAGTTTGGATACATATTGAGAGAAATATTAAGTAAAAGGTGATTTGGGCACTAAGCTGTTCTGTCGAGTGTTGTCGTTGACTGTACTGGATAATGTTGACCATAAATCTCAAAGCACTTTGTTTTGGAAGAGCTTTTCTACTTGAAATGTCTAGAAAACTTATTATTATTTAGTGATGTGAACCTGACCCACGTCTCTGTCAAAGAGTTTATTGACACAAGCGTCAAAGAAACCTCGTAATTTGAGCTGAAACGTTTAAATTGTGATATTGAAAGAAGGGACTGAACCAAATTCATAACAGATAAACTGCAGAAATGTTCCCATGACTTTGACTTTCTGTAGTTAAAGCCAAGGATGTTGCACCAGCCTCTATACAGGGCTGGACACTAAGGCTTCACAATATATCGCAAAGAATATCGTATCGTGATATTAGGTGCTGCAAGAAGCCAGAATATACAACATCACTGACTGAGAGCGACAAGAACAACCAATGCATTGAACTTATAAATGTGTAAAAGCTCAGTTTTCGTTAAACATTTACTGAGTGAGTTCAAGAACCAAGTGCATTATTCCCCCGTTCGGCTTACCCAAATCCTAAAGCTCCTTGAAAAAGCGGCGAAAACGAGATGAAAATGCAATAAAAAAGCAACAGAAACACGACTGAAGAAAGCAACATGAAAGCTATATAAGGCGAACGCGACAAGAAAGTTCAGATGAATTTTGCAGGTCTTGGCTTTCAAATGGCATAAAGCTTTTTGATTTGGGTAAAGCCAAACTGGAGAAACTGGACTTGGTTAAAGGGATATGTCAGGATGTTTGACATTGGGCCTCATTTCCTAGTTATCCAGAGTGTTGTTGATGTCTGGAGATATTTTTTCTTATATTTGAAGAGTCTAGTGGCGCTAGGCTAGGGCAAGGCTAGTGCATGTCTATGGTATCAGTTAGCCTGCATTAAAAACAGTGTGACCCACTCCACAGTGCACCTGAGGTAAATCACTTATAACACCAGACTAACCATATAAATGTCTGTGTTAATAGAATCATTTAAAATAACTTATATTTGAGCAGCATCAGCTTCGTGGCTGTAAGCTAACGCAGCGGCGGAGTGATCTGCGAGAAAATAGTCCCTCAAAATGCAGTAATTCATGTGATACAAGGTCAGTTATATTTAAAACATGATTCTATTAACACAGACATTTATATGGTTAGTCTGGTGTTATAAGTGATTTACCTCAGGTGCACTGTGGAGTGGGTCACACTGTTTTTAATGCAGGCTAACTGATACCATAGAAATGCTTTAGCCTTGCCCTAGCCTAGCGCCACTAGACTCTTCAAATATAAGAATTGCATGAATTTAAGAAAAAAATATCTCCAGACATCAACAACACTCTGGATAACTAGGAAATGAGGCCCTATGTCAAAAATCCCGAAGTATCCCTTTAAGGCGTAAGGGGTTGATTTAAATGAAACGTATCGTGTTGAAATGGTTTAGTGGATTATCATTATCGCGATATTGCTCAGCCGTATCGCAGGTTACTTGTATAAAATAAATCCTTCTTTTCCTCCAGACTAAACAGACCGAGAGCGACGTGTCGAGCTCTGAAGAGCAGCTCGGCCACAGAGCGAGCGCTGCAGTATCAGCCCGGACAGAAGATCCACGGATTCACCGTCAAAGAGGTGACACTTCTGGATTATAACAATACAATGACGACAATGAGAGAATCCTAAAGGCTGCGAGAGGCCGCCTGATGCTCCTGGACGTGAACACTGAGCCCCATCACAATGACTCTCATATTAACTCGTATGCGTCTCCTTCAGGTGGTGGCGGTGCCGGACTTGTTTCTCGCCGCCGTTAAACTCACTCACGATGAAACAGGAGCTCAGTATCTGCACGCGGCTCGAGACGACTCCAACAACCTCTTCAGGTCAGTCTCAGCATCTCCAGGAAAACAACAATTTAAACACTCGAGAATGAACGTTAAACCCGGGAAAGCATGAGCTCATATCTTTGTTTTGACGGCTGCCGTGTGGTTAAGTAAAAATGTTTTTCTGACCCTGACAGAAGGAAAATCTGCAACAACAGGAACATTTACAGTCACTGAATGAACTTAAATGTCACAAAAACTCAACCAGGCTTTAGATCTAAATGTATTGAACTTAATGTCACTGCTCGACTTTTTACACCAGAAATGTATCAGAAAATACAAAAGAAACTCTGTGAAGAGGTTAAAGCATAATTAAGTAACTTACCTTAATAAATCCTTTCCGTAGTCCCTCTGGGGTAATACAAGTGTTAATGGGATGATTGGAGGGTCTTTCATCTCCCCCTGGTGTCTCTGGCCAGAAAACCACAATTGCAACTTTCCTGCCTCCGGGTCAGAGTCACTAATACACACTAATGGAATCACAAGAAGAAGCTAACAGGCTAACGGGCAAAGCTAACTGCGGCTAGCGCCACTTAAACAGTATTTACAGCCAAGTTTGAGGGAAATAATGATCTCCATTGTGTAACTGGATGAACAATATCCTCTGTCCCTTTGTCTTTTCTGTCAGCGTAGTATTTACTCTCACGGACAATTACTGAGTAAAAACACAACATGTACGACACCTGCAGTGGCGCTTATGGCCTCTAGGGCATGAGTACTTAGTACTGATTTAAAGCCTCTAACCAGATTTGTGTCTAGAGTTAAAAGAAGTTATTTGAGGAGTTTTAGTTGTTTTGTCCCGGTCTGTGGCTGGAGTTAACGTGCCTCTTATTTGTGTCCACCGTTCGTCAGTGATCTCATTCACACGGTTATTTTTAGCGGCGAGTTCATCAGTGTAATGACCACAGGAAGCTCCCGACGCTGAGCGGCGCTTTACTGAGCTGTCAACACAAACATCAGAGAGGAGCGTCTCAAAAACACGGACTTGTACTGAATATTACTGCGCTGTGAGGGAGAACAATGTATCTGACCGAGTATTTATGTTTCTGTGCTCTTGGACTGATGAGTTCGTTTAATATAACTGTGCCCAACATTTGTCCAGTTTTTGATGAATCTGTTGTTCTTGAGTTTATACAAGGTCTTTTGAAGGCGAGACGCTGCAGGGGAACAGGAGATGTTATAAATGTGACACAAACATACCACAAAACCACAATATTGTTCAGTCCAAGGCTGTAAAGTTTAAAGTGTGTAGAGATGTCGTCGCACCAATGTGAGGAAAATACATTTGAGAATTTGAAATGACAATTTACCAAATGATTCTGGGAGAAACAATGAATCAGTGAATAATTAACCTCTTAACCCCCACCTGAACCGAGCACATTCTCTCCAGTTTGGCTTTACCCAAATCTAAAAGCGTCACAAAAAAACCATCAATATAGTGTCAAAAGAGCGACAAAAACATGCCGGAAAGCAACACAAAAAGTGACTAAAAAGTGGAAAAAAGCTATGAGAAAGCAACAAAAAACAATATAAAGTTGTACTGGGGCATGAGTTACTTAGTACTGCTTTAAGTTCTTCAAAAATACAAGTCCCCTCATACCTGTTCAATGGAATGTTTGCAAATCTGTAGAAGCAAATGAGGCCATATTTGTTATGTTTGTCTGATACTATCTGGACATTAAAGTAGCATGAAAAGCAGTATATTTTAGTCGCTGCCGCCTGTTAAACCCTGCTTGTATGTATTTTTAATGTAGACGAGTGACTTCATATCCATTAATGGTCTCCTGGTCTTGTGTCCAGTGTCCAGTTCAGGACGACCCCGATGGACAGCACGGGGGTCCCTCACATCCTGGAGCACACGGTCCTCTGTGGGTCAGAGCGCTTTCCCGTCAGAGACCCGTTCTTCAAGATGCTCAACCGCTCGCTGTCCACGTTCATGAACGCCTTCACCGGTAACACCGTCCACTCTCTGCACCAAAGACCTAAACCCGAGCTCAGATGGTTATGTCTCCTTCTCTTTGCAGCGAGTGACTACACCATGTACCCGTTCTCAACCCAAAATGCCAAGGACTTCCAGAACCTGCTGTCGGTTTACCTGGACGCGGTTTTCTTCCCGTGTTTACGAGAGCAGGACTTCTGGTCAGTGTTAAACTAAACTCCTCCTTCGCTCAGGTGAGGAATATAAAGGCAGTGACGTCCCTGTCGTTCCAGGCAGGAGGGCTGGAGGCTGGAGAACGAGAACCCACAGACCCACAGTCTCCGCTGGTGTTTAAAGGCGTCGTCTTCAACGAGATGAAGGGAGCGTTTGTGAGTGACTCTCCCGTGACAAACTAACCGTGTTTAAATCATGAATAACACGTGTATCTCCGCTCACAGTCGGATAACGAGAGTGTTTACGGCCAGCACCTGCAGAATAAGCTGCTGCCCGACCACACGTACTCTGTCGTGTCCGGAGGAGAACCTCTGTGCATCCCAGACCTGACCTGGGACCAGCTCAAGGAGTTCCACGCCACGCACTACCACCCAGCAACGCTCGGTGAGAACATGAGCCGAGGATGAAAGGCTGAATGTTTTAATGGAACAGGCCATCGTTTTAAATACTGAGATATGTTGAGCTTAGGCGAGTTGATATGTAGCTCTGGTCTTTACACGTGCGCTCAGTCACGCATAAAGACCAGAGATGTTGTTAGCATTTAGCCTCTCCTCTAAGGCTAAAGGAGAGGCTAAATGCTAACGCCGTCTGTGCTCTGTTTGCGTGACTGAGCGCACGTGTAAAGACCAGACAGCTACATATCAACTCGCCTAAGCTCAGGTAAGAACAAATCTCAGTATTTAACCTCTTAACCCCCACCTGCACATTTTCTCCAGTTTGGCTTTACACAAATCTAAAAGTCAAAAAACAAAATGGCAACGAAAACTTGGTGATAATGCGACAAAAAAGCAATGAAAAAAAAGTGATGGAAAACATGACAAAAACGTTTTAAAAATGTGAGGCGTTACACTGTTGCTCTCCAGTCGAGAAGCTTTTAGATTTGGGTAAAGCTGAACTGGAGAAAATGCACTTGGTTCCAGTGTTGTTTTGGCAGCCCTTTTAGTTTTAGTTTTAGTCTTTTGGACGAAAATGCTTATAGTTTTAGTCACATTTTAGTCATTTCTAAATGTGATAGTTTAGTCAGACGAAAATTTAAAAGGTTTAGTCAAGTTTTCGTCAGTTTCATTATAAAAAGTTATAATTAATTTCGATAAGTATTGGAAATCAATCAAGTTTTATTTCTAAAGCGCCTTACAACAACCAAGTGGACCGAAATTGGAATAAATAATAGTTATCTATTGGCTTTATAGCTTTTGACAAACAGATTACACCACAATAGGCAGTAGTAGAAGTGTCTTTGTGAACAGGACTTTCCCCAAAAGCGCCCGCTCTCCTCGTCCTCTGATCAACAGCGCTGTCTGCACATACGTAGCTTACCATGAGCTTACCTCAACATGCTTTCTCCGTTCATACGCTACGGTATTTAAAACTGTGCTACATCGATGTCAGACGCGCTCCGTGGAGAATGTACGCTAGCAGTGCACTGCACGCCACGGGGAGAGAGGACAGAGAGAGAGAGAGAGGAAGAGGGATAGAGAGAGGAAGAGGCGCCGCTGCCCGGCCGCATCATGAGAGCTGACGGCGCCGCTCTGTGTCACGTTTACCGGTGTGTTCTCCCGCTCCGCGTATAAACTCTGTTTGTGAACGATCTGACGAACCACTTTCTCCCATTTTAGTCTCGTCTCGTCTCGTTGACGTAAACTCATAAACGTCTCGTCAGGTTTTAGTCTCCAAAGAGCTATTTTAGCTCGTCATCGTTACGTTATCGTCATTAAAAAAGGGGCGTCAACGAAATGATATCGTTATCGTCTTCGTTGACGAAAACAACACTGCTTGGTTCAGGCGGGGTTAAGAGGTTAAAAAGGTGGCCTATTCCTTAATGCTTATGAAGTTTGAATGGGCCTCGACTCTGAACAGACTGAAAAATAATCCACATCTGCACTAGTCAAAGTCACACAGGTGGGCAATATGTATCTTCTATGGCAGCCATTCCCAAAGTCCGGGACATCGCGGCCCCCTTACCGATCCAAAAAGCTCGGGCCCCCCAAAGCATAATCATTTACTCTACTCAATGGAATTTGTTATTATTTACAGCTAAAATTACATAAAAAGCAACATCTAGCAGTGGTACATATGTCCAAATTAATATATCTTCCCTCTCAACGGAATATTTTTCAATGTACTTGTAATGTAGACAAGCTTTGGGGGCCCCCTGTAATGCCTCTGAGGTCCCCAGGGGGCCACGGGCCCCACTTTGGGAACCACTGTTCTATGGGATAATATCGAGATACAATATCGACTTTTTCTCCAATGTCAAGAAAAGTGGGGGGAAAATTAAGGAAAATTGGGGTTAAAGTGGCTAGAAAGAGGGGGTAAAAAATGAGGTAAAAGTGGAAACAATTAAGAAAAATTGGGCAGGGAACATGTGGCAAAAAAATAGGGGAAAATTTGGGAAAATTGTAAAAATCAGGGAAAAACGTGGAAACAATTAAGAAACAAATGGGACAGAAAATTGGGGGGAAATTAGGAAAGTGTTTCTTTTGTCGTCTGTTTAGGACAATTATCTTTTTGAGCGACAAAGCCATGTACATAAGATGTAAAAGGAGGAAACAAGGAGGAATTTGAATATGTTTACAGATTTGTTTTCACTCATAACTTTCAACAAAGGAGAGAGTAGAGCTGGTCGTCTTGTGATCAGAGGGTCGGCGGTTTGAATCCCGTTGGTGCAGTCTGTCGTTGTGTCCTTGGGCCAGACACCTAAAGTGTCTGCGTACATTGGTGTATGAATGAGCGTGTGAATGGGTCACCAGTTCCTTGATGTAAAGCGCTTTCTAAAGCAGGCACTATACGCAGTGGCGTTTCTAGGGGGTGGCCATTTCTGCTGGGCCACCGCAGGTGCCACCTCACTCAGGGAGAATGAGGAAGAATAATTGCGGCAAACCCCCCACCTGCACTATCATCAGAGTCTTTTGTTATGCAGCATAATCACTGATTTTAAGACTTTAGCTTCCATATAGAATACAAAATAAAAGAATATTAAAGGGGGGTTATTATGTAAAATGGACTTTTTCAAGCTTTATATCATGTTATTATGTCATTCCCTCATTAAACACATGCCTGGAGTGTTGCCTTGTCTAATTCACATATTTTTGAGTAATCAGTAAAAACTTAGACGGCAGCCATTTTAGGTGTAGCTATGCCTCAGTCCTCCTAGGAACGCCCCACCTCCTGGAGACGCCTCTGGACCTTTCGTCACCAGCCAAGCCACCAACCACTGCTCCTCAGCTCAGCAGAGCCCCTCCCCGCACAGTAGTGTTGTTTAGATGCCACAGCAGTGTGCTGAAGGGGGCGTGTCGGAAGCTTCTTAAAGAGACAGAGGCCTATTTCAAGACGTTCAGTACAGCCATTTTGAGAGAGCATTTTATTCAAGGCAGTTATTTTAATTGACTGCATATACAGACCAACAGAAGGTCATCATTGTAGTATGCTATAGACTGGTGCTATGTGATTGAAAAAGCATAATACCCCCTCTTTAAGATGATGCAGCACAGTTTTGCATTTCTGATGATTTTCATTCAGCTCTTCCTCATCGTTATTGAGAAAGTCCTCACAAATCCTGAGATATTACCCTGCCCTACATATACACAAATGTTAGGCTGACGTTTCTGAGGTCGTGCAGTAAAAGTTCTATGTCCCGTAGGTTCTTCACGTACGGAGACCTCCCTCTGGAGCAGCACCTGCAGCAGATCCAGCAGGAGGCGCTGTCCAAGTTCACCCGAATCAACCCCAAGACCGAGGTGCCGCCGCAGGAGCCCTGGACCAGCCCCGTGAGTCACACTTCTTTATCGCTGTCTTACACTATGTTAATCTTCCATAAGCCCCTCCCATTCCCCCATATCTTGCTCCCCTTCGCTGCGCAGCTGTTTCAATATGGAGAAGAATAAACAGTCACAGTCGAAGTGCATGGATGTGTTTTGTTTGTGTGTATTTGGGTGATAAAGTGTTATTAAAAAGCATTAAATCTGACTTTGTACTGTTTGTCAGAGGGAGGACCATGTGACCTGTGGGCCTGACGCTCTGGCTCCGGATCAGACCCGACAGAACACGCTGTGTGTCAGCTTCCTGCTCGGAGAGTGAGTGTTTAACTGAAGGTCGTCCGTGTTTGTGCAGCCGCTCCTGACCTCGGTTTGTTGTTTTCCAGCATCACGGACACGTTGGAAAGCTTCACCCTGAGCCTGCTCTCCTCGCTCTTGGTCTCCGGGCCCAACTCGCCCTTTTACAAAGCGCTCATCGAGCCCAAGATCGGGACCGACTTCTCCTCTGTCGTCGGGTATGGACCTGACAACACTCACTGATTACAGAAGAGCATTTTACTTTACAGCAGAAAGGTGCAGGTTTGTGGAGGTGAAACCTAGAGCAGTGTTTCCACAGGCCATTGAAAGTCATTGACATTACATTTGATTCCAACAGGAGCTAAATCTGTTAATTGTTGTTTTTACACCAGATTTTTAGCAAAAACACAACAAAAATGATCCTAAGCCCATTGAGTTGCAGGTTTTGCTGAGAATATGATGAATTTTATTCATAATTTCTCCATTTACTGGAATCGATATAAGTCTTAAGAAATTATAAATGCATAGATTCCTTGCATTTGTGGCATTACAGGGCTCGAAACTGCCACCATTGTGGTCGCATATGCTCCCAAAATTATGCCTTTGCGATCTAAAAATAGAATCACTCGCATGTTTGCGACTGCAAACAAATGCTCCGGTCCACCTTAAAAGAAAACCTTCTCGTGCTACCTTAAAAGGCTTGTGTCATTGTTTTCACAAACGCTGCCTGTCAGCAACAGCAACTTTAGTTCAAGAGCATATAAACTACGATCTGTCCTCTGTTGTGGCTCAGCGCCGCTGTCATTCCTCCCAGTCACACGGGCTGGGCCGTCCTGCACCAGCCCTGTCTGTGTTCTCTGCGTGTGCTCCGCTCTCATTCCTCTGCCTGCTTTCATTTAAGAAGCCAATGTATTTACGCAACTGTAGTCTCTTTATGAGAAAACGAGGAATATATATGTCATTCATAAACTCATTGGGACTGGGAACTATCTCTCCAATGACGCTCGAATCCATGTCGGGCGGAGAAGCAGCGCAAACTTCAGTCCAACCCGCTCGTCACCTCGTGCAGCTGAAAGCGAATCATCGTCGCTCTCGCAAAATACAAAACGTAAAGTCACAACACAATGTTTAACACGTCTGCTAAGGTTCTGGCAAAGGAGTTTGCCGCGTGTAGCGCGATCTATGGAGCTTTGTCCCACAGCACAGAGTGAGGAGAGAGAGGAGACGATGAAGTGCAGTGAAGCAGGGGCGGAGCAAGTCGGGGGTTGGGGGCAGTTGGGAGGCACAAAATCTGGTGTCCCATTTATAATGTTAACATTGAGCCTAATGAGTTTTGTAGATTGCTGAATCATTGCAAACAGCTTAAACAATACTTCTAAATGCAACAGAAGGCTGGAAGTGACATGTGATATGTTTAAATTACCTTCATCCCTGTTAAAAGCTTCCCTGTTTTTTTTTTGACTGTGCTCCTAAATTTCAGAATTAGGAGCACAAGCGCTACCAAGAAAAAAAGTTAATTTCGAGCCCTGCATTAAAATGTCATGTTTCAGCAGCAAAATAACATGAAAAGCATTAAATTTGACTTGATTCTGCCTGTGTGAACCTGCCTGTAAAAGTGTTGCTGTTAGTTTTGCGAGTTATGTTTTGAAATGGATGTAAATAATTGTGCACATTTTGAATTACTCCTTAACATTTGAGAGAAGGCTGGATCAGATCTAAACGGTTTAAAGGTTTCATACGCAGTGTTGGGTAACTGGTTAAATTAGCTCGTTTCTCCTCTGGAAAGTAACTTGTCGCGTTACTGCACTACTTTATGAAGGTAACGCGGTTAAGACTCATCCGTTACTAATAATAAACATCTATAATAGCCTTAATTTATCAGTCATCTTTTCCGATACAGAATGCTTTAAGAAACTGGACTCACAAACAGCCCGAAATCAGAAAATGTATTCGATAATAGCACAATAAATTCACTCTCAGCTTTATTCTGTATGTGGACAAATGTCAGCTGAAGGCAACTAGATAGATGGATACTTTATTGATCCCAGAAGATTGTGCATTAGTCTCTTGCTCACATTCACACAAACAGAGCAGGATCTACAGAATTAAGAAGTTAAAAAGAGAGAGGAGTCACGGCGAGTCTGATTGGACAGGATCGCCCTGATCTTGGAGAGCGTCCTCTGCTCCACCACCTTCTCCACTGAGTCCAGGCCCAGTCCAACCACTGAACCCGCCTTCTTAATGAGCCGGTTCAGCCTCTGACAGTAAGAGCCTGATCTACAGGCCGATAGTCGACGTATAAAAGCTTAGCTTCGCTTCATGTAAACAGTTTGGCTCAGTCAGAAACGTCTGTAAAGGAGTTTAGTTTAGTTAGTTTATTAATTTATTTCATACAGGGACAATGTGCAAACACATTAATTAAGATGCTTTGCACCAGATTTAGCTTGAGCTAGTTTCGCTTTTACGCTTTAAGTGCATTGAATTGGTAATAATGAAGATGTAACATACTCAGCTTCATACGTACAGGTTTCCTCAAGCACATTAAGCTCAGAGTTTATCGCTGCAGACTCTGCCATGTTTCTGACCTGATGTAAAGTCTGCACAGGCCCTGCAGCAGTGGAAGGAAGGAAGACTTCAGGACCCACATTAACCACGTTACTGATTTGAAAAAGAAAACTAGTATTGGATTACCTGCAAATGCTAAACTGACTCGTTACTCGGCCGATATGGACCAAAAGTCATAACCCGATATATTTAGGTTGAATATCGATATACGATATATATCCCGATATATGAGAGCTGTGAAACTGTCAAAGTCAAATCTGAGTATTGAAATCACTATAAACACTGTATAACAAAGCTCTGTAACATTAACATAAAATAATACTTGGGTATAAATAGCCTATAAAATAAAATAGGTCAGTGTTTTTCTGAGAGCAGCATTTATATACAAAGAGTTAACAAAATAAAGTGCTCAGTTTAAGATAAACTTAGATCACCTGTTTCTTTTTGTTACATTTTTAGATTTTTGTTACCCAAAAGATCCTCAGCCTTTGCACAATGTGCCTCCTCAGACTGAAACTGTCTGTAGATCTTAATAGTTTTACTCGAAATTTGAAAAAGTATATTTTAGATCATCAATCGTGTCAGTATTGATGAATGTATTAGTTTATTAATTTATTTCAACAGGGACAATGTGCAAATACATTAATTAAAGATGCTTTGCACCAGATTTAGCTTGAGCTAGTATCATCTGCTTCCATCTGTAAATTGTAGGGATTGTTTAGTTTTCTGTATACACTTTTAGAAAAGCATATAATGTATTTTATATAGTGATATTATTGTAGATTAGATTTATATGTTTTTGTTCTCACCTGTCCAGGGACTGCAGATGGAAAATAGCTACTTCGCTAAATCTGGTACAAATCATCTCTTCTTTTGTAAAGACTAATGGTTTTGTAAACTGTTTCAATAAACAATAAATTAAACTAAATTAATAACTTATCTGAATTTGAAATAACCCGATATACGCGATATGTATCTCCTTTAAAAATATATCAATATATCTTAAATATCGATATATCGCCCAGCCCTACTGGTTACTTTACTCATTACTCTGAAACGTAAGTACTCGTATATTACCCCCAGCACTGCTCATATGTGATGTTTCGTTGCATTCATAGAACCGTGGTTAAATAAGTGACTGACATGTGTTTATGCGTCAGATACGACGGCAGCACCAGAGAGGCCTCGTTCAGCATCGGTCTGCAGGGAATGGCCGAGCAGGACATGGAGCGAGTGAAGCAGATCATCCACCAGACCATCGACCGCGTCATCCAGTACGGACTCATGTGGAGCTTCTTCCTTATTTAAGCTTCATTAACCCACGTTTGTGATCGTCAGGGACGGCTTCGAGGAGGAGAGGATCGAGGCTCTGCTGCACAAGATCGAGATCCAGATGAAGCACCAGTCCACCAACTTCGGACTCGCCCTCGCCTCAGTGAGTCAGTGAGAGAAATGTTTGATACAGCTGGACATTTCTTGATACAGACGGTTTAAAGAAATGTGATTCACCAATTCAGCAAATCAAGAGAGGGAGGTGAAACATAACAAGTGGGAAAGAAGGATATATTTAAATCCATACATATCTTCCATATAGGGCTGGGCGATAAGTAAGGATTAATCAATTTATTCCGTAGTGACTGTGAGGCCAGTGGAGAACACAGTGACTTTCTGACGAGCTCTGCTGCTTTACAAAGGTGTTGTGTTTTGAGCGTGTGCGATGGTTTTCTTCTGCTAAAACAGTTTCCCTCAGATTGATCTGCCCTTCTCTCACTCTGAGCAGCATCTCACACACAGCTTAACTCCGCCCTTTCCCCTTGAGTCTCCATGGAGACGGCTGTCAATCACAGCAGAACTTAATAAAGGCATGAGGACGAGAAAACAAAACGCTTTTGAAAACTCCATGTCTTATTAAGAAGTTTTCGTTTTGGTCGCCTCCCTCGGGAGGTGTTCCAGGCATGTCCTATTGGGAGGAGGCCTCGTGGAAGGCCCAGGACAGCTGGAGGAGGTGTGCGTGGATCGGGAAGTCTGGGCATCTCTGCTAAGACTGCTCCGCGACCCGGCCCCGGATAAAGCGGCAGAAAATGGATGGATGGACTTTTGAGAACAGACAAGGAATATTTAAAGTGCATATGACAGATTTTAATGCTCTTGAAAATATGACTTATTTAGATGGATCACATCAGTTGCATAGAAATCTTTTTTTTTCAGTGAAGCAGCAATTTTAATGAAGAAATGTTGGGCAGAAAGTTATTTTTATTTTATTATGTTTAAGCTGCTGACAGGAAGTGACATAAGAGAAGGAAACATTCCATAGCAGTTTGACTCATTCATTTCCCATTGACTTAACATGGTCGGCACGGCAACAGTTTAAAATTGTTTAGCTTCTTCGATGTCACTTCCTGTCGGTGTCCAATAAGGAAGTGAAAACATAAACATCACAAAAATGGTCAAACTAAAGAAAACTGGGAATAATCTTTAGCAAAATCTGAAATATAATCGTGTTAACTGAGTTTTAGCAAAAATTGTGTCTAATGAGTCAGATACACTTTAACATAAATAACTATTTTGAATGGGCCTAATTATAGACTATATTATGAATGTAAATATAAATGCTCTCCCTCCTGGAGCCTCCACCTTAACGTGGTGGAGGGTTTGAGCTGAATGATCCTGGAGCTCTGTTGTCGGGGGCTTGGTGTCCCTGGTAGGGTCTCCCAGGGCAAACAGGTCCTAGGTGACGGGTCAGACAAAGAGCGGTTCAGAAGCCCCTTATGAGAGACCAACAGGCCCGGTTAGAACCATGAGGCCGCTTTTTAAGCTTTCAGATTTGGTTAAAGCCAAACTGGAGGAAACATGCTCGGTTCAGGTGGGGGTTAGGAGGTTAAATCAGTGTGGTCCTGCTCCCAACCTAAGATAACATAGATGCTTTCAGATAAAGTACATACTCCTGGTTAAATGCATGAAGCTTCTGTGTGTTTTCAGTACGTGGCGTCGTCCTGGAACCACGACGGCGACCCGGTGGAACTGCTGCGCATCAGCGACAGCGTCAACAAGTTCAAGCAGGCGCTGAAGGAAAACCCGCGCTTCCTCCAGGAGAAAGTCCAGCACTATTTCAAAGTAAGAGCCGCTCCTCGTCGGCCTGATCCTGACCCGCCCTCACGCCCAATAACCTGGTGTCGTCCTCTGCCCCGGTGCAGGAGAACCCCCACAGACTGACCCTGTCCATGAACCCCGATGAGCAGTACGTGGAGAAACAGGCCCGAGCCGAGGAGGAGAAGCTGCAGAGGACAGTCCAGGCTCTGACCGAGGACGACCGCAGGCAGATCTACGAGAAAGGTGCCGATAATTAAGATCCCAGTATTTGTGGGGACTTTTGTAAACCATCAGAAATATTTAAAAATGTGCTGCAAACATTTAAATTTACATTGCTTTGTTGCTCAAAAAGATAATTGTCCTGAATTCTTTGGTACCTGTTGACATGTGTCCAGGGTCCGGACATAATGGAGTCATTGTTCTTGAAAATCTTAAAACATGAGCACAGGTTGTCTATTTACAAAGCAGAGCTGATCAATGAAACAGTAATTTTGCCATTTTATTTCAATGTTATTCAAACTGTTTAGATATGTTTTTAACTCCCGCCTTAGAAATGAAGTATATTGAGAGGATTAAAAGGCTTTGGGGTCCGGACTAAAAGTCATAGCCTGTGTCCATGACAACGCAAGCAACATGATACGAGCCAACACCGAGCACGTGGAGTGGGACTCTCAGCCTTGTTTCGCACATTCACTGCAGCTTGCTATAACGATGGATTCAAGCTTCAACACATAAACAATGTGGTTACATCTGCTAGTCGTTTGGTTTCACATTTCCACCACAGTACAACAGCAACACAAGCGCTGAAACAAAAACAACAACTTCAGCACTTACCTGAGCACAAATTAATCCAGTACTGCTGTACAAGGTGGAATTCTATTTACGATATGTTCCAACGACTACTTGAACAAAGATGGGCAATATCTGCTGTCTTGTCAGACAGAGCCTTCACCAAACTGTCAGATGCACGAACCCTCGAGTTGACAGATAACAGCTGGAGTGTGATGGAGGAGCTCATGCCCGTGCTACACTCGCTGAAACACGCTACTACTGCATTGTGCGGAGAGTCTGGAGTCTCCATCTCCATGGTTTATCCGGTTACAGCAACTCTTATATCAAAGCACCTCAAAGAAAATGAGGGAGAATCTCCCAAAGTGTCTCAGTTCAAGCGCTCCGTGTCTGCTTCACTTGAGCGGCGACTCGTACAGACAGACGTCTGCAGCGCCGGCAAAGTGGCGTACATCGCCTCCTTCTTGGACCCGAGGCACAAGCATCTCAGGTTCACATCGGATGATGTTAAAGTTGCTGTGCAGGCCAAGGTGAGCGATCTCCTCTCGAGCAGGCCAGAGCCAGAGGTCGTGGAGGCGGTCGCAGTTGAACCCGAAGAGACTGAGCTGAGGGCCAAGAAACCACGAAGTGATGCTGCGTCTGTCTCTGCTATTGCTGCCCTGTTTGGTGAGGATTATTATAAAGAAGATACAACGGACATCGAGTCTGAACTGAACCGTTACTGCCAGGACAAATGTCCACCCCCGCAGATCGATCCCATGGACTGGTGGAAAACTAACGAAAACAAATATCCTCAGCTGGCAAAATTAGCGAGTGCATACTTGTGTGTGCCCGCCACATCTGTGCCGTCGGAAAGGGTGTTTTCCACGGCAGGACTTATTGTAAACGGACTTCGTTCCCGTCTTCATCCCGTGCATGTGGACATGCTGATCTTTCTGAATAAAAACTTGGATTAGGCTTGAACTATTTTTCGGATTATGAGGACGAGCATGTTAAAAATGTTCACGTCAGCAATGCTGTCTCTCAGGTATGTTTAGTAAAATGTTCAAAATTTATATAATTATTGTTTGAAGTCTCCGCACTTTGTTAATTGTTTGACGTGACGACGGTATTATTGGGTGATTTATGAAAGGATAAACCCGGTCCGCACACGCACCTTTTGTATTGTATATAATATCCTGTGTGTTTAATGGGATTAAAGACAGAAAACGGTTCTATAATGTTGTGCTGTGAATTGCATCACTGTCAAAATAAAAAAGAAAGAGAAAAATCGTGGATCTATATCTGTTTCCGCAGCGGTGGGTGTTGGGGGGTGGGGGCAGTCTGGCGGCAGTTATTGTCGAATATTCGAATATTAATGATTAGTACCCCACGATTATCGAATAGTACTTTTGCTTTAAATGCACATCCCTAATATCGTTATCATGATATACGTTTTTGATATCGTTGTCATTTTTGATATCGTTGTGGACACGATATAATTTATGTTACGCTCAGCTCCATCAGAGCAGCATAAACACTGACTGTAGAACACGGGAGCAGGTGCTTAAACAGTGAAATGAAGGATGTAAACTGCTTGAGTAGATCATATTTGTGAGAATTAGTATGCCGTTAAAAAAAAAGAGTAAAATATCACTGAATTAATCTTCCCAATAGACGTAAGGCTGGGATTTTGAAGTAATTTGTCCATTGTCAGTTATATCGTCAAATATATCGTTATCGTGATATTTCTTTTTTATATCGTGATATAGATTTTTGGCCATATCGCCCTGCCCTAATTGGGATAATAATTGATTGATAATGATTGATTGATCACAACACAAGAAAAAATATAAATAAATAAATAACATTTTAGCTCGCAAAGGAGTGTGAAGAAGACCAGCTCATTGACTCTCACCCCTGTTCATAAACTTAAATAATAATGTGGTTGCAACAGTAACACTGTTTAGTTCTTATTGTCTTACTAAACAATGAAGTTTGTTACATATTTACAGATGCAACAATGCGTTACATCACGTCAACATTCACAGTACGTTAC
Source organism: Neogobius melanostomus (assembly GCA_007210695.1). Taxonomy (NCBI): domain Eukaryota; kingdom Metazoa; phylum Chordata; class Actinopteri; order Gobiiformes; family Gobiidae; genus Neogobius; species Neogobius melanostomus. The sequence continues at coordinate 52,108 of VHKM01000333.1, read as the reverse complement.
ACTTTATAATAAGTTTATAACGTTTGTTTCCTATCCCTATTTTATTACCATGTTACTGTTATTCATCATCATCATTACAGTCCATATAGCATTACTTTGTATCAAAGTGCTTGAATGATACATAACACAATCCACATTTATTAATAAAAAGTATAGTATTAATAGACTGATTGATGCTCATGATAACAAGATTAATCTTAATGATGTGTATTAAAAAGGAGTCGAGGTTCTCCGTAATCATCATTCATAATCATCTGTTAATGTTGCTGTTGATCAACACTGATCATTTGAGTGTTTTGTGAATATGCAGCAGCGTTGCCGTGTTGTAAAGGCAAGGCGTGTTTATTATACCGTGCAGTTCGTACACAAGGCGACTCAATGCGCCGACTGTAACCAGTAAAAGTTGCTGCACATGTGGGTTTTTCCGTTTGTTTGGAAACTCCTAAATCTCACAACCTCTGTCTTTCAGCCCAAGGCTAGAAAACAGTTACGATATGTTTCATTTAAGTGTCACGTTTTAGCTAAGCTCCTGCTGCTTCATGTCGCCTCAGGTCTGGAGCTGCTGTCTGCGCAGTCGGCTGCTCAGGACGCCTCCTGTCTGCCTGCGCTCAGAGTGTCTGACATCGACCCCGTCACGGCGCTGACTCCGGTTCAGTTCACCTCTGTGGGTACGTCCTCCTTAAAGCCACACTGCTCTGTAGGTGTAAATATAAGACTAACCCGGCGTGTTCCGCCTGCAGAGGGCGCTCCGGTGCAGCTGTGTGAGCAGCCGACCAACGGCCTGGTTTATTACAGAGCTGTGTGCAGCCTCAACTCTCTGCCTGAAGACCTGCGCCCCCTAGTGCCGCTGTTCTGCGCCGTCATCACCAAGTAAGACTGAAGAACTGAGGCTCCAAAGGTTCATCAGCACATGATAGCTCCTCACGCCTTTATCTGTGACAGGACAGGAGTCTACAGCATTACTCAGGCCAGTGCCACGATTCCATGGATCTGATGGTTTTGATAGTAATACAAATATCATCAGCCTCCTGTTATAATTACTAAAAGGAGATTTATATTATGCATTTTTTTCTAATATTTTTGATAATCTGTTAGACACATACAGTATAACGTTATTAAACACTTTCATCATTGCAAAAAATGGCACAACCACAGGGTTTATACAGGCAGTGCTCTGTGTGGTGTGTCCACACTTGGATCTGCTGCTATCACTTTATTCACTTTATATCACTTACTTTATACACATACACATCTGTAAATATAATCCCGCTGTTGTTCCATGTCAGTTGTTGTCGTCTTACCATATTTTACTTTTTATTTTGTATCATATTTATTTAATATTCCTTATGCATGCCCCCTAAAGCCTTATAGTTTAAAGTTATATAGCCTATTTTTACCATAATTCTGTGTTGTATGTTTTATGCTGCACGTCCGCATCAAAAAAAAATCCTAGTTTGTGAACCTGTTCTCAAACAATGGCAATAAAACCGATTCTGATTCTGAGCAGAAGCAAGTCAAATGACATGCTTTTTCATTCCTTAAGATTTGAAAACATTTCATCAAACACAGGAAAGAGAAGTGGACAAAACTTACTTTATATTTTTGATGAACTTATATTTTTCCAATAAATTTATATTTAAGGCCTTGATTTTGGCACAAATCATTTAACATTAAGAAACATAATATGATGGTGAATAAACCAGTGAGGAGAGTTTTAAAGCGATGGTGTTTGTTTATGAGTCATGTAACGTTAGTGTCACAGTGTCAGGCACAGTCGCTTGGAAACTTTACAAAAAAACATTCTCCTAGTGGGACATTTGAAAGTTTGCTGGTAAAGGTTTGAGGTCTGTTGTTGTGTCTTTTTAAACCGCTCAGCGCGAGTCCTGTGGTGTAAACGTCCGTGTGTTTGTAGGATGGGCTGTGGGTCGATGGACTACAGGCAGCAGGCTCAGCAGATGGAGCTCAGGACCGGAGGGATGTCCGTGTCTCCTCAGGTCGTCCCTGACTCCGCCCACATGGACATGTACGAACAGGTGAGACGCTGCAGGTCGAACAGGGAGAAAATTAAATGTAGAAACTTCAATATGAGAAAACGCTTTATTGCAAGACATTTAATGCATAAAAATTGACCCAGGTTTAAATGTGTGGTTTTACCTTGTGACATATTAGTTACAAAGTTTTGCTCAGAGGGATTTTTAGTCTTGTTAAATCAGTCGTGGGAATCTCAGGCCTCGGGGCTGTAGACCATTTAACCAGGCCCCAAAGTATTCATATTTAATATAGTATAAATAAGGGTCATGTGATTTTACGTGACGTATCGCACGACAGTGACTGACCTGATTGACGAGTGCAGCATCACGGCGACCACTAAGAAAAGGAAGGTGGATCTTGAACGCCGTTTACTATAGGAAAAACTGAAAAAGGATTTCTTCCTTGTCGAAGTGAAAGGCTAAGTGCCTCGTATGTGTCGAGGGGCTACAGTGACAAAGAAGTAAATCTCCAGCGCCGTTACACCTCCAAACAAATGCCTTTGGATCCAATGAATGCTCTTCGTCGGAGTTTGGGGTCCAGCAGCAGCTTTCACAAGACTGACCCACACTTGGAAAACAGCTTCGAGTTCATCATCATCACTGCAGCGACATCAGTAAAGATAAACATTTCCAGCCGTCGCATTAGCTCTGACATAGGAATTATGATCCTCCAAACCATCAGTCCTACCTCAGTGTTGTTTGAACTCTGGAATATATTGTTTGAGTTTTTATTTCGAGCTAAGGCACAAAATCCAAGAAAAAAACAGAAAAATATATATACACAATAAAAGAAAAAACAAAAAAAAGAAAAAATAATAATATACATTCTAACTCGCTATATGTCGCTAAATTGTACTTAAAAGAAAAACTTAAAACAACTAACAGGCAAAAGCAGGATTTTGGAACAAATGCCATTTAATATCAGTGAGGTAAAATCTCCTTGCTGGACAACTAACAAAAGTCCAAGCTGTGCCACCACTAACTAATGCAACCACCACAATAAAATGGGTTGTTTCTTACAAAGTGCCAGTCAGCATTATTTTTTGCTTGGTAATAGTAATGTGCATTATAGCTTTAAAGAGTGGGTATTATGCTTTTTTCAATCACACAGCACCAGTCTATAGCATACTACAATGATGACGTAACCTTCTGTTGGTCTGTATATGCAGTAAATTAAAATAACTGCCTTGAATAAAATTGCTCTCTCAAAATGGCTGTACTGAACGTCTTGAAATAGGCCTCTGTCTCTTTAAGAAGCTTTCCGACACGCCCCCTTCAGCACACTGCTGTAGCATCTAAACAACACTACTGTGCGGGGAGGGGGCTCTGCTGAGCTGAGGAGCAGTGGTTGGTGGCTTGGCTGGTGACGAAAGGTCCAGAGGCGTCTCCAGGAGGTGGGGGCGTTCCTAGGAGGACTGAGGCATAGCTACACCTAAAATGGCTGCCGTCTAAGTTTTTACTGATTACTCAAAAATATGTGAATGAGCCAAGGCAACACTCCAGGCATGTGTTTAATGAGGGAATGACATAATAACATGATATAAAGCTTGAAAAAGTCCATTTTACATAATACCCCCCCTTTAATATTCTTTTTATTTTGTATTCTATATGGAAGCTAAAGTCTTAAAAATCAGTGATTAGTGCTGCATAACAAAAGACTCTGATGATAGTGCAGGTGGGGAGGGGTTTGCCACAAATATTCTTCCTCATTCTCCCTGAGTGAGGTGGCACCTGCGGTGGCTCAGCAGAAATGGCCACCCCCTAGAAACGCCACTGCGTATAGTGCCTGCTTTAGAAAGCGCTTTACATCAAGGAACTGGTGACCCATTCACACGCTCATTCATACACCAATGTACGCAGACACTTTAGGTGTCTGGCCCAAGGACACAACGACAGACTGCACCAACGGGATTCAAACCGCCGACCCTCTGATCACAAGTCGACCTGCTCTACTCTCTCTTTGTTGAAAGTTATGAGTGAAAACAAATCTGTAAAAATATTTCAAATTCCTCCTTGTTTTTGGGTTCAAAACTAAAGTAAATCTGTCAGGAGTCAGATCTGTAAAAACCTTTGAAATGTGTTTGAGTGGAGTCTGTAAAGTGTGGAGTCTGTAAAGTGTGGAGTCTGTAAAGTGTGAGTCTGTAAAGTGTGGAGTCTGTAAAGTGTGAGTCTTAAAGTGTGGAGTCTGTAAAGTGCGAGTCTGTAAAGTGTGAGTCTGTAAAGTGCGGAGTCTGTAAAGTGTGAGTCTGTAAAGTGCGGAGTCTGTAAAGTGTGGAGTCTGTAAAGTGTGGAGTCTGTAAAGTGTGGAGTCTGTAAAGTGTGGAGTCTGTAAAGTGTGGAGTCTGTAAAGTGTGGAGTCTGTAAAGTGTGGAGTCTGTAAAGTGTGAGTCTGTAAAGTGTGGAGTCTGTAAAGTGTGAGTCTGTAAAGTGCGGAGTCTGTAAAGTGCGGAGTCTGTAAAGTGTGAGTCTGTAAAGTGCGGAGTCCTGTAAAGTGTGAGTCTGTAAAGTGCGGAGTCTGTAAAGTGTGAGTCTGTAAAGTGCGGAGTCTGTAAAGTGCGGAGTCTGTAAAGTGTGAGTCTGTAAAGTGTGAGTCTGTAAAGTGTGAGTCTGTAAAGTGCGGAGTCTGTAAAGTGCGGAGTCTGTAAAGTGTGAGTCTGTAAAGTGTGAGTCTGTAAAGTGTGAGTCTGTAAAGTGTGAGTCTGTAAAGTGCGGAGTCTGTAAGTGTGGAGTCTGTAAAGTGTGAGTCTGTAAAGTGCGGAGTCTGTAAAGTGTGAGTCTGTAAAGTGCGGAGTCTGTAAAGTGCGGAGTCTGTAAAGTGCGGAGTCTGTAAAGTGCGGAGTCTGTAAAGTGTGAGTCTGTAAAGTGCGGAGTCTGTAAAGTGCGGAGTCTGTAAAGTGTGGAGTCTGTAAAGTGTGAGTCTGTAAAGTGCGGAGTCTGTAAAGTGCGGAGTCTGTAAAGTGTGGAGTCTGTAAAGTGTGGAGTCTGTAAAGTGCGGAGTCTGTAAAGTGCGAGTCTGTAAAGTGGCGGAGTCTGTAAAGTGCGGAGTCTGTAAAGTGTGCGGAGTCTGTAAAGTGCGAGTCTGTAAAGTGTGAGTCTGTAAAGTGCGGAGTCTGTAAAGTGCGGAGTCTGTAAAGTGCGGAGTCTGTAAGTGCGGAGTCTGTAAAGTGTGAGTCTGTAAAGTGCGGAGTCTGTAAAGTGCGGAGTCTGTAAAGTGCGGAGTCTGTAAAGTGCGGAGTCTGTAAGTGTGAGTCTGTAAAGTCTGTAAAGTGTGAGTCTGTAAAGTGTGAGTCTGTAAAGTGCGGAGTCTGTAAAGTGCGGAGTCTGTAAAGTGTGAGTCTGTAAAGTGCGGAGTCTGTAAAGTGCGGAGTCTGTAAAGTGCGAGTCTGTAAAGTGCGGAGTCTGTAAAGTGTGAGTCTGTAAAGTGCGGAGTCTGTAAAGTGCGGAGTCTGTAAAGTGCGGAGTCTGTAAAGTGCGGAGTCTGTAAAGTGCGGAGTCTGTAAAGTGCGAGTCTGTAAAGTGCGGAGTCTGTAAAGTGCGGAGTCTGTAAAGTGCGAGTCTGTAAAGTGCGGAGTCTGTAAAGTGGAGTCTGTAAAGTGCGGAGTCTGTAAAGTGCGGAGTCTGTAAAGTGCGGAGTCTGTAAAGTGGCGGAGTCTGTAAAGTGCGGAGTCTGTAAAGTGCGGAGTCTGTAAAGTGCGGAGTCTGTAAAGTGCGGAGTCTGTAAAGTGCGGAGTCTGTAAAGTGCGGAGTCTGTAAAGTGCGGAGTCTGTAAAGTGCGGAGTCTGTAAAGTGGGTCTGTAAAGTGCGGAGTCTGTAAAGTGCGGAGTCTGTAAAGTGCGGAGTCTGTAAAGTGCGGAGTCTGTAAAGTGCGGAGTCTGTAAAGTGCGAGTCTGTAAAGTGCGGAGTCTGTAAAGTGCGGAGTCTGTAAAGTGCGGAGTCTGTAAAGTGCGGAGTCTGTAAAGTGCGGAGTCTGTAAAGTGCGGAGTCTGTAAAGTGCGGAGTCTGTAAAGTGGGTCTGTAGGTGAGTCTGTGTGGAGTCTGTAAAGTGCGAGTCTGTAAAGTGCGGAGTCTGTAAAGTGCGGAGTCTGTAAAGTGCGGAGTCTGTAAAGTGCGGAGTCTGTAAAGTGCGGAGTCTGTAAAGTGCGGAGTCTGTAAAGTGCGGAGTCTGTAAAGTGTGAGTCTGTAAAGTGTGAGTCTGTAAAGTGCGGAGTCTGTAAAGTGCGGAGTCTGTAAAGTGCGGAGTCTGTAAAGTGCGGAGTCTGTAAAGTGTGTCGGAGTCTGTAAAGTGCGGAGTCTGTAAAGTGCGGAGTCTGTAAAGTGCGGAGTCTGTAAAGTGCGGAGTCTGTAAAGTGCGGAGTCTGTAAAGTGCGGAGTCCTGTAAAGTGTGAGTCTGTAAAGTGCGAGTCTGTAAAGTGCGGAGTCTGTAAAGTGCGGAGTCTGTAAAGTGGTGAGTCTGTAGTGCGGAGTCTGTAAAGTGCGGAGTCTGTAAAGTGCGGAGTCTGTAAGTGCGGAGTCTGTAAAGTGCGGAGTCTGTAAAGTGGGGAGTCTGTAAAGTGCGGAGTCTGTAAAGTGCGGAGTCTGTAAAGTGCGGAGTCTGTAAAGTGGCGGAGTCTGTAAAGTGCGGAGTCTGTAAAGTGCGGAGTCTGTAAAGTGCGGAGTCTGTAAAGTGCGAGTCTGTAAAGTGTGAGTCTGTAAATCCATGTCTTCCTCTGCAGCGTCTCGTCTTAAACAAAACAACAGCATTCACGCTCTGATCTTCTGACGGCGTTTCCCTTTCTCCTCCAGGGAATCCTCCTGTTCTCGTCGTGTCTGGACAGAAACCTGCCGCACATGTTCGATCTGTGGAGAGACATTTTCAACAGGTAACGTCCTCTGCTCCGTCACCAGAGGAGCCACATGTTTATAAACTCTGTCCCGTCTCCCAGTCCTCACTTCGACGACGAGGAGCGGCTGCGTGTGCTGGTGATGATGTCAGCGCAGGAGCTGGCCAATGGGATCTCTTACTCCGGTCACATGTACGCCATGACACACGCCGCCCGCCACCTGACCCCGGCCGGAGACCTGATGGAGACCTTTGGAGGCATGGAGCAGGTGCTGGGCTTTACTCGGTCTTAAAACCTTAGAGAATCTAAAATGTTACGCTGTGTGGCTTTAAGCGGCGTGTTCTTCCTCAGGTGAAGCACATGAAGCGAATCGCCGAGATGCAGGACCTGAACCACGTGATCCGGACTCTGCCCCGACTCAAGAAACACCTGCTCAACCCGCACAACATGAGGTACTGAACCAGAGACTCTGAACCATTGGCCGCTGGCTGCTCTGCTTTATGACCGCAACACTGGAGGCCGCCATTGCTGTAGTACCTCCATATCATCGCTAGGCCCCGTTGACAAACATTGGACTTTAGACACGTTAAAAACAACTTTAACGCCTGTTTTTTTTAACACTTTCTACATATTCCTCCTGAGATAACGCTGGGTTAGTCACAAAAAAAGAAACCAGGCTGGTTTTCGAAATATTTTTTTTTTAAATCTCCTACTTAACGGAGGTCGGACTGTTAGCATTGGAGCTGCGCGAGCTACACGTCACACAAGGGCCGAGTCTACAGTGAAGATCCCGCCCTTATGCCCTTATTAGGAACATGCTTCGTCAGAGCTGGGGAGGAGGAGTCTGTAAATCCGCCATGATTTCCCCCTCGAACGTGGTCATTGTGGTAAACGGGGAGGAGTGAGGAGGCGGAGTCTATTCTTTTTAACGGTCTATGCTCTGAACTCTTTTAGTCAAACTCTGGTCTGAAGGAGGACTAACTGGACTCATCTACAGTAGGGTCTCATTATAATTTGTATAATTTATAATGTTTCTGTTTTGCCGCTCTGGGAGAAAGATGGAGTTTGAGAGAGAAAAGGCTCCTCACTTCCATGTTGTCACATGACATGTGACGATATGTTCGCTTTACAGTGCCATGTGGCTGTGACCTTTCCAGCACATGATGAGCTGAACAAGAAAGTTTCTCTCCTCATGTTCTGAAAGTCTCCACCTGTTTCAGAAGCTGCTGCTCTTTCAGTCGCTGGACCTTTGCCTGTTTCTTTGAAAAAGGTTTTCGAAGTCGTCTGCAAAAGAGCTGCATCTCTCTCCTCTCTTCTCTCTCTCTCCTCTCTCTCTCTCTTCTCTCTCTTCTCTCTCTTCTCTCTCTTCTCTCTCCTCTCTCTTCTCTCTCTTCTCTCTCTCTTCTCTCTCTCCTCTCTCCTCTCTCCTCTCTCTTCTCTCTCTTCTCTCTCTTCTCTCTCTTCTCTCTCTCTTCTCTCTCTTCTCTCTCTTCTCTCTCTCTCTCTCCTCTCTCTCTCTCTCCTCTCTCTTCTCTCTGTTCTCTTCTCTCTCTCTCCTCTCTTCTCTCTCTTCTCTCTCTTTACATCAGCCGACTTCTTCCTGTAACCATAAGGAAATGGTGGCTGGCTCCGGAAGTTCCAGGGGCGTTGCTCAGCAAAAGTTCCCGGATGTTGCTCCCATATACGGTCAGCCCTCGCGGTGCATCATGGGAAATGTAGTTCTAACGTGTTTAATGCGGAAGAAAAATAATTAGCTGGAGGTGCCCACTGGATCCTGCGTCGTATGGTTCGATACAGATGGGAAAAACAGTAACAGTAAATGTTTAAATAAAAGAATATTCTTTTATGAATCAACGCCAACACGTTTCAACTTAGTCAGTCTTCATCAGGGCAGTGTTTAATGCTGTATCGGCTCTATCTTGTAACTGCCATGATGGTTAGGGTAGGCTGCTTTGTTCTGCACGGCCACAGGATCTAAGGAGTTCGTTTTAATCGCCTGTTTATGCTCAGCTCGTCGGTTTTTCAGTTTGTGTTTTGTTCTTCAATGTAAAAGTCTAAATCGAACATAAATGGTTTTACATTCGATGTAACAGTTCTGATGATGTAACTCTGTGAGCGGTTATTGTGTCCATGAAAACATTAGTCCACTGTAAGAATTATAGTTACCTGAGTTTTCTGTCACAGGTGTGCGATCAATGCCACGCCTCAGAAAATATCCGACTCTTCCAAACATTTGGAGACGTTTCTGAAGGACGTTTCAGGAAACAGGAAGGACTTAAAACCAGTCCGAGCCAACATGATCCAGGTAACTCAGTTTATAGACCTACATTCACATTATCTGCAGCTGCATCATTACATTGAAACTCTCTCCTCGTTCAGCAGAAGCCCATAGCTCCACATCTGGAGTCTGGACCGTCCAAGTCTCTCATCTCTGTGCGTGTCTTTGATCCTCTCACACATTTCCTTTGGTTTGGTTGAATCATTATTAATATGTTGACGTCCTCAGGAGTCGAACTACCAGCCCTGCCACATGAAGACCTTCTTCCAGATGCACTTCCCCGTGAACTTCGTCAGCCAGAGCATCCGGACTGTGCCCTTCGCTCATCAGGACTACGCCACGTGAGTAATGCAGCGTTTGTTACAGCAGGATTGTGTCATTCCCACGGTTCTAAAAGCCTGTGCTCTGCTGTTCCAGCCTGTGTGTCCTGGCGAGGATGATGACCGCCAAGTACCTTCACGCCGAGATCAGGGAAAAGGGCGGGGCTTACGGAGGCGGGGCGCGGATGGGGGCGGGCTCTTCTCCTTCTACTCGTACAGGTGAGATTTAACACAGACTTTTTACTAAGAATTAAATACAAAAATATGCTGCACATTTTCTATCAATTTGAGACACTTTTGGGCTCAAAAACGTCCCATTGTGTCCAAGTTCCTTTTAAATTTCCATCATTTCTCTGTTCACTGAAATTGATAAAATCTTTACAAATCATAAATACAGAGATTTTTACAGTTGTGGCCTTAAAAATAAAGCATTTAGGCATTAAAATAAAAAATAAAAAGCATGACATTGACATAGGGCCTCATTTCCTAGTTATCCAGAGTGTTGTTGATTTCTGGAGATTTATATATTTTTGAATTCTTGAAGAGTTCAGTGGCGCTAGGCTAGTGCATGTCTATGGTAACTAGTAACCTACATTAAAACCTCTTCAAAATCATGGGGTCATCCTCCAAACGTTGCCATATCTGATTTGTAGAAAGCTCCTTTGTGAATTCCACGTGTAGTAATGGCGGCCGCAGGTAAACAAACGACTGTAGATCCGGTAACCGAGCAGATCACTCCGCCGCTGCGTAGCTTACAACCAGGAAGCTGATACTGCTCAAATATAAGTTATTTTAAATGCAACATGGTTATATTTAAAACATTATTCAGTCGACACAGACATTTATATGGTTAGTCTGGTGTTAAAAGTGATTTGCCTCAGGTGCACTGTGGAGTGGGTCACACTGTTTTTAGTGCAGGCTACTAGTTACCATAGACATGCACTAGCCTAGCACCACTAAACTCTTCAAATATAAGAACTGCATGAATAAAAAAAAATATCTCCATAAATCCATAACTCTGGATAACTAGGAAATCAGGCCCCATGTAAAAAATCCTCAAATCTCCCTTCAATACTCTCTGGTTTACATTCGGGAGGTGTTTGTGTCACTCGACATGTACTAAATGTTGAAATCCTCATATAAGAGCTTATTTGAATCTTTCTTTTTACACTGTCCTGGCTTCAGTTTAATTTATATTTTGTTATTTATTATTATTTAAACATAAAACATTTAGCATGTTTTCAGTGAATATCCTCATGATGCCGTCCATAAGAATAAAGTCGCCTTATCGTCTGTAAAAACGTTTTTAGTCATGTCTGTAGTGAAGGAAAGGCAGATGAGGCGGCGCTCAGTTTGTAAAGACACCTGTGCTTCGTGCTCATTTTGTAATCGCCTCTGTCTCTCAGGGACCCGAACTCTCTGCAGACGTTGGCGGCGTTCCGCAGAGGCGTGGACTGGGCCAAGGCGGGACAGTTCTCTCAGCAGGACATCGACGAGGCCAAACTGTCCGTGTTCTCCGCCGTGGACGCTCCCGTCGCTCCCTCTGGCAAAGGTACTCAGCGTTTAAGTAAAAAGTAGACTTCACCTGATGTTGTAGAGACTTGATGACGCTCTCTCTGTTGCAGGGATGAGTCTGTTCCTGAACGGACTGACGGATGAAATGAGGGACGCTCACAGACAAAGACTCTTCGCCGTTTCTCATCAGAACCTGGTGGACGCGGCCGAGAGGTGATGAACCCACATTTAGTCCTAGTTTCAAAGCCATTTATCGCCGACATGGCTGTAGTTTCTATCTATTTCCCCTTGTACTTTCCTTTGTGCTTTACCAAACCCTGCATAAACCACTGCCAGTCACTTGTTTATCATATTCATATCACATTTTCCCCTTGACATTGTGCTTTTGTCCGTAGATACCTCAGCGTGGGCCACGGCACAGACGGAGTGGCCATTTTGGGCCCGGAGAACGAGGCGATCCGGAAAGACCCGTCCTGGATCATCAAATAATGTCCACCTTAGTTATTTAACATTAGAGTCCGACATCTCAATGCGCTTCCAGTGGCTAAAGCTCTTTAAGAAAAGTGGAGTTAATCATGTTACTTAATATGTAAATACTGTATTTATGACGTGTGCATATTATATTGTGATACAAACCTGGCTGTGTCCGTTTTTTCAATCTATTAAGTTAAATACTCTGGGACAAAATAAGGTTTTGTTGTGACTTTGCGTTGATGGTTCAGCTGAGAGGATCTGTGCAGCGGTTCATAGTTTTCTCAGTGTTAATGTCCTAAATATGAAATAAAAACAAAGACACAGGTTTTGGATGTTAGACTTTAATGCTGTGAGCACCATAAATAAATAAACTCCACAATAGTAGCTTAGTTTTGATAGAAATCTCAAGTGTCTGGCTTCGATATATATCCCTTTAATTCCGCTACATCGACTACAATCACATAAATCATTAATAATAATTACCCTGGGATAAAACAAATCAGCTTATTGCATACAATAGTCATACAATAGTCACACAAAAGCCCATGACGACCACAGCAACATGTCAACAATACGGTGTTCCCTGAAAAAAAGTGAACAGAAATCGCATCTACTGATTAATACTGATCGATATTCGTGTTATATGAGTCCATTCACTCTGTTTAAAGGATAGGCAGGTTATGGCTTAAAAACATGAAGACACAGAAAGCTTGTGGGAATTTGGTTTGGCGCGGTTATTCATTGCACTTGATCGACTAGTCCATTACACACATTAATTTCACTTGCCTTATATTTTGAATTAAACTAAATGAGTCTCAAAGGTGTGGAAATGGCACAAAAGTGGAATGCAACGACTTTAATACATTTGTTAAAAATGTTATCCCAATTTTTTGAGAAATTCTAAACTGGGGCAACGGCAACATTCAGCCTGTTTGGCCACTACGTGAGAGATAAATGTATACCCAGGATAAAAGTTTTTAAAACATAAAATTAACTCGCTTCTTCTTGCTAGAGTTATTCAATATTTTTCTCTTTTTAGACTATAAACATTATCACACACAAATGAAGTCCATTCAAATTGGGTCCACGTCCAGTAGAAGTGAAAACAGCGCTCAAAGCTAGCGTTAGCAGTGTGGTTAGCATTCCCTGTTACATATTCAAATTTGGGCCGTTGAACCACTTTGTCCTTCTCCATTTCTCTATATCTTTATTATTGTTGAAAATATATCCATAATTCAGCCTTTGCACAAGTAGTGCTGGTGTAAATTGTGAAAGAGTAGTTTGTTTCCCTTGTTTTTTGCCATGTTCGAAGCAATCAGAGAGAAAACAAAGAGGGGGGAAAACTAAACTTTCTCGACCATTACATTGATTAACAAGTGCTAAATTATGAATATACTTTTCTACTAAAAAAGACACAGAGACATGGGGAGGAGCCAGGTGGGTCAACAGCCCATAAATACTTTAAAAAACGGATATTGCTGACCAGGAAGCTAGCATTAGCTTCATTCTACATATGCTAACGTTGGCTAACAAGTGCCGATTTTCGCTTCCTTAAAAAACATCCACATGGACCCGATATTGGCTTGACTTTATTGATATGTGTTTATAGTCCGCCAGAAAACGGCTGAAAAGAAAGAAAAATTGTGATTCCCGTGAGAGGTTTTCTCGTATGATATTTTCGCCGTCTTTATCTACGTAAATAATCAGGCTAAGATGATTTTGCGCTCCAGTTTTTTTCTTTTGAATTGTGATTAGAGTGCGGTGTGATGCACATTTACTGCCTTTGCTTGTGCCTTAAACTAGAGAACGCTGTCATTCTGGTAAATAAAAATAGCTGCCCCTGTTTTTCTACACTCGTCGATGATGTGTTATTACAAACCTAGTGTGGATGAATAACATTGATGTTTTGAGTGTCTATTCTGTGTTCTCAGTTGATGGTCTTATGTTAACCTATCTGGGTCCTATTTGCTGATTTTACATCGGCCTTTGACACTGTCCGCCCTCACTTACTTGTACAAAAACTGTTGGCCCTACAGATTAGCCCTTTTCTGGTGAAGTGGTTTTACTCTTTTTTAACAAACAGGTCACAGCGAGTGAGGGTAAATAACACTTTGTCTGAAGCAAAACAAGCAGCACTGGAGTGCCCCATGGAGCTGTAAGTTCTCCCATTCTCTTTACTTTATATACAAACGAATGCAGAAGCAAAAAGCCAAACAACAAAATCTTAAAATTCTCAGACGACACAGTCATTTTGAGTTTACTAAGAAAAGGCGAAAGTCCATCTAAGTACTTTGATGAAATTGACTCTTTCCACTCCTGGTGCGTGGTGCACAACTTGACTCTTAACGTAGGTAAAACCAAAGAGATGGTCTTTGACCCCAAAGGGCTTGTGTCACATGACCCAATTCTTATTGGTGGCAGTGAAATAGAACAAGTTGAGTCCTTCAAATATCTTGGTGTTTATATTAACAACCTACTCAAGTGGAATGTGCATGTTGATTTTCTTTGTCGCAAATTGTCTCAGAGGCTTCATTTTTTAAGAAGACTGAGATTGTTTGGCGTGAGCACAAAAATAATGTCTTGGTTTTATAATGCTGTTCTGGAAAGTCTAATTAGATACGGCATGGTGGCCTGGTTTGGCCTCTCACTGTCCTGTGTAAACCAAAATTGAGAAATTGGTCCGAAATGCCATGAAGATTATTGGCAGGAAAGAGTTTCCTTCTTTAAAAACACTCTTTGAATCCTCGGCTTGGCACAGGCAAAACACATTCTCAAAGAACCTTCTCATGTGCTGTTTAATGAACACGAGCTTTTACCATCAGGGAGACGATATCGGGCTATAAGAGCCACAAAACACCGATACAAACACTCTTTTATTCCTGTGTCGGTTGCTCTTCTTAACAAGTGCAGTTAACACTTTGTTAGGCCTTTTATGTTCTCTTATTGCCTGATGTTACACTGGGCAACATTGTGGCCTTAATGTGTAACACATTCTGTTGTATTGTGATTGTTGTATTGTGAGTGTTATGGCGCAGCCATATTCCACTGTTGAAATTATGCCGAACGAGCTGACTGTTGTCCTTTTTGTACTTTGAATATATTTAAAGGATCTGTATCATGCCATTTTAGCCATTCCAAAGTAAAGTATAGGCATATATATGATATATTGTACCTCTATCACTATGGAGTACTCATTTTTGAGAGAAATATAAGTATTTTTGGGGGGTATTTTCCCTACCCGGAAGATAAGACGCTTCGATTCAGTTAACTCCGCCCCTCTCTCTGCTCATTCCACATTTGCAGTATTATAATATAAATATCGCTGCAAAAAGTGAAGTTACTTCACATAATGCAGTTATAAGGAGTTGACATGTGCAAAGCAGTTTCATAAATGGCTAACACACATGCTAACACACACGCTAACATGCGTTTTGATTGACTCACCGCTCAGTTTGGACTCCCCATGAGATCGTGTTGGTTATAAAAGTTAATCCACTTTGATTCTGGCCAGGTTCACCAAGCATCCATCAGGTTGGTTGATATAGTAGCTAGCTGAATCCCGGAAAGAAATTCCAACTTCTGGCGAGTGCACTCTTCTTTAGGAAGGTTGAATAGACCTGTTCCTCTCGTAGCCAAACGCGCATCCGTGGCATTATCGGTAAGAAAAAAGAGCAGGCGTGTCCAGAGTAGGTTAGAAAGAGCTCAGTCTTCAAAACAACACTTATGCTCAGATCCATGGCTCCTCCAGCCGTGGGTGCGCTTGATTAGTGTCGTGGGACAGCACAGACGCTTCGGAGGGTTGCTGTTTTTTTTTTTTTTTTTTTTTTTTTTTTTTTTAAAAAGCCGTTTATAAATAAAAATCAGGCCGTAAGGCATTACATTACAGAAGTAGAGCACTTCCGTTCCGCTGTGACGACACAACTGAACAGCTCAGTCGTTTACCAGGAGAGGGTGGAGCAGCTGCTCAGAGAGCAGGATTCAGGAGGATTACTTAGAACTGCGTGAATGAAGCCAAAAACCGCTCTGGGGGTGTTTTTGATAAGGAAATAGCAAAACAACATGGCTAAAAGCTCCAAAAAGTCGATTTTGCATGATATAGGACCTTTAATGCATCTTTTATATATTGCTACTGTATGTACCACAGCATGGCAAGTCAAGACAAATTTCCCTATGGGACAATAAAGTTTATCTTATCTTAACCTTTAATTAATGTAAGTGATGTTAATTTTGGTTATGTTTTGGCCTGAGTTTGTGGGTTTTAAGCTCTGTTCCAATGTCCGCACTGCCTGGAACATAGATTTTCATATGGTTCAAAAATGGTTCTCTTCAAACAAGCTTGTACTTAACATGAAAAATCTTATTATATGTTATTTAATCATAGAAACATACCATTAACTCATAATTATTCAATCACTTTTTCCGATGGCACACCGATGCAAAAAGTTGATCAATTTAAGTATCTTGGTGTTTATTTAGATTCGCAGATGACTTTTAAATTCCATATTGATTCGATTATAAGAAAATTAACATATCAATTGAGACACTCTACTCTTCAATAGACTGTTTCACCTTTCCTATCCGTAAGCGCATTGTCACACAGCTGCTCATGCCAACTTTGGATTATGCTGATGTGGTCTATCAGAACACCTCAGAGACAAACCTCCGCTCTTTAGATGTAATATACAATAGCCTTTGCAGGTTCGTACTGAGGTGTCTGTATCGAACACATCACTGTCACATGTATATTGCATTAAATTGGACTTCACTTACTGTCAGAAGACACCTGAACTGGCTCCAGTTTGTATTTAAGTGCCACTATTTTAATTACCCGTCTTATCTAAAAGAGCTTTTAAGTCCATATTTCTCCAATCATAATCTCAGACACACTGAACATCTATTTTTTAATGTTCACAATTTAAAAAAGAAATTGGCCGAAGATCATTTAAAGTTAAAGCCCCTTCTGATTGGAATATGCTCCCTGGTTCAATTAGATCCATCAAGTCCCTCAATCTTTTTAAGTCTGCAATCCGTATTCACCTACAATTAAACTGCTCCTGTTTTTCACACTAAATTTAAGGCAATATACGTTTGTTGTTGTTTGGTAGTTATTAAGTCGTTATTATTGCTATTGTTGTCATTATTAGTATTGTTATTATTTTTTATTTTTTGTCTTCTATATTGACAATACTATGATGTTATTGTTATTAATGATGGTGGTAATAATGATAATGTAGTGATATTATTGTTGTTGTTATTATTGTTATTATTATTATGTTTCTTTTCTTTTCTTGTTTGCTGTTATATGAAATGCATATGGAAAGTTACTTTTTATTGTGATTTCATTGCTGGTACGATGGTTACATATGGAGAGCTATTTGTCTGGTATGTCTGCTGTTTGTTTGACTGGTGTTGTTTTTTCTCTTATTATTTTTAGACCTATTTCTTATGTTTTGTGATATTTCTCTTTAGGACCCCCTCGCAAACGAGATGTCGCATCTCAAGGGGTTATCCTTCTAATAAATAAATAAATAAATAAATGTGAGTGATAGGAGATGGCCTGGAAGGATTTGTCTTTGAGATGTTTGGTTGATTTATTATGGTTTAATAATGACGCTTGGTACTATGCATATGTACTGTCTGTGTTTTGGCTGTTGAATCTTCTCCTGTTAAACATGGGCGGTCATTTTAATTTGGTGTGATTAATGTATCAAATGCTTTGATAAATTATCAGAAGACGGGAATTGTAATGTGAAAATATATTTGCCATGCACATGTTTAACGGCTGAAGTGAATGTCTGTGCTATGACCTGAAAAGTCATCTCAGGTCACAGATAGAGACTAGGCCTTGGGATAGCGCGTACATGCAGAGAATCAACAGATATGTTGACGCCAGCCTGTCATGTCTTGTCGATCTGATACGTACGAGTGTGGTTATAAGTTTGTCCCTGAGTGTGTGAGAGGGCGGAGCACTGTGAGCCCGCCATTTTGTGTCTGTGTTCTCCCTGCGTTTAAGACAATAACCGGCCACTTGATTCAGACTTCAACTCTCTTCTGCATTTTTTCATTACGTTATTATATAAACAAAAATGCTTTAACAATCTCATTTCAGTCAGAGAAATATGACTTTGACTAAAATGATGCTGATTATGAGGCTGTTCTTGCTTTGAGCCGATAAACCACAGGAGATGATGCCGATAAAGAACTGACAGGAAACAGGAAACAGGAAACGCAGCCCGTCTTCAGTCGCTCTTCAGACGCTGATCAGAATCAGATTATTTTTTATTAGGTTCACAAACTAGGATTTTTTTCTCGGTACAATTGTGCAACATAAAACATAAAACTAAAAATGTACATAAAAATAAGCTATTTATTTATTATTTATTGTATTTATTTATTTGAGCAGTTTATGTGCTAAAAAGGAGTGGGCCGAAGCCAAAGGCTTATAATATATGTTTAGTCTGGTGTTATAAGTGATTTACCTCAGGTGCACTGTGGAGTGGGTCAGACTGTTTTTAATGCAGGCTAACTGATACCATAGACATGCACTAGCCTTGCCCTAGCCTAGCGCCACTAGACTCTTCAAATATAAGAACTGCATGAATTTAAGAAACAAATATCTCCAGACATCAACAACACTCTGGATAACTAGGAAATGAGGCCCAATGTCAAACATCCTGAAATATCCCATAATGTCTCTGTACATTGTCCTTTAAGAAAGAATTGTTTTTATTATTAATAGTTTTTTAAAGAGTTTTTATAAAAGATATAAGAAAAGAAGACACATTGTACATACATATACATGCATATATATATATATATATATACACACACACTTGTATACATACATACACTTATAAGCTTTTTGCTTCGGCCCACTCCCTTTGAGCAAATAAACTGCTCAAATAAATTTAAATAATACATACATACAAAGTTTGCAATACTACGCGAAGGGTCACTTATTAGGTGACCTTCGATGAGATCTGCAAAAAAAACAGACAAGTGCCATTAAAAAAGCCCCTGCCTATGTTTGCAGCCTCTCATTACAGAGCAGTATTTATCATTGGACTAAAAGTGACGCAACCAAAACAAAGACACAGTATACAAATACCCCAGCCGACAAAACAACACTGCATCATTACCATTATATATATGTATATATATATATATATATATATTATATATATATATATATATATATATATAGTAATTAATAGCAATTCTATAGTAATTAATTCCAGAAAATCTATGTTCCAATTCTGTACATCAAAACAATTATAATTTCTTTCTTTCCAGTTCAACATAATTATACGTTTGGCTGTTAAAAAGCCCAGTGATATAATATTGTCCACATTCTTTGATTTAAAGTCTTGAGTCCTTATTTCAAGTAGACAAATATATGACAGTGTATCAGTTAGTGTAGTGATCTACATTTGTAGACTGTAGTTTATGAGGATATACCTCTACAGTAGTTGTTTGAGTGACTTGTAGTTTATTGAGGTATAACCTCACTATGTAATGTAGTAGTCTAGTTTAGTGTTCTCTATTGTGATGTAGTTTAAGAGGATATACTCACTACAGTAGAAGTGTAGTGAGTGATCCTCTACATATTGTAGACTGTAGTTTAAGAGGATATAACCTCACACAGTAGAAGTGTAGTGAGTGATTCTCTCATATTGTAGACTGTAGTTATGAGGATATAACCTCACTACAGTAGAAGTGTAGTGAGTGATCCTCTACATATTGTAGACTGTAGTTTATGAGGATATAACCTCACTACAGTAGAAGTGTAGTGAGTGATTCTCTACATATTGTAGACTGTAGTTTATGAGGATATAACCTCACTACAGTAGTAGTGTAGTGAGTGATCCTCTACATATTGTAGACTGTAGTTTAAGAGGATATAACCTCACTACAGTAGAAGTGTAGTGAGTGATCCTCTTCATATTGTAGACTGTAGTTTATGAGGATATAACGTCACTACAGTAGAAGTGTAGTGAGTGATCCTCTTCATATTGTAGACTGTAGTTTATGAGGATATAACGTCACTACAGTAGAAGTGTAGTGAGTGATCCTCTTACATATTGTAGACTGTAGTTTAGAATTAAGTCACTACAGTAGAAGTGTAGTGGTGATCCTCTCATATTGTAGACTGTTTTATGAGGATATAACCTCACTACAGTAGAAGTGTAGTGAGTGATCCTCTACATATTGTAGACTGTAGTTTATGAGGGATATAACCTCACTACAAGTAGAAGTAGTAGTGTTTTGATCTCTTATATTTGTTACTGTAGTTTTGAGGATATAACTCACTACATAAGTGTAGTGAGTGTCTCTACATATTGTAGACTGTAGTTTAAGAGGATATAACCACACAGTGTAGTGTAGGAGTGATCTCTCATATTGTAGACGTAGTTAGAGGATATAACCTCACTACAGTAGAAGTGTAGTGAGTGATCCTCTACATATTGTAGACTGTAGTTTAAGAGGATATAACCTCACTACAGTAGAAGTGTAGTGAGTGATCCTCTACATATGTAACTGTAGTTTAAGAGGATATAACCTCACTACAGTAGAAGTGTAGTGAGTGATTCTTCATATTGTAGACTGTAGTTTATTGAGGATATAACCTCACTACAGTAGAAGTGTAGTGAGTGATCCTCTACATATTGTAGACTGTAGTTTATGAGGATATAACCTCACTACAGTAGAAGTGTAGTGAGTGATCCTCTACATATTGTAGACTGTAGTTTAGAGGATATAACCTCACTACAGTAGAAGTGTAGTGAGTGATCCTCTACATATTGTAGACTGTAGTTTAGAGGATATAACCTCACTACAGTAGAAGTGTAGTGAGTGATCCTCTACATATTGTAGACTGTAGTTTAAGAGGATATAACCTCACTACAGTAGTAGGTAGTGAGTGATCCTCTACATATGTGTAGTTTAGAGGATATAACCTCACTACAGTAGAAGTGTGTAGACTGTAGTTAGAGGATATAACCTCATACAGTAGTAGTGTAGTGATGATCCTCTATATTGTAGACTGTAGTTAAGGATATAACCTCACTACAGTAGAGTGTAGTGAGTGATCCTCTACATATTGTAGACTGTAGTTTAAGAGGATATAACCTCACTACAGTAGAAGTGTAGTGAGTGATCCTCTACATATTGTAGACTGTAGTTTAGAGGATATAACCTCACTACAGTAGAAGTGTAGTGAGTGATCCTCTACATATTGTAGACTGTAGTTTAAGAGGATATAACGTCACTACAGTAGAAGTGTAGTGAGTGATCCTCTACATATGTGATGTAGTTTATGAGGATATACCTCATACATAAAGGTAGTGAGTGATCCTCTACATATTGTAGACTGTATTTAGAGGATATAACGTCACTACAGTAGAAGTGTAGTGAGTGATCCTCTACATATTGTAGACTGTAGTTTAGAGGATATAACCTCACTACAGTAGAAGTGTAGTGAGTGATCCTCTTCATATTGTAGACTGTAGTTTAAGAGGATATAACCTCACTACAGTAGAAGATGATACGTGAGTATGATATCCTCTACATATTGTAGACTGTAGTTTAGAGGATATAACCTCACTACAGTAGAAGTGTAGTGAGTGATCCTCTTCATATTGTAGACTGTAGTTTAAGAGGATATAACGTCACTACAGTAGAAGTGTAGTGATGATCCTCTACATATTGTAGACTGTAGTTTAAGAGGATATAACTCACTACAGTAGTAGGTGGTAGTGAGTGATCCTCTACATATTGTAGACTGTAGTTTAGAGGATATAACCTCACTACAGTAGAAGTGTAGTGAGTGATCCTCTACATATTGTAGACTGTAGTTTAGAGGATATAACTCACTACAGTAGAAGTGTAGTGAGTGATCCTCTACATATTGTAGACTGTAGTTTAAGAGGATATAACCTCACTACAGTAGTAGTGTAGTGAGTGATCCTCTACATTATTGTAGACTGTAGTTTAAGAGGATATAACCTTACTACAGTAGTAGTGTAGTGAGTGATCCTCTACATATTGTAGACTGTAGTTTATGAGGATATAACCTCACTACAGTAGAAGTGTAGTGAGTGATCCTCTACATATTGTAGACTGTAGTTTTAAGAGGATATAACCTCACTACAGTAGAAGTGTAGTGAGTGATCCTCTACATATTGTAGACTGTAGTTTTATGAGGATATAACCTCACTACAGTAGAGTTAGTGAGTGATCCTCTACATATTGTAGACTGTAGTTTATGAGGATATAACCTCACTACATAGAAGTGTAGTGAGTGATCCTCTACATATTGTAGACTGTATTTAGAGGATATAACGTCACTACAGTAGGAAGTTTAGTGAGTGAATCCTCTTCATATTGTAGACTTTAGTTAAGAGGATATAACGTCACTACAGTAGAAGTGTAGTGAGTGATCCTCTACATATTGTAGACTGTAGTTTAAGAGGATATAACTCACTACAGTAGAAGTGTAGTGAGTGATCCTCTTATATTGTAGACTGTAGTTTAAGAGGATATAACGTCACTACAGTAGAAGTGTAGTGAGTGATCCTCTACATATTGTAGACTGTAGTTTAAGAGGATATAACGTCACTACAGTAGAAGTGTAGTGAGTGATCCTCTACATATTGTAGACTGTAGTTTATGAGGATATAACCTCACTACAGTAGAAGTGTAGTGAGTGATCCTCTACATATTGTAGACTGTAGTTTAGAGGAATAAACCACACCCCTCACTGACAAAGTTAGAAGTGTAGTGAGTGATCCTCTACATATTGTAGACTGTAGTTTATGAGGATATAACCTCACTACAGTAGAAGTGTAGTGAGTGATCCTCTACATATTGTAGACTGTAGTTTAAGAGGATATAACCTTACTACATAGTAGTGTAGTGAGTGATCCTCTACATATTGTAGACTGTAGTTTAGAGGATATAATGTCGCTGTAGTAGAAGCAGGATGTGGATCTGATAAAGGCTGTGACTCAGGCCGAGGAGCTGCTGCTGATTTGAATGATTGCACTATGATGGTGCGAGAGCAGAGTGGAAACTTTATTAACCTCTTAACCCCCGCCTCAACTGGCTTACCCAAATCTAAAAGCTTCAAATAGCCAAAAAACATGAGCCGATAACGAGGACGGAAACACAACAAAAGAGCGACAAAAGTGTGATGAAGTGTGATTAAAAAGATGTGTTTGGATGAGTTTTGTAGGTCTTAGCTTTCAAATGAGGCGTTACTCTGGACCTATAGGCTGTGACCTTTTAGATTTGGGTAAAGCTGAACTGGAGAAAATGCGCTCCGTTAAAGGCGGGACTGTTTCCATCCTCTCATTCATACGGCCCTATTGTACATGTTTTTAAACCTACAGACACGGGGAGAACATGTCGACTCTACAGAAAGTCTTCATTTAAAACAGATTCATTTAGTTTTAGTCTTGAACATGATTCGAGCATCTTAAATTCAGTAAGGTCCTCACATCTCATTGTTTTGATTTAAAGAATAATGGATTAGTGTGATCACGGTATCCAGCTAAATGGATTATTCTTATTGCCTTTTTCTGAACTTTAAACAATGGCTCAAGATTACTTTTATACACATTTCCCCAGATCTCTACACAATATGTGAAATGGGGAAGGATAAGTGAACAGTATATAGTATATAGAGCTTTGTTATCAATGATATATTTAGATTTATTCATTATGGCTTGAAATCTTTGTAACTTTAGTTTTAATTTTTTTGATGTGAGGTTTCCAGCTGATTTTATGATCGAGTGTTACACCAAGAAATGTTTGTTCATAGACTCTTTCAATAGTTTCGTTGCAATTTGAACTGGTAATTGTACTTTCATCACACGATTTCCAAAGAACATTGCTTTGGTTTTCGTAATGTTTAGAGACAGTTTGTTACGCAGAACCGATCTTTCAATGTATCCATTTCTTCTGTAATCTCCATCACCATTTGCTGTAAGTCTGAGCCTGAGAGTATGATTGTTGTATCATCTGCAAAAGGACCAGTTTAAGATATAAAAAAAATCAGCATTTTTATATAAAGCTATCAAAGAATAGAATAATCTCCCAGATGAATTAAAAAATCAAAACAAGTTACATTATTTTTTACCAGGGAATTGAAAAAGTTGCTGCTGAGAGGCCGTTTTAGGTCCTTGGACCAGTGTCAATGTATTATGATCAAATGTAGCTTTTGGATTATATACTGTGAACTATAGGGGGCAGCACTGAATGATTTTAATGTATTTTAATATGTCTGTAAATAGGAGATGGTGATTGGACTGATGCAGAATGAAATGTAGTGATTGGTGAAGTGTGTGGCTGACTGTGAGATGAATGCTTTGTCATTCTGTATATTGTTATTTATTTCTCTGTAACCAGGGACTACGGACGGAAACTATTTAGCTTAATCTGGTGCATCTCTGTCTCTATGAGCTTAAAGCGACATTTCAGGATTTCTGACTCATAGTTATCCAGAGTGTATTGTTGGATGTTATATATGAAAAGTTCTAAATTCTATGCATCTGTCAATTGGTGTGTGTGTGTGTGTGTTTTTTTTTAAATGTAGGATAGATTAGTTATAGTTTACACACATTATTTTTCAATTTGCACATTTGATATGTAAATAACCTACAAATATTTTATGGGTGGGAGGATGTTAATGTTTTAAGCTGCTAAATACAAAAAAGTAGGTTGGAGCTGCTTATTAAAAAGTGACAGAACATCAGACTTAAATTACAGTTTCCTTGGTATTGAGTAGCGTATAGATTTCCATAGCCTAATTGGGCCTCTACATTAAATCTTTATTGTCACAGCAAAGACAGGTCACCACTTTGACAAATACTTTGGTTACAGAAAGGTCAAACAGTGCAAAGGGTATGGACAAGGGAAATATATATTTAAAGATTAAAGTGTGCTAAAAGAACAGCAAATAAGTGAGCTGCTCACTACGCTCACTATACTCTCATCTAAAGTGGGCACGGACAGCTGCATTAAATAATATAATGTTAAATGCACAAACTATTTCTCCCACTATAAAAAAAAAAAGAATAATTGCCGTAGCATTCCACATGGTGGCGCTGTGTGGCCAGAGGGACCAAAAATATTATAATTATTATTAATATTATTTACATATTTTGATGTCTAAACGCTCGTCCAAGTTTGGATTTTGATAAACACTGTGTAAATGGACAGGTTTGAAATTTACAGTCAATGGTTTGAACAGAAATATGGAACTAAAGTTGCGCGTATCCATGGTGACGCACGTCGATCACGTGACCCAACATGAAGCACGAGTTTCCTGAGTTATCCACTCTGCTTAAATGGCTCTATCACGTTGTTGGATTCAGTTTCATTTGTGGATTGATGACTTAGAGCACGCTGGATGTGTGGCGGTGTAAGGCCTCTCTGCTGTGCATTGGAGCATTGGACCAGCTGTTTTGGATATGAAGCAACAAGT
Organism: Neogobius melanostomus; assembly: GCA_007210695.1. Taxonomy (NCBI): domain Eukaryota; kingdom Metazoa; phylum Chordata; class Actinopteri; order Gobiiformes; family Gobiidae; genus Neogobius; species Neogobius melanostomus. The sequence goes on along the minus strand of VHKM01000333.1, from coordinate 27,185 downwards.
GGACGTGAGGATGCCCTGGAAACATCTGCCTTTTCTGCAGGACTCTGCTTGAGTGACTCATTCGGCTTGACATCTAGGGTGAGTTCCCTCACGTCAGTTTAAACGTACATTTGGTGGTTTAATAATGACATAATACGGTGTCTGTGGTTCAGAAACTGTTGAAGTGTCCGTAGGTTACTTGCGCGCGCTACGTTACGCACAGCTGAGCCAAACTCATGAGCCAAACTCGTGGCACGCAGCACATTGGCTTGACCGCTATTATTATTATAATTTATGAATCTTTTATTGGCGTTGGACTGGTCTGAAGTACCAGAGAGACATGTGTAAGCACCTGCAAACTCTGTCAGGTTTACTGTTAAAGTGGCTCTACTGTAATATTATGTTTAAAACTATCTCTGGAAATGTCACACACTATAATTTGCTTGTTAATTCAGGAACCATCAGCGTTTTTTTCTTTGATAGGAAATAAAACGGGGAAACAATTCGTGTTTCAATACAAGAGGAGCAGTGGAGAGAATGTGTATTTGCGACAATACACATTTTTCCAGGCGAGACACAAATAATCGATGTAACTCATAAATTCAAGCACGTGCAATACAAATACACAAAAATAATGATTCAAAGTTAGATATTTCTCGCTAGATGTTTGATTAAATGTGCAATTAACTGGCTAAATTAGCTATAATATTGCATTATGTCCCCCAAAAATTCAAAAGTCCTCCATTTTTTAATTCCAAACGACGGAAATAGTTGTTAGTCACGTGACTCCAATATAAATTGATGGAGGAAATAATTGCGACTATTCCACAAATAAAAGCTTAAAGTGTGAAATAATTCACATTTTGGTGTGTGTGGACCACTGTCACATTGTCACAGTTTCGTGTGAGACTGGGTTGATTAAAACAAGTCACCAAACTTTCAGAAGTTGACGGCAGATGGGTGCGTCACTAAACGGGTCCGTGTGGAAACGTAAGCGATCTTCGGTTCTGTTTACCTTTTCTGAAAAATAATAAAAATAATAATTCTAAAAATAAAATAAAAACTATAAATGTGCTTTTCGGGGCTAACCTTTATGGAACAAAACACCTTTCCAATTAATATCACAGTCTTCACATCATTGGCTGATAATAAATATGCGCTATAATCTTGATATACATCATCAGAATAACTTAGATATCAGTACATTCAAAACCTTTGACTGCAACCATAGACATAATAAGAAAATATATAGAGCTCCACACAGGCGCACAACCATTGAAGTAAATTTGCATAACGCAGGGCGCATCACGTGTGCTCCAACGAGAACGCGCACAATTTAAACTGTAACAATAAAACAATAATATGTAAACTTTGGTCAAACTCGAAATCTAAAGCTTTGGAAAAGCCAGTACTTTAATATATGTAATCAAAGTTACACATTTCTCGCCAGATTTAGAAGAAAATGTGATATAAATGCCTTAAATAAGCAGTAATAATGTATTTTGTCCCGAAAATGTGACAAACGTCGGCCATTTTAACTGTAGAGCACAGAAGGTTCAGAAGGTCACGTGACTCTAATAAAAATCAATACAACAAAAAAGTGTAGAATAGCTACAGTTTGGGAGGTGAAACTGTGAAATAGACACATTTTCATGAGTGCCATATTGTTAAACTGTTACAGTTTTCTGTGAGACTGGGTTGAATTATGCCGAACGAGCTGACTGTTGTCCTTTTTGTACTTTGAATATATTTAATGCATCTTTTATATATTGCTACTGTATGTACCACAGCATGGCAAGTCCAAGACAAATTTCCCTATGGGACAATAAAGTTTATCTTATCTTAACCTTTAATTAATGTAAGTGATGTTAATTTTGGTTATGTTTTGGCCTGAGTTTGTGGGTTTTAAGCTCTGTTCCAATGTCCGCACTGCCTGGAACATACATTTTCATATGGTTCAAAAATGGTTCTCTTCAAACAAGCTTGTACTTAACATGAAAAATCTTATTATATGTTATTTAATCATAGAAACATACCATTAACTCATAATTATTCAATCACTTTTTCCGATGGCACACCGATGCAAAAAGTTGATCAATTTAAGTATCTTGGTGTTTATTTAGATTCGCAGATGACTTTTAAATTCCATATTGATTCGATTATAAGAAATTGACATTTCACCTTTCCTATCCGTAAGCGCATTGTCACACAGCTGCTCATGCCAACTTTGGATTATGCTGATGTGGTCTATCAGAACACCTCAGAGACAAACCTCCGCTCTTTAGATGTATATACAATAGCCTTTGCAGGTTCGTACTGAGGTGTCTGTATCGAACACATCACTGTCACATGTATATTGCATTAAATTGGACTTCACTTACTGTCAGAAGACACCTGAACTGGCTCCAGTTTGTATTTAAGTGCCACTATTTTAATTACCCGTCTTATCTAAAAGAGCTTTTAAGTCCATATTTCTCCAATCATAATCTCAGACACACTGAACATCTATTTTTTAATGTTCACAAATTTAAAAAAGAAATTGGCCGAGATCATTTAAAGTTAAAGCCCCTTCTGATTGGAATATGCTCCCTGGTTCAATTAGATCCATCAAGTCCCTCAATCTTTTTAAGTCTGCAATCCGTATTCACCTACAATTAAACTGCTCCTGTTTTTGACACTAAATTTAAGTCATATACGTTTGTTGTTGTTGGGTAGTTATTAAGTCGTTATTATTGCTATTGTTGTCATTATTAGTATTGTTATTATTTTTTATTTTTTGTCTTCTATATTGACAATACTATGATGTTATTGTTATTAATGATGGTGGTAATAATGATAATGGTAGTGATATTATTGTTGTTGTTATTATTGTTATTATTATTATGTTTCTTTTTCTTTTCTTGTTTGCTGTTATATGAATGCATATGGAAAGTTACTTTTTTATTGTGATTTCATTGCTGGTACGATGGTTACATATGGAGAGCTATTTGTCTGGTATGTCTGCTGTTTGTTTGACTGGTGTTGTTTTTTCTCTTATTATTTTTAGACCTATTTTCTTATGTTTGTGATATTTCTCTTTAGGTCCCCTCGCAAACGAGATGTCGCATCTCAAGGGGTTATCCTTCTAATAAATAAATAAATAAATAAATGTGAGTGATAGGAGATGGCCTGGAAGGATTTGTTTTTGAGATGTTTGGTTTGATTTATTATGGTTTAATAATGACGCTTGGTACTATGCATATGTACTGTCTGTGTTTTGGCTGTTGAATCTTCTCCTGTTAAACATGGGCGGTCATTTTAATTTGGTGTGATTAATGTATCAATGCTTTGATAAATTATCAGAAGACGGGAATTGTAATGTCAAAATATATTTGCCATGCACATGTTTAACGGCTGAAGTGAATGTCTGTGCTGTGACCTGAAAAGTCATCTCAGGTCACAGATAGAGACTAGGCCTTGGGATAGCACGTACATGCAGAGAATCAACAGATATGTTGACGCCAGCCTGTCATGTCTTGTTGATCTGATACGTACGAGTGTGGTTATAAGTTTGTCCCTGAGTGTGTGAGAGGCGGAGCACTGTGAGCCCGCCATTTTGTGTCTGTGTTCTCCCTGCGTTTAAGACAATAAACGGCCACTTGATTCAGACTTCAACTCTCTTCTGCATTTTTTCATTACGTTATTATATAAACAAAAATGCTTTAACATCTCATTTCAGTCAGAGAAATATGACTTTGACTAAAATGATGCTGATTATGAGGCCGTTCTTGCTTTGAGCCGATAAACCACAGGAGATGATGCCGATAAAGCGCTGACAGGAAACAGGAAACAGGAAACGCAGCCCGTCTTCAGTCGCTCTTCAGACGCTGATCAGAATCAGATTATTTTTTATTGCCATTATTTGAGATCAGGTTCACAAACTAGGATTTTTTTCTCAGTACAATTGTGCAACATAAAACATAAAACAAAAAATGTACATAAAATAAGCTATTTATTTATTATTTATTGTATTTATTTATTTGAGCAGTTTATGTGCTAAAAGGAGTGGGCCGAAGCCAAAGGCTTATAATATATGTTTAGTCTGGTGTTATAAGTGATTTACCTCAGGTGCACTGTGGAGTGGGTCACACTGTTTTTAATGCAGGCTAACTGATACCATAGACATGCACTAGCCTTGCCCTAGCCTAGCGCCACTAGACTCTTCAAATATAAGAACTGCATGAATTTAAGAAACAAATATCTCCAGACATCACAACACTCTGGATAACTAGGAATGAGGCCCAATGTCAAACATCCTGAAATATCCCATAATGTCTCTGTACATTGTCCCTTTAAGAAAGAATTGTTTTTATTATTAATAGTTTTTTAAAGAGTTTTTATAAAAGAAATAAGAAAAGAAGACACATTGTACATACATATACATGCATATATATATATATATATATATATACACACACACTTGTATACATACATACACTTATAAGCTTTTTGCTTCGGCCCACTCCCTTTGAGCAAATAAACTGCTCAAATAATTTAAATAATACATACATACATACAAAGTTTGCAATACTACGCGAGGGGGTCACTTATTAGGTGACCTTCGATGAGATCTGCAAAAAAAAAAAAAAAACAGACAAGTGCCATTAAAAAGCACCTGCCTATGTTTGCAGCCTCTCATTACAGAGCAGTATTTATCATTGGACTAAAAGTGACGCAACCAAACAAAGACACAGTATACAAATACCCCAGCCGACAAAACAACACTGCATCAATACAACCCATCAAGATTTTAATTATTACCATTATATATATGTATATATATATATATATATATATATATATAGTAATTAATAGCAATTCTATAGTAATTAATTCCAGAAAATCTATGTTCCAATTCTGTACATCAAACAATTATAATTTCTTTCTTTCCAGTTCAACATAATTATACGTTTGGCTGTTAAAAGCCCAGTGATATAATATTGTCCACATTCTTTGATTTAAAGTCTTGAGTCCTTATTTCAAGTAGACAAATATATGACAGTGTATCAGTTAGTGTAGTGAGTGAACCTCTACATATTGTAGACTGTAGTTTAGAGGATATAACCTCACTACAGTAGTAGTGTAGTGAGTGATCCTCTACATATTGTAGACTGTAGTTTAAGAGGATATAACCTCACTACAGTAGAAGTGTAGTGAGTGATCCTCTACATATTGTAGACTGTAGTTTATGAGGATATAACCTCACTACAGTAGAAGTGTAGTGAGTGATCCTCTACATATTGTAGACTGTAGTTTAGAGGATATAACCTCACTACAGTAGAAGTGTAGTGAGTGATCCTCTACATATTGTAGACTGTAGTTTATGAGGATATAACCTCACTACAGTAGTAGTGTAGTGAGTGATCCTCTACATATTGTAGACTGTAGTTTATGAGGATATAACCTCACTACAGTAGTAGTGTAGTGAGTGATCCTCTACATATTGTAGACTGTAGGTTTATGAGGTATAACCTCACTACAGTAGTAGTGTAGTGAGTGATCCTCTACATATTGTAGACTGTAGTTTAAGAGGATATAACCTCACTACAGTAGTAGTGTAGTGAGTGATCCTCTACATATTGTAGACTGTAGTTTATGAGGATATAACCTCACTACAGTAGAAGTGTAGTGAGTGATCCTCTACATATTGTAGACTGTAGTTTATGAGGATATAACCTCACTACAGTAGTAGTGTAGTGAGTGATCCTCTACATATTGTAGACTGTAGTTTATGAGGATATAACCTTACTACAGTAGTAGTTAGTGAGTGATCCTCTACATATTGTAGACTGTAGTTTAGAGGATATAATGTCGCTGTAGTAGAAGCAGGATGTGGATCTGATAAAGGCTGTGACTCAGGCCGAGGAGCTGCTGCTGATTTGAATGATTGCACTATGATGGTGCGAGAGCAGAGTGGAAACTTTATTAACCTCTTAACCCCCGCCTCAACTGGCTTTACCCAAATCTAAAAGCTTCAAATAGCAAAAAACATGAGCCGATAACGAGGACGGAAACACAACAAAAGAGCGACAAAAGTGTGATGAAAGTGTGATTAAAAAGATGTGTTTGGATGAGTTTTGTAGGTCTTAGCTTTCAAATGAGGCGTTACTCTGACCTATAGGCTGTGACCTTTTAGATTTGGCTAAAGCTGAACTGGAGAAAATGCGCTCCGTTAAAGGCGGGACTGTTTCCATCCTCTCATTCATATGGCCCTATTGTACATGTTTTTAAACCTACAGACACGGGGAGAACATGTCGACTCTACAGAAAGTCTTCATTTAAACAGATTCATTTAGTTTTAGACCAAAATGTCATTGAGTTTTTTACCATATTTCTACAGCACGTCTCGTGGGACACAGACTTTTCAAAGTTGTTCTGGAGTTTTGTTTATTGAAGCTCATCTTATCTCTCAGGTTGTATTTGACTTCTCGTTTGCAGAACATATTTTGTAAACTCTCAGGAAGTGACTTTTGTGAGTCTTTGAACATGATTTGAGCATCTTAAATTCAGTAAGGTCCTCACATTTCATTGTTTTTGATTGAAAGAATAATGGATTAGTGTGATCACGGTATCCAGCTAAATGGATTATTCTTATTGCCTTTTTCTGAACTTTAAACAATGGCTCAAGATTACTTTTATACGCATTTCCCCAGATCTCTACACAATATGTGAAATGGGGAAGGATAAGTGAACAGTATATAGTATATAGAGCTTTGTTATCAATGATATATTTAGATTTATTCATTAGGGCTGAAATCTTTGTAACTTTAGTTTTAATTTTTTTGATGTGAGGTTTCCAGCTGATTTTATGATCGAGTGTTACACCAAGAAATGTTTGTTCATAGACTCTTTCAATAGTTTCGTTGCAATTTTAACTGGTAATTGTACATTCATTACACGATTTCCAAAGAACATTGCTTTGGTTTTCGTAATGTTTAGAGACAGTTTGTTTACGCAGAACCGATCTTTCAATGTTTCCATTTCTTCTGTAATCTCCATCACCATTTGCTGTAAGTCTGAGCCTGAGAGTATGATTGTTGTATCATCTGCAAAAAGGACCAGTTTAAGATATAAAAAAAATCAGCATTTTTATATAAAGCTATCAAAGAATGGAATAATCTCCCAGATGAATTAAAAAATCAAAACAAGTTACATTATTTTTTACCAGGGAATTGAAAAAGTTGCTGCTGAGAGGCCGTTTTAGGTCCTTGGACCAGTGTCAATGTATTATGATCAAATGTAGCTTTTGGATTATATACTGTGAACTATAGGGGGCAGCACTGAATGATTTTAATGTATTTTAATATGTCTGTAAATAGGAGATGGTGATTGGACTGATGCAGAATGAAATGTAGTGATTGGTGAAGTGTGTGGCTGACTGTGAGATGAATGCTTTGTCATTCTGTATATTGTTATTTATTTCTCTGTAACCAGGGACTACGGACGGAAACTATTTAGCTTTAATCTGGTGCATCTCTGTCTCTATGAACTTAAAGCGACATTTCAGGATTTCTGACACAGGGCCTCATAGTTATCCAGAGTGTTGTTGATTTATGGAGATATATATATTTTTTTTTAATTCATGCAGTCCTTATATTTGAAGAGTTTAGTGGTGCTAGGCTAATGCTAGGCTAATGCTAGGCTAATGCTAGGCTAGTGCTAGGCTAGTGCATGTCTAACGATATAAATGTCTGTGTCAATAGAATAATTATAACCATTTGCATTTGAAGTAACTTATATTTGAGCAGCATCAGCTTCGTGGCTGTAAGCTAACGCAGCGGCGGAGTGATCTGCGAGAAATAGTCCCTCAAAATGTGATGCAAGCTCAGTTACATTTCAAAAATTACTCTATCGACACAGACATTTATATGGTTAGTCTGATGTTATAAGTGATTTACCTCAGGTGCACTGTGGAGTGGGTCAGACTGTTTTTAATGCAGGCTAACTGATACCATAGACATGCACTAGCCTAGCATTAGCCTAGCGCCACTAGACTCTTCAAATATAAGAACTGCATGAATTTAAGAAAAAAATATCTCCAGACATCAACAACACTCTGGATAACTAGGAAATGAAGCCCAGTGTCAAAATCCTGAATATCCCTTTAATGTCTCTGTACATTGTCCCTTTAAGAAAGATTAAAGTAAAGTAAAACTATAAGGCTATAGGGCATGCATAAAGAATATGAAAATAAAAGTAAATATGATAAGACGATAACAGTTGACATAGCAACAGCAGGATTGTATTTCAGATGTGCAGGTGTATTTAGTGATAAAGTGACAGCAGCAGATCTAAGTGTGGACACACAGAGCAACAGGGCAGATTACATCATGAGTCTGTCACTGAGTCATGGCTCTTGTTTTCTTCATGAGTCTGATGGCGGAGGGACAAAACTGTTCAAGTTGAGGGAGGTATGAGTCTGTATGGACCGTAGCCTCCTGCCTGAGGGGAGAGGGGCGAAGAGTCCGTGTCCAGGGGAGAAGGGTCAGCTGTGATCCGACCCACACGCCTCCGGGTCCTGGACATAGACTGTACAGATAATAGACTCCGCCTCCTCACTCCTCCCCGTTTACCATAATGACCACGTTTGAGGGGAAATCATGGCGGATTTACAGGCTCCTCCTCCCCAGCTCTGACGAAGCATGTTCCTAATAAGGGCATAAGGGCGGGATCTATAGGGCATGCCCTATAGCCTTATAGTTTTACTTTACTTTAATCTTTCTTAAAGGGACAATGTACAGAGACATTAAAGGGATATTTAAGGATTTTTGACACTGGGCTTCATTTCCTAGTTATCCAGAGTGTTGTTGATGTCTGGAGATATTTTTTTCTTAAATTCATGCAGTTCTTATATTTGAAGAGTCTAGTGGCGCTAGGCTAATGCTAGGCTAGTGCATGTCTATGGTATCAGTTAGCCTGCATTAAAAACAGTCTGACCCACTCCACAGTGCACCTGAGGTAAATCACTTATAACATCAGACTAACCATACTCTATCGTCTGTGTCGATAGAGTAATTTTTGAAATGTAACTGAGCTTGCATCACATTTTGAGGGACTATTTTCTCACAGATCACTCCGCCGCTGCGTTAGCTTACAGCCACGAGCTGATGCTGCTCAAATATAGTTACTTCAAATGCAAAATGGTTATAATTATTCTATTGACACAGACATTTATATCGTTAGACATGCACTAGCCTAGCATTAGCCCAGCATTAGCCTAGCATTAGCCTAGCATTAGCCTAGCATTAGCCTAGCATTAGCCTAGCATTAGCCTAGCACCACTAACTCTTCAAATATAAGGACTGCATGAATTAAAAATATATATATATATCTCCATAAATCAACAACACTCTGGATAACTATGAGGCCCTGTGTCAGAAATCCTGAAATGTCGCGTTAAGCTCATAGAGACAGAGATGCACCAGATTAAAGCTAAATAGTTCCGTCCGTAGTCCCTGGTTACAGAGAAATAAATAACAATATACAGAATGACAAAGCATTCATCTCACAGTCAGCCACACACTTCACCAATCACTACATTTCATTCTGCATCAGTCCAATCACCGTCTCCTATTTACAGACATATTAAAATACATTAAATCATTCAGTGCTGCCCCTATAGTTCACAGTATATAATCCAAAAGCTACATTTGATCATAATACATTGACACTGGTCCAAGGACCTAAACGGCCTCTCAGCAGCAACTTTTTCAATTCCCTGGTAAAAAAAATAATGTAACTTGTTTTGATTTTTTAATTCATCTGGGAGATTATTCTATTCTTTGATAGCTTTATATAAAATGCTGATTTTTTTTATATCTTAAACTGGTCTTTTTGCAGATGATACAACAATCATACTCTCAGGCTCAGACTTACAGCAAATGGTGATGGAGATTACAGAAGAAATGGAAACATTGAAAGATCGGTTCTGCTTAAACAAACTGTCTCTAAACATTACGAAACCAAGCAATGTTCTTTGGAAATCGTGTGATGAATGTACAATTACCAGTTAAAATTGCAACGACACTATTGAAAGAGTCTATGAACAACATTTCTTGGTGTAACACTCGATCATAAATCAGCTGGAAACCTCACATCATAAAACTAAAACTAAAGTTGTAAAGATTTTAGCCATAATGAATAAATCTAAATATATCATTGATAACAAAGCTCTATATACTATATACTGTTCACTTATCCTTCCACATTTAACATATTGTGTAGAGATCTGGGAAATGTGTATAAAGTAATCTTGAGCCATTGTTTAAAGTTCAGAAAAAGGCAATAAGATAATCCATTTAGCTGGACACCGTGATCACACTAATCCATTATTCTTTAAATCAAAAACAATGAAATGTGAGGACCTTACTGAATTTAAGATGCTCAAATCATGTTCAAAGACTCACAAAAGTCACTTCCTGAGAGTTTACAAAATATGTTCTGCAAACGAGAAGTCAATACAACCTGAGAGATAAGATGAGCTTCAATAAACAAAACTCCAGAACAACTTTGAAAAGTCTGTGTCCCACGAGACGAGCTGTAGAAATATGGTAAAAACTCATGACATTTTGGTCTAAACTAAATGAATCTGTTTTAAATGAAGACTTTCTGTAGAGTCGACATGTTCTCCCCGTGTCTGTAGGTTTAAAACATGTACAATAGGGCCGTGTGAATGAGAGGATGGAAACAGTCCCGCCTTTAACCGAGCGCATTTTCTCCAGTTCAGCTTTACCCAAATCTAAAAGGTCACAGCCTATAGGTCAGAGTAACGCCTCATTTGAAAGCTAAGACCTACAAAACTCATCCAACACATCTTTTTAATCACACTTTCATCACACTTTTGTCGCTCTTTTGTTGTGTTTCCGTCCTCGTTATCGGCTCATGTTTTTTGCTATTTGAAGCTTTTAGATTTGGGTAAAGCCAGTTGAGGCGGGGGTTAAGAGGTTAATAAAGTTTCCACTCTGCTCTCGCACCATCATAGTGCAATCATTCAAATCAGCAGCAGCTCCTCGGCCTGAGTCACAGCCTTTATCAGATCCACATCCTGCTTCTACTACAGCGACATTATATCCTCTAAACTACAGTCTACAATATGTAGAGGATCACTCACTACACTTCTACTGTAGTGAGGTTATATCCTCATAAACTACAGTCTACAATATGTAGAGGATCACTCACTACACTTCTACTGTAGTGAGGTTATATCCTCTTAAACTACAGTCTACAATATGTAGAGGATCACTCACTACACTTCTACTGTAGTAAGGTTATATCTCATAAACTACAGTCTACAATATGTAGAGGATCACTCACTACACTTCTACTGTAGTGAGGTTATATCCTCTAAACTACAGTCTACAATATGTAGAGGATCACTCACTACACTACTACTGTAGTGAGGTTATATCCTCTTAAACTACAGTCTACAATATGTAGAGGATCACTCACTACACTACTACTGTAGTGAGGTTATATCCTCTTAAACTACAGTCTACAATATGTGAGGATCACTCACTACACTCTACTGTAGTGAGGTTATATCCTCATAAACTACAGTCTACAATATGTAGAGGATCACTCACTACACTTCTACTGTAGTGAGGTTATATCCTCTAAACTACAGTCTACAATATGTAGAGGATCACTCACTACACTTCTACTGTAGTGAGGTTATATCCTCTAAACTACAGTCTACAATATGTAGAGGATCACTCACTACACTTCTACTGTAGTGAGGTTATATCTCATAAACTACAGTCTACAATATGTAGAGGATCACTCACTACACTTCTACTGTAGTGAGGTTATATCCTCATAAACTACAGTCTACAATATGTAGAGGATCACTCACTACACTACTACTGTAGTGAGGTTATATTCCTCTTAAACTACAGTCTACAATATGTAGAGGATCACTCACTACACTTCTACTGTAGTGAGGTTATATCCTCATAAACTACAGTCTACAATATGTAGAGGATCACTCACTACACTTCTACTGTAGTAGGTTATATCCTCTTAAACTACAGTCTACAATATGTAGAGGTTCACTCACTACACTTCTACTGTAGTGAGGTTATATCCTCATAAACTACAGCTACAAAAAAAAAAAAAAAAAAAAAAACAATATGTAGAATCACTCACTACACTTCTACTGTAGTGAGGTTATATCCTCATAAACTACAGTCTACAATATGTAGAGGATCACTCACTACACTTCTACTGTAGTGAGGTTATATCCTCTAAACTACAGTCTACAATATGTAGAGGATCACTCACTACACTACTACTGTAGTGAGGTTATATCCTCTTAAACTACAGTCTATCAATATGTAGAGGTTCACTCACTACACTTCTACTGTAGTGAGGTTATATCCTCTTAACTAACAGTCTACAATATGTAGAGGATCACTCACTACACTACTACTGTAGTGAGGTTATATCCTCTTAAACTACAGTCCTACAATATGTAGAGGATCACTCACTACACTACTACTACTGTAGTGGTTATATCCTCTTAAACTACAGTCTACAATATGTAGAGGTTCCTCACTACACTTCTACTGTAGTAGGTATATCCTCATAAACTACAGTCTACAATATGTAGAGGATCACTCACTACACTACTACTGTAGTGAGGTTATATCCTCTTAAACTACAGTCTACAATGTAAGGTTCACTCACTACACTTCTACTGTAGTGAGGTTATTCTCATAACTACAGTCTCAATATGTAGAGGATCACTCACTACACTACTACTGTAGTGAGGTTATATCCTCATAAACTACAGTCTACAATATGTAGAGGTTCACTCACTACACTTCTACTGTAGTGAGGTTATATCCTCTTAAACTACAGTCCTACAATATGTAGAGGTTCACTCACTACACTTCTACTGTAGTGAGGTTATATCCTCTTAAACTACAGTCTACAATATGTAGAGGATCACTCACTACACTTCTACTGTAGTGAGGTTATATCCTCATAAACTACAGTCTACAATATGTAGAGGTTCACTCACTACACTAACTGATACACTGTCATATGTTTGTCTACTTGGAATAGACTCAGACTTTAAATCAAAGAATGTGGACAATATTATATCACTGGGCTTTTTAACAGCCAAACGTATAATTATGTTGAACTGGAAAGAAAGAAATTATAATTGTTTGATGTACAGAATTTTCTGGAATTAATTACTATAGAATTGCTATTAATTACTATATATATATATATATATATATATTATATATATATACATATATATAATGGTAATGATGCAGTGTTGTTTTGTCGGCTGGGGTATTTGTATACTGTGTCTTTGTTTTGGTTGCGTCACTTTTAGTCCAATGATAATACTGCTCTGTAATGAGAGGCTGCAAACATAGGCAGGGGCTTTTTTAATGGCACTTGTCTGTTTTTTTGTTTTTTGCAGATCTCATCGAAGGTCACCTAATAAGTGACCCCTCGCGTAGTATTGCAAACTTTGTATGTATGTATTATTTAAATTTATTTGAGCAGTTTATTTGCTCAAAGGGAGTGGGCCGAAGCAAAAAGCTTATAAGTGTATGTATGTATACAAGTGTGTGTGTATATATATATATATATATATATATATGCATGTATATGTATGTACAATGTGTCTTCTTTTCTTATTTCTTTTATAAAACTCTTTAAAAAACTATTAATAATAAAACAATTCTTCTTAAAGGGACAATGTACAGAGACATTATGGGATATTCAGGATGTTTGACATTGGGCCTCATTTCCTAGTTATCCAGAGTGTTGTTGATGTCTGGAGATATTTTTTCTTAAATTCATGCAGTTCTTATATTTGAAGAGTCTAGTGGCGCTAGGCTAGGGCAAGGCTAGTGCATTTCTATGGTATCAGTTAGCCTGCATTAAAAACAGTGTGACCCACTCCACAGTGCACCTGAGGTAAATCACTTATAACACCAGACTAAACATATATTATAAGCCTTTGGCTTCGGCCACTCCTTTTTAGCACATAAACTGCTCAAATAAATAAATACAATAAATAATAATAAATAGCTTATTTTTATGTACATTTTTGTTTTATGTTTTTATGTTGCACAATTGTACCGAGAAAAAATCCTAGTTTGTGAACCTAATAAAAATAATCTGATTCTGATCAGCGTCTGAAGAGCGACTGAAGACGGGCTGCGTTTCCTGTTCCTGTTTGCTGTCAGCTCTTTATCGGTATCATCTCCTGTGGTTATCGGCTCAAAGCAAGAACGGCCTCATAATCAGCATCATTTTAGTCAAAGTCATATTTCTCTGACTGAAATGAGATTGTTAAAGCATTTTTGTTTATATAATAACGTAATGAAAAAATGCAGAAGAGAGTTGAAGTCTGAATCAAGTGGCCGTTTTTTGTCTTAAACGCAGGGAGAACACAGACACAAAATGGCGGGCTCACAGTGCTCCGCCCTCTCACACACTCAGGGACAAAGATGCCCAGACTTCCCGATCCACGCACACCTCCTCCAGCTGTTTCTGGGGGACCCCGAGGCGACACCAGGCCAGCTCGGAGACATAGTCCCACCAGCGCGTCCTGGGTCTTCCACGAGGCCTCCTCCCAATAGGACATGCCTGGAACACCTCCCGAGGGAGGCGACCAGGAGGCATCCGGAACAGATGCCTAGCCACCTCAGCTGGCTCCTTTCGACGTGAAGGAGCAGCGACTCTACTTCCGAGCTCCTCCCGGGTAACTGAGCTCCTCACCCGATCTCGGAGGGTGCGCCCAGCCCCCTGCGAAGGAAACTCATTTCGGCCGCTTGTATTCGCGATCTTGTCCTTTCGGTCATTACCCAGATCTCATGACCATAGGTGAGGGTGGGAACGTAGATCGATCGGTAATCGAGAGCTTTGCCCCTGACTCAGCTCCCTCTTCACCACAACAGTCCGATACAGCGACCGCATCACTGCTGACGCTGCACCGATCCGTCTATCGATCTCACGCTCCATCCGTCCCTCACCGTGAACAAGACCCCGAGATACTTGAACTCCTCCACTTGAGGTAAGGACTCCCCACCGACCTGAAGCGGGGAAGCCACCTTTTCCAGTGGAGAACCATGGCCTCAGATTTGGAGGTGCTGATCCTCATCCCGGCCGCTTCACACTCGGCTGCAAACCGCCCCAGTGCAGATGAAGGTCCTGATTGATGAAGCCAACAGAACAACATCATCTGCAAACAGCAGAGATGAGATCCTGAGGTTCCAAACCGGACACCCTCCGGCCCTGCTGCGCCTAGAAATTCTGTCCATAAAGGTAGTGAACAGAACCGGTGACATAGGGCAGCCCTGGCGGAGACCAACACCACCGGGAACAAGTCTGACTTACTGTCGGCAATGCGAACCAAGCTCCTGCTGCGGTCATACAGGGAACGGACAGCCCTTAGCAGAGGGCCCCGCACCCATACTCCCGGAGCACCCCCCACAGGGCACCCCGAGGGACACGGTCGAACGCTTTCTCCAAATCCACAAGCACATGTGGACTGGTTGGGCGAACTCCACGAACCCTCGAACAACCCGATGTAGGGTATAGAGCTGGTCCAGTGTGCCACGACCGGGACGAAAACCGCATTGTTCCTCCTGAATCCGAGGTTCGACTATCGGCGGATCCTCCTCTCCAGCCCCCTGGAGTAGACCTTACCCGGGAGGCTGAGAAGTGTGATCCCTCTGTAATTGGAGCACACCCTCCGATCCCCCTTCTTAAAGAGAGGGACCACCACCCGGTCTGCCAATCCAGAGGCACTGTCCCCAACCGCCACGCGATGTTGCAGAGACGTGTCAGCCAAGACAGCCCTACAACATCCAGAGACTTAAGGTACTCGGGACGAATCTCATCCACCCGGGGCCTTGCATCGAGGAGCTTCTAACCACCTCGGTGACTTCAGCCTGGGTGATGGACGAACCCCCTCCGAGTCCCAGCCTCTGCCTCCTCATCGGAAGACGTGACAGTGGGATTGAGGAGATCCTCGAAGTACTCCTTCCACCGCCCGACACATCCCCAGTCGAGGTTAACAGCTCCCCGCCCGCACTGTAAACAGTGTTGGTGAAGCACTGCTTCCCCCTCCTGAGGCGCCGGATGGTTTGCCAGAATCTCTTCGAGGCCGACCGATAGTCCTCCTCCATGGCTTCTCCGAACTCCTCCCAGACCCGAGTTTTTGCCTCTGTGACTGCACGAGCTGCAGCATGCTTGGCCTGCCGGTACCTCTCAGCTGCCTCTGAGTCCCACAAGCCAACAAGGCCAGGTAGGACTCTTTCTTCAGCTTGACGGCATCCCTTACTTCCGGGCGCCACCACCGGGTTTCGGGATTGCCGCCGGCGACAGGCACCAGAGACCTTACGGCCACAACTACGAGCAGCCGCATCGGACAATGGAGGGGAGAACATGGGTCCACTCGGACTCCATGTTTCCAACCTCCCTCGGAATCTGGGTGAAGCTCTTCCGGAGGTGGGAGTTGAAGACCCTACTGACAGAGGGATCCACCAAACGTCCAACAGACCTCACAACACGTTTGGGCCTGCCAGGTCTGACCGGCTTCTCCCCTGCCAGTGGATCCCAGCTCACCACCAGGTGGTGATCGGTTGACAGCTCAGCCCCTCTCTTCACCCGAGTGTCGAGACACGCGGCCGGAGATCAGATGACACAACTACAAAGTCGATCATCGACCTCCTGCCTAGGGTGTCCTGGTGCCACGTGCACTTATGGACACCCTTGTGCTCGAACATGGTGTTCGTTATGGACAAACTGTAACTAGCACAGAAGTCCAATAACAGAACACCACTCGGGTTCAGATCGGGGAGGCCGTTCTTACCATCACCCCGTCCAGGTCTCACTGTCGTTACCCCCACGTGGGCGTTGAAGTCCCCATAGAACAATGGAGTCCCAGTCGGAGCACTATCTAGTACCCTCCAGGGACTCCAAGAAGGCCGGGTACTCTGCACCGATGTTGGGCCCGTAGGCCGAGACAACGGTGAGAGACCTGTCCCAACCCGAAGGCGTAGGGACGCGACCCTCTCGTTCACGGGGTGAACTCCAACACGTGGCGGCTGAGCTGGGGGGCTATAAGCAAACCCCCCAGCCCGCCGTCTCTCCCCGCGGGCAACTCCAGAAAAATGGAGAGTCCAGCCTCTCTCCAGAGTTGGGATCCGGAACCCAGGCTGTGCGTGGAGGTGAGCCCGACTATATCTACCGGTATCTCTCGACCTCCCGCACAAGCTCAGGCTCTTCCCCCCAGCGAAGTGACGTTCCATGTCCCGAACGCCAGAAGCTGCGCACGCGGACCAGGTCGCCGAGGCACCCGCCTTTGACTGCCACCTAGTCCTCTCTGCACCGACCCTACGGATCCTCTGCGGGTGGTGGGTCCACAGAGGGCGGGCCCACGTCGTCCCTTCGGGCTGTGCCCGGCCGGGCCCCGTGGGCAGAGGCCCGACCACAGACCTCGCATTCCGAGCCCCAACCCCAGGCCTGGCTCCAGGGTGGGGCCCCGGCTGCGCCATACCGGGCGACGTCACGGTCCTTGATATAGTACTGTCCATATGAGTCTTCGAACTGCATTTCATTGACCCGTCACCTAAGACCTGTTTGCCATGGGAGACCCTACCAGGGGCATGAAGCCCCAGACAACATAGCTCCAGGATCATTCGGGCACTCAAACACCCCACCACGTTAAGGTAGCAGTTCAAGGGGTTGGTTTAAGTTAATGTAGCATTTAAATAGTTTGAGTATAATAAGCTTGAATCATTTGGGTTCATTAACCTATACTTTTAATGCTACTGTTGACTAAATGATTGAGCTACTGTTGATAAATGATTTGAGCTACCGTTGACTAAATGATTTGAGTCCAAGTGAACTCAATGGTTTAGGTTTATGTACCACAACCATATGGTGCAGCGGGTTTCCCCATTTAATTGAGTTATCATAGCTAGTTAGGGTTTACAGTGCAGTTTTCGTCTCATAACAACTTTTCATTTAGTTTGAATCTCATTTCAGTCAGAAAAACATGACTTGGACTAAAATGATGCTGATTATGAGGCCGTTCTTGTGAAAACCACATTAGATGATCTGATAAAGAGTTGACAGGAAACAGAACTCTGCAGCCCGTCTTCAGTCGCTCTTCAGACGCTCGTCAGACGCAGATCAACATGTCGCTGCTGCTTCTGTTGCTGATTTAAACCTGTTTCTTTGTCTTGATGGACAAGGTAAGATGAAGCTTTTGTAATAGCAGATGAAAATCCTAAAATCCTGTGTTTTTAAGAGAAGCACATTCTGCATAACTCACTGTGCTGTGATAAAAGTTCAGGCTGTCGTAGCATTAGTTCAATCTTTGTTTCATCATTTCTAAGACTTTGTTGATCATTTCTAAGCAGTAATGAACTTCCTGAATATGTTTGGAGGCTCTGAAAGAGGCTCGACCCTTTCCCTGACCTTAAGACCAGTGAAGTCAAGCTTTACAAATAGAATCAAACACAAGCAGCATTATTGAGTTTGCTGAGTCGGGCCCTCGCCACAGTCTGAGGTCTCACTGGTTTAGCTCCGCCTCCAGGTCACGTGTTATTTTTGGTATTTCCCATCATTACCAGAGCACATGAAGGCAGCATCACTCCTTGTGGGTTCTAAGAATAGTTAGCAGCAGCTCACAGCTGATTGGCTGAGGCGCGTCACATGTGGCTCCTGCTCAAGCTCACGGAAGTGACGGCCCCCTTATCATACTGAAAAGAGTTCAGGGGCCCCTCAATAATAATAAGTGACTCTAACAAAGGACTGTGTGATTATTTTACTGTTTTTTTCTAAATAACATTACAGTCAGATAAGCTTTTGTTCTTAGATCTGGCAATAATCCTCCACTGCTTGCTTCTTTAATGACAACTGGATGCTGCTGCAGTGTTTTACTCTTTTGGTTCTGTTTCATATTGTGAACATTGTTTTACTTTAATATTTCTGTTGGATTATTCACGTTAGTCTGTTGTTGTTGTTGTTGTATTTTTGCTTCGAAAAAGGAAACACTTTGGGGCAGTGTATTTGAAGCAGTGGTGGAAGAAGTACTCATATTCTTACTAAGTAAAAGTGCAGAATACAAGGACCATTGACTTAAGTAAAAGTATCTGATACAATTTGATTTAAGTAAAAAGTACAAAAGTATGCATTGAGTTTATTTTGATATGGACATAACAATGCATTGTTTTATATGTTATAGCAAAACTGCTCATTTGCAACACTGTCCATAAAAGTACTTCATGAGTAAAAAGTAAAGTATGTAAGAGTTTAATGTGGCAGGAATTTTTCAAATCATTTGAATAAAACCAGGTCTAAAAGAGTAAACACACTAAACCAGGTCAAACAGGAAGTAAACCAGGCCTAAACTGGGGACTAAACCAGTTTCAATGTAAGAGGTCACTTTGAAATAGAATACTTTTACTTTTAAACCCATTTAAAGCAGTATAAGTACTCTTTGCGCTAGAGGCCATAAGCGCAATGCGGTGTGTTAATAAGTTACAATTTTTTAACTTATTAAATGTCTTGGAGAAGTAAATACACGCTGACAGAAAAGGTGAAGGGAGAGAGGGATGTTGTTTCATCCAGTTATACAAAGGGAATATTTTTTTTGCTTCAAACTTGGCTGTGAATTATGGAGGACCGTGGCTGCAAAACAATAAATAATAATATAAAATACAATAAATATAAAGAATACATTTGCCAAAGAAATAAATGCATTTATTGTAATAAGTGCATTTATTTATTTATTTATTTATTTATTTATGTATTTTTGTATTCATTGTTGTATTTATTGATATATAATTTTGTTTTTATTTATTTATTTATTTCTGTATTTCTCTTAATGTATGTAAATCATGGGGCGGGTCTGGATGCTGCTGGCTGTAAGGTGATTGGTTAATCTTTCTCCATGCACACATGCCTTGTCCAGCATAGACACTGCCAAACACGAGCTCTGCTTCAGTCTATTGACAGTGGCACAGGGCGAGTCATCTTGTGACTGGAGGATCAGCAGTTCAAATCCTGCACACTGTCATTGTGTCTTGGGCAAGACACTTCACCTGCCTTGCACCCAGTGTCTGCGTACACTGGTATATGAATGAGAGAGTGAATGGGTGAGTGGATCCTTGCTGGAAAACACTTTGAGTGCCTAAAGCTGCGCTGCGTCCATGTGGGTTTCGACACCGGAGCGCGCCGCGTCACTTCAGAGGCTTTTCTCAACCGTGCGGGCCTTTACACACGTGATTTATACATTTATTATGAATAAAAGAAGACACGTATGTGCGTGTTGCAGAGAGAGAGAGCAAACGTGACTCTGTTTTGTAGGTTAATAGCGAGTTGGCGACAGACACGAGTTTAACTTCCGCTGATGCTGAGCCCTGACGATGGTTCTTCTGTCTCCTTCTCTCGTCCAAACAAACAAAGTTCACGGCGCCCCCTGTCTGTCACTGAGCAGACCCACCTCTGTGTCTCTGCAGGAGGTTAAAAGCCTGTGTTTTCCTCCTCGCTGATCGTGGGGCGGGGTCCAGCGTCGCTGGGCTTAATGTAGGTGGAAAAGGCTCGACTAAAGCACAGTTCATGTTTGGCCATGTCTATGCTGGAAAGTGAGATTCAAACCCTTGACCTTCCCATCATGAGACGACCAGCTCTACCCACTGACGCCTTCTACACTCAAAGTGTTTTCAAGCAAGGATCCACTCACCCATTCACACGCTCATTCATATACCAGTGTACGCAGACACTGGGGGCAAGGCAGGTGAAGTGTCTTGCCCAAGGACACAATGACAGTGTGCCGGATTTGAACTGCTGATCCTCCAGTCACAAGATGACTCACTCTGTGCCACTGTCAATAGACTGAAGCAGAGCTCGTGTTTGGCAGTGTCTATGCTGGACTAGGCATGTGTGCATGGAGACAGATTAACCAATCACCTTACAGCAGCGGCATCCAGACCCGCCCCATGATTTGCATACATTAAGAGAAATACAGAATAAATAATACAGAAATAAATGAATAAATAAATACAAAAATAAATATATAAATAATAAATAAATATATAAATAAATAAATGCACTTATTACAATAATGCATTTATTTCTTTACAAATTTGATCAATATTTTATTTATTTATTTATATATATATTTATTTATTGTTTTGGCAGCCACGGTCCTCCATAGTAAATACTGTTTAAGTGGCGCTAGCCCACAGTTAGCTTGCCCGTTAGCTTGTTAGCTTCTTCTCTGTGATTCTAAGTGTGTATTGGTGGCTCCGCCCGGTGGCAGTCAAGTTGCAAGCAAGTTGAAAGACCCCCCAAACATCCCATTAACACTTGTTAGGGACTACAGAAAGGATTTATTAAGGTAAACACGTTACTTAGTACTGCTTTAAAATGTAGTGGAGTAGAAAGTAAAAAGTATTCATCATAAAATCTACTTCAGTAAAGTAAAAGTACCTATAATTTGTACTTTTTACTTTGTTACTTCCCACCACTGCTTTGAAGTTGTACATTATAGCAGATAAATGTATTTTTTTCAAAGCTTTGGGGCCCCTGTAAAGCCTCTGAGGCCCCCCACTTTGGGAGCCTGTTCTAGCACTTTCTAAAAACATGAAAGCAATGATGCTTTAACCTTTAATGCTCCATATTTCTGTTATTGTAAATACAGATTCAAAGAAACTGAGACATTTAAAAAATGCTCTGGATGTTTCACATGTTTACAGCTAATCCTGCAGCGCCCTCTACTGGGCACATGTGGAATTACTCATATAACTCAAAGGAATATATTCACTAAATACTCTGCTCTATTTGAGTGGGTTATACTTAAACCTGCAGCGCCCTCTACTGGGCACATGTGGAATTACTAATGTGGCTCAAGTTACCTTTACTTATAACAAAAAAGCTTTTTTTTAAATAAAAAGCATTATTTTTTATATGAAAGAATACAAAGATACTTGTGAGACATTTCCTGCTCATATTTATGTGGACAATCTACAGCTCAAGTCTTCTCTACATTTGAATCTTTCCCTGTTCACCTGCAGCGTCTCGCCTTCAGTAAATTCATCCAAATGATCCAGTCTTATAAAACACAGATACACATACATTCTCCACACAGGTTTTATACAAACATACATAATGTACACAGGTACAGTATGTTTACACACTATTATTATTTATTTATCATTTATTTATTTGTTTATTTGAGCAGTAAGTTTGCTCAAAAGGAGTGGGCCGAAGCAAATAGCTTATAAGCCCCACCCCAAAATGAAAACAATAACATTTACATTAACAATCAAAGCACAACCTGTTGCTCCGCTGATTCCTGGGCCTCCTTGTTATGAGTCTGGATACACCTAATATAAGCCTTGCTGTATGACCATACTTCTCTGATGTTATGCATTGCTTCTCCTACAGTGACAGCCCTTGTGTATGATCTTGTATTCATTTACATTAGTTTGATGTCAGTCTTATAAAAGAGAGGATAAACCTATAGTTGATTTGGATAAGTTTAGCAACACAAGGGCATTTACTTATTTTTAGGTTAGACTTCATCGATTGAGTTTTGTCATCATTTTTATAGATGGGAATAACTTTAGCCATTTTCATTAAATCTAGAAATGTACCAGTTTATAAAGACAAATTAAAAATATGGATAGCGGTGTGACCATGTGATCAATGACCTGTTTAATAATACTCATATCTACCTCGTCACAGTCCAAGCATTTCTTATTTATGACATTTCTAACTATATCAGTTATTTCTTGTCCTGTTGTTGGCGTAAGAAACATTGTATTTGGGTTTTCCTGGACACAGTCATAATTATAATGTGTGTATGGTGGAGTTATTGAGGAGGATAATTGAGGTCCTTTGCTTATGAAATACTTATTGAACTCGCTCACAATTTCATTTGAATTTGACCATTTCTGACCATTTGACATAAAGCTCTGTGGTACATTTCCTTTTGGAGTCCTTGAAGTACATCATTTATATCACACCAGAGAGCTTTAGTGTTTGTCTTATTCTTTTCGAGTAGTGCACTATAATAATATTTTTGCAGTTTCTTATTATGTTAGTGAGTTTGTTTTATATCTTTTGTATTTATTTTCAGATTCACTTGTTCTTTTTGTTAAAAGACTTTGTATAGTGAATTCTTTTTCTTACATGCATTTGCTAAACCGTAGTCATCCAGGACTCATTATCTTTTTCTTTTTACAATTGCTTTGTGTTTTGGGCAGTGCAGTCATAGAGGTCATGAAGTTCTTAAGAAGATATTAAAAGCTGCATCTACATTGGTTTCTTCCAACAGAGATTTCCAGTTTGTTTCAGCTAAGCTGACTTTAAAGGCGTCTAGCGCGTTATCATTTAACAATCTGATACATTTAGAGACATGTGTTTTTCCATCTTTAGTTTTCCTGTTTTTAGGTTATACAGAACAAAAACAGGTGATCACTTATATCTGTTACTAGAATCCCACTTGGAAGGTCTTCACTGAGAACATTTGTAAATGCAGTGCCTTGTGAAAGTACTAATACACTTTGAACTTTTGCACATTGTGTCATGTTTACAACCCTAAATGTAAAGATTTTATTTTGAATTTTTACTGAAAGTTCACACACAAGTAACAGACAACTGTGAAGTGAAAGCAAAATGATACAGGACTCTGTTATTTTGCAAAAATATAAAGTGAAAAGTGGGGCGTGCATAAGTATTCATACAGCGTGACTTAATACTTTGTGGAACCCCCTTTGCTGCAATAACAGCAGCAAGTCTTCTGGGGTTTGACTACAAGGTTTGCACATGTAGAGACTGACATTTTAGCCCATTCCTCTTTACAAAACAACTCAAGCTCTGTCACATTAGAAGGAGAGCGTTTGTGAACAGCAGTTTTCAGGTCTTTCCACAGATTTTCAATAGGATTTAGGTCAGGACTTTGACTGGGCCATTCTAACACATTAATATGTTTGTTTTTAAACATTCCATTGTAGATTTAGCTTTGTGTTTAGGGTCATTGTCCTGCTGGAAGGTGAATCTCCGCCCCAGCCTCAATTCTCTCTCTGACTCCAGCAGGTTTCCTCCAAAATGTCTCTGTATTTGCTCCATCCATCTTCCCAACTATTCTTACAATCTTCCCAGTCCCCGCTGAGGAAAAGCAGCCCCATAGCATGATGCTCCCCCACCATATTTGACATGCACGCCCCACTTTTCACTTTCTATTTTGATTGATTGATTGATGATTGATTTTTTATTTCGAGCTACACACAACACAGGCAAAAAAGCCAAAGAAAATACAATAAAAGAGAAAATAATAATCAACACTCAAGCTCGAAAGGAGTGGGAAGAAGACAAGCTTATTAACTCCCACCCCTGTTCATAAACTTAATAATAATGTTGCTACAATAACACTGTTTAGTTTCTTATTATCTTACAAAACGATTAACAATTAAGTTGGTTACATATTAACAGATGCAACAATTCAGTTCACTGACGAAGCCTTTTGGATGAGAGGCGAAACGTTTGGAGACCTCAACTACCAAGTACAGAAGATGACTCAAGTACCTTCTTTGAAGATGCAACAATGCATTATATTAAGTCACATTCACAGTATGTTACACTTTATAACAATTGAATATTTTTTTTCCTATACCTATTTTATTACCATGTTGGTATTACTGTTATTCACCATCATCACTACAGCCCATATAACATTACTCTGTATCAAAGTGTTTGAATGATACATAATATACTCCACATTTATTCATGAAGGGTACAGTAATCACAGACTGATGATGCTCATGATAACCAGATTAGTCTTAATGATGTGTGTTAAAAAGGAGTCGGGGCTCTTCTTTTTTCTTTCCTGTGTCTGGACTGCTGCCAGAGGGAGCAGCCCCGAGCAACAGGACCATCATTTTTAAGTGTCCTAAAAGAGACAAGATTTAGGAGTCTGCTGCCAGAAGAGGGTTTCCTCGAGCTGCCGGCCCCCACATGTCTGCCCTGTACTATGGGTTATGTTGAATGCGGAGTACATAGATATGTGCATGATTACTTCTAAGAATTTAATTCCTTTATATTACCATCAGCATCAATAGCAGTACTGCTGTCTGGATCGATTAAGTTTGATTCTAAGAATAATATATAGATTGTTAGGTATTAATCCTGGGCTGTTAAAATAATGATGATAATAGCACAACAGCAATAGCAATAACAATGGCAATAACAATTACAATTACTCCACCTAATCAATTCTTATACTAATATGACACAGTACCTTATTAATAGCTATAATTAATAAGAATAAAGAAAACAAGAGAAAGAAAACAAACAAAAATAGATAAAATAAACAAAAAAAATAAAGCAAAACAACAAAACAGCCAAGACATATAGTTAATGTAAGATATTACTAATACAATATAATCACTTACTTATTCCTTCTTTACTGAATTACATGTTATATCCTTTACAATAATAATACCACCATAAATGATAATAATAATAATAATAACAAAATAACAATAACAATGCAATAGTATAATAGTTAACAACAACAATATACTTCATTAATTAGTTAGATCTGAACTTAAAAGTAATATCAGCACTTTGTGACACCCATTAAGCAATCAAGTACCGCATTTCCCCTCCTTTCTGGTACTTTGGACCATACCATTTTTTTACATCTTGATTTGAAATGATGAATATTTGGACTTGTTTAAATCTGCCCCCAATTTGTTCCAGAGTTTAACTCCACATACAGACACAACTTACAACATACTTTTTTCCTAGTGGAAGACACTGCTTGAGTCTAAGTTGTCACCCCCATCAGGTTATATCCCTTCTGTGCGTGGCAAAAAGCATTTGTATCCTTGCAGGTAGCACATTTTTTTGTTGGCTTTAACAGAAGTTGGGCAGTAGAGAAATCAACTAAATCATGCCATTTTTAACAGTTAGACTGCAGAAATAATATTTCGTGTGATCAACAATATCCTACTTTTGTGTATAATTCTTACCGACGTTTTTGGTATAACAAGGGGGTGTAAATGAGCTTTTATAGTGTATTGCCCCAAACTTCTACCAGCAGTGAATTTAGATATGGCAAAACTAATGATAATCATATAATAAAATAATGCATTGTAATTTAAGAAAAACTTTGCTTTATTAATGATTGAGAATACTTTTGGAGACTTTACGCTTGTATGTGTCTTATGTGGTGGTTTTCCAGCTTAATTTACTGTCAATGATGACTCCTAAGATTAATTCTGATACTGTATCTAAACTACACCGTCTATGTTTCCTGAGTCTGGTTTCCCATTATAATTACCGAAAAACATTACTTTTTGTTTTAATTGTTGTTGAGGGACAATTTGTTAATGTCTCACCATGAATTTTTAATTTCCTAGTTCACAGTTTATGTTAGTTACTAAAGTACTATAATTGTCATTGAATAGAAAAACGTTTGTGTCATCTGCGAAAATCACAATTTAAATAATTTTTGACACATTAAAAATGTCATTAAATATATAAATTAAACCAACTTTGGGCTAAGACAGATCCCCTGTGTGGACCCCACAACCAATGTCAATATCCTGATGTAAACTCCCCATCTTACATACTGCTGTCTCCCAGTTAATAGCTTTGAATCCCAGCTCAAAGCCACTCCCCTTATGCCATATCTGTCTAATTTATTTTTGGAAAAATAACGATCATGTATCATTTTTGCTTTACTTCACAGTTGCTGTTACTTGTGGTGTGCAATTTCCAGTAAGAAAATTCAAAATAAACTTTACGTTAGGCGTTGGTAAACATGAGAAAATGTGGCAAAAGTCCAAAGGTGTATTAGTACTTTTGCAAGGCACTTGTATATACAGCGCTATATCTGCTGTAGTAAACGTTTTGTCTCTTTTTGCATCTGTATTATCTACATTAACAGAATTCATGTGAACTGTGGAGCTCGTTTTCCAGATGTGTAACCTCCATTTGTTTGTGTCCATGTGGTTTTTATTGGTAAAGTGGGTATCTCGATGTCATCAAATAAAAATGGTCTTTTATCACTGGTTAGCGTTATTAGCTACGTTTAGCTGGCGATAAAAGAAAAATAAGCTGATTTTCACGTCAGGGTGCAGAAGTCGGGGAACTCGAGCAGTTTCCGGAGAACC